>CM020054.1:12698859-13116243 GCA_009769605.1 Bucorvus abyssinicus | reverse complement strand
ATGCCACATCCACTCATTCCGCCCCACACTTAAGATAGAACTGTTCTACCACCCATCCTGGCAAAATGATAGATCGCCACAGTTCTAGACCTAGCCCTGGAACTTCCTCATCGTGTGCCTCAAACCAATATCGCTGCTCCATCCTATTCCAAATGAATGAACATCAAGGACCCGGTCACCAGAAGCCTGCAAAAACATCAGGAAAAAACACTGAGGAGTTACTGGCTTGCAGCATATTACAAGCCATCTGTGACCCGCTCCGCTCCCGCTGACATCCAAGTCACCCAACCCCTCCGCACAGGCTGTACAACGGCAGGGAGCCAACACAGAGCCATACACTGACATTCTAGTCTCACACAGAGCCTAAGGTCGCACATATCTACATAATAACCATGGACTCTCCTCGCCATTCCACCTCCCTCTGACTCCACACCGCTGGGCAGAGCAGCTCCAAGCCACACAACGCAACACACCACCGAGAAGAGGAAAAAACCAAGTGAAAAGAGAGATGCCAAGACTGTGACGCCGTAAGGAAAGACAACCTACAGGGCCGCAATACAGCCGCCACAAGGCTCTGTGGCAGCCCCAGAAAAGAGTCCAAGACAACGGTCCCTCACAAGAAGTTATCATCGAGACTGCGATGACGGACGCGCAAGAAGCCTGGCATCGAGACCTAGGAACACACGGATGCACGGAAGAAGTCCCGGTCCGTGAAAGAGGACGGCTAGAGAACAGAGCTGCTGACACAGCCTGGAACGATGGCACGAAACAGAATCGACCCGAAACTTCTGAGACGCGAGACCTAGCCGTGTCTCAGGTTTGATATGCAGGAAAAGAAGGGCCCGACTGGTGCAATGCCGATGCATACGGGTATTCAAGACCTGGGGGATGGTGACCAAGGCACGTGCTGTGCCCCGGGAACGCAAAAAGGCACAAGAATATGGAGGACATACCCGAGGAAGCTCCGACACGCAGGAAACAGACTGCGCAGACAACACAACGACGCATACCCGGGATGGAGCTGCCCTGCCCACACTGGTCTAATGCCAAGAAGTCACCCACTCCCTTGGCCCACCCCAAGGGGACTGTTCCTCAACAGCTCTCCCCTCTCTGCTGACTACAAAGTCCTTCCCAGTACCGCCCAAACTTCCGCCCCGCTCCCACAGCCCACTGCTCCTCAGCACGCATCATTCAACTTAGCTTCTGACAGACAGAATCGGGATCCATCCTCCACACAGGAGACATACCCCCTCATCGGGGTGGTCTTGCAGTCCCCAAGTTCCTCTTGGTCATCTGCAATTCAAAAAAAAAAAAAACAAAACCAGCTGTAAGCAGCATGCCAGCCAGGAGCACAACATGTGCAACACCCCCCTCCTCAGAAGCACACTGGCAACCCTTCTCACCTGCTCAGTCCACAGTCGGATGCTGTGGCCATCATCACCGGTGGGACCCGAGATACCAAAAGACTCAAAATTAACATTGTGCCGGCCAGAAAACACCAACGCCGTGATCCTCCTTGCTACCACCCCAGCTCACCTCCAAGGCTCCTCCAGTTCCAAGGGGGGCCCAGCACAGCGCCTGCAAAGCCACAGGGAAATATTTAACCCAGTGACCGTGCCACATTTTACTCTGAGACACCGACCCAGCCCACAATTGTCTCACCTTCTCGGACGCCTCCTCTGTGTGCAGCTGCATCCCTCCAGGCATGAACGAGGCACCTGCAAAAAAAAGAGCACACACAGAAATAGAGTCCGAAAGCACAGTCTGGCTGCGGGGATTCCCCTCTGCCCCTCCTCGACCTTGACCACTCACCTGTCTGACCTCTGTCATCGTGGGCAGCCGCTTTGAGGTGCAAGGGCCACCTGCGAAACCAAACAACAAGGGACGCTTGTAACTTCACCGACATGACGACACCCGAACGGTAACTGCTGCTGCAGGCCGCCCGGCATCGCTCACCTCGCCCGAGGACCCTCCGGTGCCAAAATCCTGCTGCCCTCCTCGCCGCACACCTTCAGGAGAGAGAGAACCAAATCATAATGTGCTGACATGGACACCAACCATATCCCCCCTTCTAACAGCACACACAGACCCACCTTTTCGAGGTGCTGTGCTCTGCTCCTCCATCACTCCGTAGTGGAAGTCTCATCCCTCTGCATCTGGAACAGAGTCATTGGACAAATCACCCCGATGCTGATCAACAGCTTCACAAACCCAGAGGTGTTGATTCTGGTACGGAATACCATGGAGACTCCAACTAGAACCGGTCGTTCACTTCCGGTCAAGATGGCCGCCTCCAAGGAGGACTACCGGTCAAGATGGCGGACTCCTAGGTGGTGTTCCGTACAAAATGGCGGACTCCTTGGCGGACTTCTGGCAAAATGGCGGAGCCCCGGGAGGACTTCCGGTCAAGATGGCGGAGTCCTGGGAGGACTTCCGGTCAAGATGGCGGACTCCAGTGCGGTATTCCGTACAAGATGGCAGACTCCCGGGTAGACTTCCGGCAAAATGGCGGACTTCCGGTCAAGAGGGCAGACATCTGGGAGGACTTCCGGTCAAGGTGGCAGACTCCTGGGAGGACTTCCGGTCAAGATGGCGGACTCCTGGGTGGTGTTCAGTACAAGATGGCGGACTCCTGGGACCACTTCCGGCAAAATGGCGGACTTCCGGTACTACTTCCGGTCAAGATGGCGGGCTCATTGGAGGACTTCCGGTCAAGATGGCGGAGTCCAATGTGGTATTCCGTACAAGATGGCGGACTCCTGGGACCACTTCCGGCAAAATGGCGGACTTCCGGTACTACTTCCGGTCGAGATGGCGGACTCCTGGGAGGACTTCCGGTCAAGATGGCGGATTCCAGTGTGGTATTCCGTACAAGATGGCGGACTCCTGGGACCACTTCCGGCAAAATGGCGGAGTTCCGGGAGTACTTCCGGTCAAGATGGCGGAGTCCTTGGAGGACTTCCGGTCAAGATGGCGGATTCCAGTGTGGCATTCCGTACAAGATGGCGGACTCCTGGGTAGACTTCCGGCAAAATGGCGGACTTCCGAGAGGACTTCCGGTCAAGATGGCGGATTCCAGGGTAGCATTCCGTACAATATGGCGGACTACGTAATGGTATTCCGTAAAAGATGGCGGACTCCAGGGTGGACTTCCCGCAAAATGGCGGACACTGGGAGGACTTCCGGTCGAGATGGCGGATTCCAGCGTGGCATTCCGTACAAGATGGCGGACTCCATAGTGGTACTCCGTACAAGATGGCGGACTCTTGGAGGACTTCCGGTTAATATGGCGGAGTCCTTGGAGGACTTCCGGTAAAAATGGCGGACTCCTCGGAGGACTGCCGTAGAAGATGGTGGACTCCTGCGTGGACTTCCTCCCTGGAGTCAGTGCACAGCCCGCACACACAGCTCCGCAGAAGCCAGCGCGGAGCACCGAGACCTGTTTGCGCCTCGGGCCGGGCAAAGCCTTCCCTGCCCGGTGCCCCCCGGCACGTCAGTCCGTCACCGACCCCCGCAGAGCAATCGCTCTGCTGCAGCCCCCTCTGCCAAGGGACCAGCCCCGCTGCTGGCAGGGAGCGGGCTGCAGGCAGGGACAGCTCTAGAGCCGGCGACACGCAGACACCGGTGGGGACACGCGGTGCTGGCTTGGGCAGACCAGCTCGCTCTCTCGCTCTCTCCAGTGTTTTTTCCAGGCGTTTCATGGCATTACCCTGTGCCCAGCGCCTCTCCAGAGACGCCCGTGCCTGCAGCAGGCAGAAAAGCCCTTGGGCCAGGCAGGCTGCCCGGATCGCTCCTGGCCCCTGTTCCAGGGCAGGCTGGCAGCATCCTCCCAGCCACCACTCGGCCCCGGGAGCCCCTCACAGCTCCGTCACTGCTCAGGAAGGGGTAGCAGGGGCAGCACAGCCCTGACACCCAGCACAGGGTCCCCAGGAAGGCAGGCGGCTCAGCCCTCAGGCACCCACCCAGCCCTGCAGGGTCAAACCGCTGGGGAGGTGACACTAGTGTTTACCCCAGGGCAGCACAGGGGCAATTGGCCTCCTAGAGCCAAAGCCAGCTGCTAGCACAGCCTGAACCATCCAAGGGGCACCTCAGTGCTGCAAGGTGACTCCTCACACCCCCAGATTAGACGCTGCATCCCCCAGGACCATTTCTATGGCCTGACAGACCTGTTCAGAAAGCAGGACACAAGCACAACACACACCCTCAAAGCAGCTGCCCCTCCCCGATCCCAGTGAACAAGGGGAAGGTTTGTCATCACAGTCTGCTGCTGTGTTAAACTACGGGGCAGACCACCTTCCTCCAGCAATCCCCTGGCCGCCTCCGAGGCCCCCAAAGATCTCCTGAGCTAGAAAGTGGAGACGGGACTCTGCAGAGAGTCCTGAAGCCGCTCTTGAGCGGCGATCCTGCCTGCCTTTCTAAAGCGCTCTTGTTTCCCCAGGCACCCAGCTCTCTGTTCTCCAGCAGCAGCACCACAGCCCCCAGGCTAAGCTAAGCCTGAAGCACCAGCCCTTTGTACCTTCCAGGAGCTGCCTGACCCTCCCGCTCAGGCACGGCTCCCACTGGCACCGCAACACTCCTCAGAGCACCCAGCCTCGCTGGCCTTCCCTCAGCCCTGGAACTGTTAACTCAGAGCTAAAACAACCTTGACAAACACCCAACCCACGCCAGGTAACCACGCCAGTAAAAGAGAAGCTCAGTTATGAAGCCCACAACCCCAGACGATGCTTTAGGAACTCTTACTGGTTTTGAAAACGTTTACACCCAACCTCCAGCCCCGTACCTGGATCTGAAGCTTTGACCCCGCACACACTGAGGACCCTCCAAGCACCTCTCAGCTCCTCACACCAGACTGCAGCACCAGCAGAAACCTCCACCCACTGCTGGGAAGCTACTTATAGGGATCCCAGCTGCATTCGGGGTGTGCTGGGGGCAGGACCCCTCACTGGCAGCACCTGAGGGGCCATTAACAGCACAGGGGTGGGGCCCAGCCTGACCTCTGGAGCAAACCCAGTAACCTGCACTTAGGTCCTGCTGGAGGGGAATGCTAAAGGAAATATTTTAGTGCCTTTACATGCAAACACACTGTCCCTGTTCAGGGTATGACCAGGAAGTGATGGCTGGGTCACCTTGGGGTTTTTAAAAACACAGCTTATCAAGAAGAACCCCCTTCTCTGCCCTTCCTGGGCAATGGTAGGAGAAACTGTGGAGAAGAAGATGTGTGCTCTCTCTTTGGAGCTCTGCTTCTCAAACCCACATCCTTCCTCCCCTGCAACTGCATCTGTACCTTGCGCTGCCTTGAAATTGCCGCACACAAAGCACTGGGCAGTCTGAGTATCGCAGTATTCTCCTGGATGGCTAAAACTGAGCCCTCTGAGACAGCCAAAGTCCTGAAACAAGATCATAAAACAGGAGATTGTAAAAAAAAAAAAAAAAAAAAAAAAAAATTGCTGTGGAAGTTCATACGGGGCCTTAGAAACCTTGTGAACAAGGATGCTTCTTGTGAGGATATTGACTTTATTTACATTTATTTATTATGTTTATGTACACACTTCACTGCTACATTTATTTACATAGAAACACAAACCGTGTTCATTTACACAGTTCTTTACTACCCGAGCAGGGGAGGGTGTTTGTGATGAGCCAGTGGTAACAGGACAGTAAATCAACACCCAGAACCAACCCCCAGCCGCAGTGGGTCCACCCCCAGTGGAGCTCCTGTCCCTGCTGGCAGCCAGGGCTGCATTTCTGAACAGCTACGGGAGATCAGCCACAACAAGCTCCACGCAAGCGAGGCAAAGCTTTGGAAATAGGAATTAACCAAGTGTGCGGGGCCAGCAGAGGCTGCCCTGAAGTCTCCATGTGGCTCCTCACACAAAGCAGTGACTTGACAGAGCTTCTTCCTCCATTTCCATTCTGCATTAATTGTTCGTGCTGTGGAGATACTCGAGGGAACCTGCACTGAAACCAGCTGAGACAGGAACAGCTGTCACAGGGGTTGGGGAAGGGAGCAGCTCTCTGGCCTGCACAGGGCAGTGTGACACAGCCCCTTGCCCAGCACCTGGGACCAGCATAGGGGGGCTGTGCACGTGCCCCCCCAGTTTTCGGGGCTTCCCTTCATGTGTCAGTCTGCCTCTCCTTCCCTTGGCGTAAACCGATGCCCTGGGTGAGGGATCCCACCTTCAGCCCCATGCGAAGGCGAAAGGGTTGTGGCACGGCACCATTTCTCATCTCGTGCTCTTTCAGCACTGTCACACGTATCGGACTCTTTTGAGCAGCGTCAGGCTCCAAGAGCCGGGGTCAGTGACTCCCGGCTGCACGAGGTCATTCTCAGCTGCCGCCGGCGCTGCGAAGCGCAACCCGATGGTTCTGTGAGACCCTGTGAGGGACGGCACAGCTGGAACACCCACTCCTGTCTCCCACCCGTGCAGTGTGACGGTCGGAGGGCTGACGGGCACTGCCGGGCGTCCCTGAAGTGCTGCGAGAGGCGTCCTGGTGACGGAGGAAACAACTGCAGGAACAAGTGACAGGATGAGAGGAAATGGCCTCGGCTTGGCCATGGGCTGTTCTCCACCTAAGAGAATACATGGCTGTCTCACAGCTTCTCCAAGACAAAGTGTCAGGAGACCAGCCTCACTCACTGGCACACCACAGGCAGGAGTAGGAGAGATGGAGAGCGAGAGAAAACTGTGAGCGGGAAGTGGAACAGACAAGGAAAGAAGGGACAGAGGGACAAACTGATTTGGAGCCAGCCAGAAGAACAAGGAAAGACAGGAGGAAGGAGAGAGGGATACAGAAAACAGGTGAGGGACAGGGAGCAGCAGAGAGCAGGACATGGTGACCAGGAGAGGGACAAGGAGCAGGATGGCAAGACAGAGAGAGACAACAAGAGCAGCAGAGAGAATGGAGAGGTGGAGCCTGAGAGAAACAACAGGGCCAGAGAGATGGAGCGATAAATAATAGGGACAGGGAGCAGCACAAAGGGTCAGAGAGAGTAAGTGATGAACAGGGAGGAGGATGAGAAAAAACAGCGACAGCAAGAGAAAGGTGGAGAGAAAGAAAGGGAGAGAAGGGGAGGGAGGAGAGGGACAGGAAGGCAGGGACACAGAGCAGCACCTACAAGTGCAGAGAGGAAAAGAACAGCAGGGAACAGGCCCGAGAAATGGAAGGGGAAGAGACAGATGCAGATCAGGACAAAGAGATGGAAAAGGAAAAAACAGCGATGGGCTGCAGGACAGAGATGGAGGGTGAAAAAAGAGGAGGGAGGGGGAGCAAGGCAGAATCACAGAGAGAAAAAGCGAAAGGAGTGGCAGAACAACTGAAAAAGAGGGAGCAGGACAAAAAAAAGAAATCGCAACAGCACGGAAAGAGCGAGGCCCAGGGGAGAGTCTCTCCTCCTCCTCCCAATTCCTCTGTTCTTCTGTCCAAGGAAACAATTCCAATAGACATATGTTGTACATTTGTTTTAATCTTAACTGTACAAACAAAGCCAAGTAGATCAGGAAACAACCACCTCCCCTTTACAGAGACTTCCTCTCCCCCTCCCCAGTCTCCCTTCCCACAGCTCCCGACAGAGGCACACACGCTGCCAGGCTGCTCCCAAAGAACACGCTGGCTGCGGAGCCAAAGCCCGCTGTGGGGCTTGTGAGGAATCCCCAGCCCCAGGCTCCTCCTCGGTGCTCCCCAGCTCACCTCAAACGCTCCTCCGGTTCTAGAGGCGGCCCGCACAGCGCCTGCAGAACCAGCGAGAAACGCTTCACCGAACTGCCCCGGGAGTCTCTGCTCTGAGACGCCAACTCAGCCCTCAAGAGCCTCACCGTCTCAGATCCCTCCTCGGTGGGTGCCTTGGTCTCTCCAAGCCTACGGGCGGCACCTGCAAAAGTCAAAGCAAAAGGCACGTGTTGAGATGCTGCCCCAAACCCCAGCCTGCCCGCAGCCATCCCCACCTCCCGCTCCTTCACCTGGACCGCTCACCTGCCCGGCCTCTGCCCTTCACAGTTGCCACATGGAGGCTCGGGTCTCACCTGCAAAACACAAACAACAAGGGACGCTTCAAACTTCACCAACAATGTCACATCTGAAAAAGAACTGCTCCTGCAGCCCACTCATCATCATTCACTTTGCCCAAGTCCCCTCCGGGGCTGATATCCCACTTTCCTCATTGCTTCGCACCTTCAAAATAAAACAACCCAAACCCCAAAACTCGTAAGCCAGTCAGCCAGCTACCACTCACCTCTCCCCTCCAACACCACACACCAGCCCACCTTCTTCTGGCGCTGCGCTCGCCTCCTCTGTCACCCTTTGGCCCGGGGCTCGTCCCCCTGCACCTGCAATAACAGCACTGAATGAGTCACCCGGATGCTGATCGACAGCTCCACAAGCCCAGAGCTGTGGTTTCCGTTCACGAACACCAGCCAGAGTCCAACAGTGGCCTGACGCGTGACGCACAAGAACAAAACATCCAGCTCTATGCGTACAGGCCTCAGCACCTTGGAGATTCCATCTGCTCAACCACCACTCCAGCAGCCTCTCCCACATGGTGCCAGCCATCCCCCTGACAGCCTCTCCTGCTGCCGAGGGCTGCAGGCTCCGAGGGGAACTGTACAGGCTGTAACTGGACAGTCTGGGCACAGGAACACTAACGATGGACAAGGACTGTCCTTCCTCCCCTGGCTGACACCGCTCTAGCACCAGGCAGAGCAGCTCCAAACCTAGCACAGGGAGACTGACGCCGCACACACACAAATGACCTGACCTGCTCTCTGTTTCAGGGCCCCAAACCAGCTCACCCTGTCCGCTATCGGACACCCCCTCCAGCCCCTCCCCACAGGAGATGTGGAGCTGAGGGGTGGCGGGAGCACAGCCACCCCGCTTCCCCTCCACCCTGCACCCCCAGGGCCCCACAAGCACCGTCGGGAACTCTGGGGAACTGCAGAGGACCCGGCCCCATGCCCCTGCGGGGCAACACCAGCACAGGCAGGACCGCGCTTGGTTTGCACCGTTTGTACGGCAGCACCACCAGGCCCGCACCCTACAACACCCTTGCAGGGAGCCGAGCGAAGCAGCCCAGGAGCACAGCTGGGCCCGGCCCTTTCCCTCCCGGGCAGGTGCCAGCATCCTGCACCACCTCGACACTTTCTAATGCTCGGCAGGAGCGGCAAATGTAGCCCGGTCCCAGCGAGCAGCAGCCGGGGTGGATACGGGTGTCCCTGCACCGCCCGGCGCCACTCCTGCCCCCACCAGCACCTGCAGAACAGAATCTGGCCCCACCCGCGGATGCTTCTGCTCAGAGCTCCCCCAGCCCAGACCCACTGTGCCACCACCGCAGAACGCGACCGTCCCCACGGCCCCACACCACCCTGGCGCAGCTCCCGCAGACATGAGGCCCGGAGCAGACCCACCAGCCCCGCCCCCGGTCTGCCCTCACGCAGCTGCCCCAGGCCAGGGCCCTCCCCAGCCCTGGCCCCTATCAGGCCCCGGGCCCTCACATCACGGGCCCGGCGAGACAATAACAGGGCCGCACGACTGAAATTCGGTGAACCGGGGACAGCAGCCAGTACCAGAACAGTGCAGAGACACGGGGCATGCGCAGCTCTCCCAGGCTGCAGTACCGGAACGCGTTCAGCAGACGGCAACACTGAGCACAGACACTGCGCATCCCTGCGACCGCCGGGACCGCCAGTTCTGCCCAGTCCACCTCCACTTTGTTCAGATCCTCCCAGTCACCCCCAGTGACTCCCAGTGCCCCCCACTTCCTCCCAGTCACCTCCCGCTGATTCCCAGGGCCCCTCAGGCCCTCTCAGTCACCTCCCAGTACCTCCCAGTTCCTCCCACTGTCCCCCAGTCCCACCAGGTCACCACCCACCTCTTCCCAGTCAACCCCCACTCCCTCCCAGCACCCTCCAGTCACCTCCCAGTGCCTACCAGTTCACTTCCAGTGACAGCCAGTTCCTCCCAGTCCAGCTCCAGTTTACTCAGATCGTCCCAGTGGCCCCCAGTTCCTTCCAGTCCCTCCCAGTGCCCACCAGTTAATTTCCAGTGGAAGCCACTACTTCCCAGTCCATCTCCAGTTTATTCAGTTCCTCCCAGGCCCTCCCAGTGCCCCTCAGTCCCTCAGTCACGCCCCTAGTGACTCCCAGTGCTCCCCACTCCCTCACAGTCACACGACAGGCCATCCCAGTGACACACCCCAGTCACCTCACGCTGCCTCCCACCGCGCGGCTCTCCGCGCCTGCACTAACGCAATTGGTTCGCCAGGCGGCGACACTGAGCACAGACACCCCAGCGGCACCGCCCAGGCACCGCCTCCCGAGCTCAGGGCAATCGCACTGCGCAGACGCTGCTCTGCGGCTTCAGCCACCTCACTGTGCATGCCTGCTGCCCGCACTTTGGGCGCCTCGCTGCGCCTTGCCCGGTCCTTCGACTTCCAGTGACAACCAGTTCCTCCCAGTGCACCCCAGTCACCTCCCAGTGCCTACCAGTTCACTTCCACTGACAGCCACTACTTCCCAGTCCAGCTCCACTTCATTCAGTTCCGCCCAGTTCCTCCCAGTCACTCCCAGTGCCCCCCACTCCCTCACAGTCACCCGACAGCCCACCCCAGTGCCCCCCCCCGCCTCACCGCCCGCTGCCTCCCACCGCGCGGCTCTCCGCGCCTGCACTAACGCAATTGGTTCGCCAGGCGGCGACACTGAGCACAGACATCCCAGCGGCACCGCCCAGGCACCGCCTCCCGAGCTCAGGGCAACCGCACTGCGCAGGCGCACTGCTCCACGGCTTCAGCCGCCGCGCCGCCCACGCCTGCTGCCGGCACTTCGGGCGCCTCGCTGCGCCTTGCCCGTTCCTTCGACTTCCAGTGACAACCAGTTCCTCCCAGTCAAACCCCAGTCCCTCCCAGTACCCCCTAGTCGCCTCCCAGTGCCTACCAGTTCACCTCCAGTGACAGCCACTTCTTCACGGTCCAGCTCCAGTTCATTCACATCCTCCCAGTGACTCCCAGTACCCCCCACTTCCTCCCCATCACCTCCCAGTGCCCCCTACTCCCTCCCAGTCACCTCCCCGTGCCGCCCAGGTCCTCCCGGTCACCAGCAGACTCTGCACACGGGGACGGCCCCTCACGGCCAGCACTGTCACGACCGGCAGCAAACCTGGGCCGGGGCCAGCGACCGAGCAGCCCCAGACGCTGACAGCAGCGTCTCTGCCAAACAAACACCCCCTGCTGTACTTCAGCGCGGTACAAAAGGGACACGGCACAAAGCAGAGGAACGCACTCAGAAGCACGGCCACGAGAGGACTTGAGCCAAACGAGGGGCCCCGGCCAGCGGGGCACCTGCAAACACAACAGACCCGGCAGCAGCAGGAGGGATTTGGACGCCCCGAAACAGCGTTAAGACCCATCGATACGACTGCAAACAGCTTCTGAGCGCTCCCCGCAACGCTCCCGCTGCGGCTGGAAGGCGTCTCGTCCCTCCCTCGCGGCGCTGCAGCAGGAAGAGAACCCTGGGAGGCCGCCGGATGAGCTCGCTCCAAAATCAGAACTTGCGTCGGCGGATCCGCCAGCACGGTGACAGCTCTCGTGCTGCTGCTGCTGCTGCTGCGGCTCATCTTGCTGGCTCGCTCAATAAACCTGAAAACAAAGCGTAAAACTTTAACTAAAGAGCAAAAAGAAAAACAAGGAACGAGCGTCAGCCGGTCACCAGTCGGCACTAAAAAGCCCCGCGTGCGTTCACGCACAGCCCATCGCAATGCCCAAGGACTGGATTTTCCACCTGCGTTCGTTTCCCTGGCACCGTCGTGAGCTGACGCCCGTCGACGGTCCGTCTCCAAAATGCACCGTTCTCTCTGCAACAGGGGGCTTTTCCCCCCCGCTCCCTGTGTCACACACTCGGCAGGGACGCCTGGCCGGCTGCACTGCCCGAGAGAGACGCTCCTGAGCCGCCAGGGAAACGCGCCACCGACCGACAGCGGGACACACACCCAGCGCTTCGCGGCGCTCCGTCCAGATGCCGGGGACAAAACCCCCTGAACGTTCCGCGGCTTCTCTTGGTAAACGCCGAGCACAAACACCCGCCCACCCCAACACTCCTGGCGCACCGGCTGCTGCAGCCATCGGGCAGCGACGGCTCTAACCGCGCCGCTCTGCACCGTACCGCTTGAACGCTTTCCTTCAGTTTCATTTACGAGAGAAAAAAAAGCCCAAATCGGTGAGATAAGAGACCCCCCGGATGGGTGCGCTGCTTTGGGCTCCGCCGCAGCGCCCAGAGGAACGCCTTTTTACGACACCTCAGCGCTTACAGCCGAGAACTCACGGACCGCGACGCCACCGACCTCTGCCAGACGCGTACCCTGTCTGCCGGGGCCTTTGCCAGGAGAGGGACTGTCTTCTCTTCAAAGGGAGAGAAACGTCTCCTTGCTGAGGGCTCCTACTGCCACGGACCTCAGCGACGAGGATCCGCTCGGATGGCAAGTCCCTCCAAACGCAGCTTCTTGGAACGAGAGAGGTTTCCACTTCAGGAAAGTCGCTTTTCCAACTGCAGTCAAAACTGCACCCTGCTCCTCGGGGCCTCAGCTTTGCTTTCAGAGGGCTGGCGCTCTGAACCCATCCTCCACGAGCACTCCGTCAGCTCACCGGCACAGTCCTGCAGCCGCCAGCTTCCCCGGCATCTCCCGCACTCGCAGCCACGCCTTGTCGAGACCCAGGCTCTGTCTTCTGTCTGCAGAGGCCTCCTCGCTCCAGCTGAAAAAGAAACCACAAAACGACAGACCCAGCTCTGGAGCCCCACGCGGGCGACACACGTACGCTGCGCCTCGCCTCGCCGCCGCTCTCTCGAGACAAGCCGTCACTGCGCACGCAGACGCGCACGGGACGCCCGCCCCAACCCCTGCTAGAGCGTCTCGACACCGCTCCCAGGGAGAGACACCATGTCAGCAACTTACCCAGGAGACAGCGAAACCGCTACAGGAAAGGACCGAGGCTCCGCCTTCGAGGAAGCCAGGGCTTCTGGCAGAACGCCACGCCGCGGCACGCCCCTAGAAGGAAACAACAAACCCCACGCTATTAAACCATCTCGCCAGCCCTGAACGCTCCAGACAAAAGCCCCGTCCTGAAAAGAAAAGAAACAAAACCACCAAAGCTGCAACCGAGCGTAACTTCTACTGCGGCCGCAGCCGAACCCCGACCGCTCCTGCCTCCAGCCCAGCCAACGCCAGCCTGCCCCGTACACCCAGGACGACGGCCCTCGGCTGCAGGGCCCAAGGGGACGGCACTGGACGTCAGGGAAAGGGAGCCACAGCCAGAGGGGGGGCGAGGAGCACGGGAGCGGCAACCAGGCCCAGAGAGCTGGAGCAAAACTAAGAACGGCCATGAGCCCCAGGGCACAGAGGGAAGAATGAAAAAAGGGGACAGAGGCGTGAGCAGAGAGAGACCGGCAGGGACACACAAAATCGGAAGGCAGGGACACGAAGCAGCACCTACAAGCACAGAGAGGAAAAGAACACCAGGGAACAGGCCCGAGAAACCAGAGCGGGGAAGAGAGTGACACAGAGCGGGACAAAGAGATGGGAAAGGGAAAAAAAGTGACAGGCTGCAGGACAGAGACAGGGGAGGACGAAAAGATGAAACAGCAGAGGGAGCAGGACACGAGAAGAGACAGAGAAGAGGTACAGGGGAGGGGACAAACAAGAAATCAAAGGAAAAAAAAGAAAATCATAGCAGCCTGGGAAAAAGAGGGTCCAGGGGAAGGGCAGGGAAGGAGCAGGACAAGACGAGAGAGGGGACAGGGACCTGAGGGCCCGCCACTCACCACAGCTCTCGCTCCTGCCAGGAGCCTTGGACGGCGCAGAGGCTTCTTTCTCCTTCTCTCCTCCCTTCCTCTCCCCGAGCTTCCGTCACGGGGCTCTTCTTCACTCACGAGAACTCGTGGGCGTCTCACAGCTCTCAGGAGACCACGCTGCCTGGACACGCGGCCTCGCTCGCTCCTGCACGACGCGGCCGTACCGCGCTCTGGGTGACACGCACAGACCCTGCGGAGCGCGTTGGCGGTCTGGCCGGCTGTGCACTGCCAAGAAGGCTCCTCTCTTGCCTGCAGCAGCAGGCAGCTGCCTCTCCATTTCTTCTGCTTCACCTTGCTCCGGCCTCTGCAGCTTCAGCCAACAGCAGCTCCTGTCCGCAGCCAGCAAATGCTCCCGGGACCCCTTCTTGCCCCCATGCCGGGAGGAGAGCCAGGCCAGGCAGAAACAACCCTCGCAAGGCTGAGCAAGAGGCACTCAACGGCATCCCCAGGGACGGACGGACGGACGGACACCCGCATCCTCGGCGCGGCCGCTGTGAGAGGGAGAGAAAAAACAGCCCCGTTACGACCATAGATCGCCCCTGGCCGCAGCCCCTGCTTCCACAGGAGCCACTGGAGCCCCACGCAGGGCCAGCTTGCCCCATCAGCACAGGGCTCGCGGGCGACCTGCGGCTACAGGACAGGCCTCCGGGGGAGGCTCAGGGCGAGCTCTGGCGACTTGGAGGGGGGCGCCCGGCGTTCGCGCCTGGCGGGTTCTCCCCCTCCTTCCCCTCTGCCCTTCCATCTGCTCCCGGGGACCTGCCCAGGGCTGCCGGCACCCGGCTCGCCTCCAGCGGACCGGCACCTCGCCGCAGCGGGCGCTTTGAGGCTTCCCGTCCCGCCAGCGCCGGGCGACCGGCGGGCAGCGCACACCCCCGCACCCGACCAAGGGGCTCACTCACCTCAGCCACGGGCTCAACCCGCACCCGCCGCCGCCGCATCCCGGAGCCGCGGCCCCGCGCGTCGCCATGCTACTCCCGGGCAGCGCGCATGCGCCGGAAGGAGCACAGAGGCCCCGCATCACCAGGCGCCGCCGGCGGGGAGCGCGGGGCTCCTCTGCGGCCGAAACCCCCACGAAACCGGACGGAACCCGCCACCACACTCCGCCTCGCCGCACGCGCCCGGGAGCAGCGCGTCTGCCCGGCCGCCGGGTCCGCGGGAACTACCGCTCCCGGCGTGCTCCGGGAGCCAGCACGGCCGGCCGGAAAGCCCGTGCCGGGGACTGCTGCTCCCGGCAGGCCGCGGGAGGCCCCGCCCCCCGCCGGGGACTCTGGTGTGCCGCTCGGCACAGGGCGGGTCCCGCCGCACCGCCACGGCTCCCAGTAGGCCCCGCCGCTGCCGGCCCCGACACAGAGCGGCCCGACACTCTGTGGCTCGAGAGCGGAAGCGGCTGTCAGTCCTCCAAAAGCCGCACCCTATGGGTCGGCGGTCCTGTACCCAGCCGGCTGTGCCCAGCAGTCACCGCGCATGCGCGGCTCCCGGAACGCTGACCGAGACCCGCTCAGCAGGCGGCGACACTGAGCACAGACACCCGGGGAGGAAACGCGGCGCAGGGAATCTCCGGAACGGGGTGTTTCCGCCGCAGAGTCAGCCCCCGCGATGGCTGTACCCACCCCTGCGTGTGCCGTCAGGGCTGTGAGAGGGACAGCAGCGAGTCAGCGGAGCCCGGCGAGAGACGTAAAAACACTATCAGGCAGCACGGACGGCAGGTTGAGGGAGGGCGAGAGGAGAGGCTTTGTGCGAGAGGGGCAGCCATGTCCACCAGGACACTACCCCTGTGAGCAGGCCAGGGCCAAGCGACGCTGGTGACCCTGGGGCTCGGTTGTGTTGCTGGCACCATTCCTCACCTCTGTGCTGCCAGCCCTCTGCTCTCCTCACCCTGCACACACACCAGGCTTTCATCTTCCACGAGCAGTCCTTCAGCTTACCGGGACAGTCCTGCAGCCGCCAGCTTCCCCAGCATCACCCGCACTCGCAGCCACGCCTTGTTGAGACCCAGGCTCTGTCTTCTGTCTGCAGATGCCTCCTCGCTCCAGCTGAAAAAAACACAAAAAGAGAGACCCAGCTCTGGAGCCCCCACACTTGAGATTCAACCCACTCCACTACCACACAAACCGCCACTCCAGGAGACCACAGTCCCACCTCTGGCACCCACAAAACACCATGACAATGACTGTGGCAGCTGTCTACGGCTGCGTGCCCAGAGATGGGCTGGATGGGCTTTCGCAAAAGACTCGGGCAGATCAACAGGTGACCACACCGCCATCAAGCTCTGCTGGCCCTGGCTGTAGTAGTGCTGCACCCCTGGGCCAGGCAGCTTCCGCCCTGACACACAGACCCGCATCACACACAGACACCGCGAGCAACAGGACCGTGAGATGTGAGCAGACCCTGAGCAAGAACCTCTGCCATCGGGAAGATGCTGCCGGCAGAGAAGCCCTGCGGTGCCGAAAACATGAAGATGCTCTGTGGCAGCCCTGGGACAGATGCAACTGCCACAGACCATGACGGGAACCTGCCATCAAAACCACAATGAAGGGTTTGTGAGAAGCCCAGCTTTAAGACCGAAGACTGTTATGGATGTGGGGATGAAACCCCAGAAGTCTCTGTGCAGACACAGCTCTCGAGAGCAGAGCTGGGGGCACCACTGGCTCACCACCACAAGAGAAAACTGCTCAGAAACACCTACAAGGCAACACACGCCAGACAGAGCCATGCTTTCAGCCATCACTGAAAGCAAGAAGGGCCCAACAGGCGCTGTGCCAATGAGGTGATGCCTTTGAGACTCTTGGGAGGGCCACCGAGGTGCCTGCTGATCACAAAGAGCTATGGAGATATCAAGCCCTGAGGAAGGTATGGCATGAGACACAAAAGACAGACTACAAAAAGGACACAGACCAGAGACACAGCCTGGAACTGCCCTATGCAAACTCTAAGCCCCACACAGCCAACCCTTTACGCCTTTGAGATTCCACCTGCTTCATGATCACTGAACAGCCCCTCCCACACAGCTCCGATAATCCCCAGAAAACACTACTGAAGTGACCGACCGCACAGCTTGCCGACGGCTACTCGGTACGGATCACTGGACAACTAGTGCCCAAATGGTCAAGGCATATCAACATTAATATCAACATATTAAGCAGACACATGCAGAGACCAGCATGATGTAGAAACCTACCGACAATGCAACTCAAAGATGAAGCACAACTCTTGGCAAGAAGAATGAATCCCGAACCGTGACACTGCCAGGCAAGAAGACCTACGGGGCTGCTACAATGAGGCAAAAAGGCTTCATGGCAGTCCCAGGAAAGAGTCAAACGCAAAGGCCCCTCGCAAAAAGTTCCTGTCAGAACGGAGATGACGGATGTGCAAGAAGCTGGGCATCAAGACCTAAGGATGGTTGGATGCAGGGAAGTAGTCCCAGGCTGTGAAAATGGACGGTGAGAGAACAGAGCTGCTGACACAGCCTGGCAGGACGACATAAAACAGAACCAACCAGAAACTTCCAAGATCCGAGACCTAACCACACCTCAAGATTGTTAATACAAGAGAAGAAGCACCTGATGGGCACGATGCCAATGAGTACAGGCAGGGAGAACTTAGGCAAGATGTTTTGGGCTATGTCAAAACCCAAGTCTGATGAGTCATTTAAGGGCAGGACAGAATGGAGGGTTGTGGAGTGGGAGAGCAAGCCAAGCAGAAGCAGAGGAAAAACTGAGCTTATTGATGTGATTTACGGTCATATGAGTAAAAACATGGTGTCCAGGTCTAGAAGCCCTTTGCTTCTCAAACACTGCTGCATTCAATCATCACCAAGATCAGAAACCCAAGAGTGGAAGTAGAAACTGTGCCTTCCCCCCTCCTTCACCGTGAAAAATGAGAGCAGTTACGGCATCCCATCGTGACCAGGATAGCCATACCCTGAGGCCACTGGTAACCACCAGTCAGCCTTCAGGGCAACTCTAGTGGTAAGGTAAGAAAGCAGGTAAGAAACCTGCTTCTCTCCATGAAAACCGAAGTATACTTGGGGTTCCAGAGAGTCTGGCACTGCCTGTGGCTCCAGAAGGGATTGATTTCATTCACAAGTGAACATGAGGACCAGGAGATGCCAGGGCCCTGTTCCCTAGGACACAGACAACCGTGCCCAGAAGATAAGCAAAGCCAGGGAGGCTACGTTGTGGAAACCTTAGGCTTGAATTCCATGGCCAAAACTGAAGGAGTAACTATTGCACTTAAAGCAACTACAAAATCTCTGTTCAGTGTTAAGTAACACCACGGGGTGTTCGCGCCTGCTGGAGGGGACACGGGCTGGAGGAAGAACCTACTTTTCCCATGTACGGCAGAATGAGGAGATGGTGAAAGAGGCCATGGCCTTCTCAACCAGCAGCTCTCTGCCTATATCCCTCCTGGCACAAAAACACTGCTGGCAAACTGAAGCTTAGACCAGGGTAAATGGTACCCACGGTTTTCCAGCTTCCCCCTTACTGGAGAGAGGGAAGAGGCTGCTGCAGCCTGTAGGAAAAGCCAGAGATGGACAAAACGAGTTATGTAAGTTTGGGCTTTTCTTGCAAATTATGCCTAGCCTTACGGCCACGCTGTGTGCCCCGTGGAGTGAGAGTGGCACCTGGTGGTCACATCCTCCTCAGAAGGATTTTTTTGTGACTCGTTTTTGTTGTTTTTTTGTACAGCGGAAGTGATGGGGGAGCCCTTTGTATAAAGCACTCCTATTAACTAGGTCACTGACTGCTGCTGGCTGCAATTGTTCCTGCAACTCATTATCCGACGTCCCTCCCCATCCAAGTAGCACCAATTCACAATCTGTCGTTGCATTAGCCTCCCTACCCACCCGTTACGCTCCTGTGAGTGGGAAGGGAAGAATGAGGACCTGCCCTGGCTTGCTAAAAACATGGGGTTTTTTTTTTTCCTGACTGCTTAAAAGAAAAACAGCCTCAGGGTCTCCTATGCTGGCAGAGATTGGAACAGAGTCTGCTTCCAATCAGCTACCCATTGTACCCAATCTACCTAGAGATGCTGGGGGCCACACGTGCCTTGGAAGAAAATGTTGGTATTCTCCTTCAGTCTGTCTGTGACACATTCTGCGCCTTGGCAGGACACAGCTGCTGTAACTCCCTGCACTCCGCAAACCCTGGGAATAACAGACACGCTCTGAGGCAGAACTTCTGCCAGAGGTGCTTCTGACATCACTATCATGTCTGGCAAGCTGAATTTTTGGTGTAGGTCTCTTTCTGAGAGATCAGAAAAAACAAGCACAGACAAACCACTGAACCCAGGAGCCTGTTTCCACTGAATTCAGATCTTGGTGCTGAGTGATTTTTGTATGGCTGGAGCATGAGTGATTCTTTAATGAAGAAGCCTCAGAGTCTGAGGGGTTGTCTGTCCCCTTACTTCTGACAAACTCCTAGTAGACGTTTTTCTGCAGCTGGGCCACTGTTTCTCTCCTGGGCAGGGTCTCTGATGTCTAAGAGCAGCTGTACCCAAACTGCTGCCTTTCTGTTGGAGACTTTTATTTTGCCCAGCTGCTCCTGTTCCTAAAATCCACAGGAACACACCATCTCAGAGTGTGGCACCTCTCTGCAGGCTTGGTGAGAGTTGCCCAACATGTTCAGCAGTCACCAAGATGGGGAGTGAAGGATGGGCACACAGTGGCATAGGCACACAGTGTGATAGCACGAGTTGTGCTTCCTTTGGAAAACAGACTACAAAGTCTGGGGCTGTGTGAAACAAAACGCAGCTCTCCATGGCTGTTGTTCTGCAAAGAAATGATGAGAGCGAAGATGGAGCAACTATACAACAACTGCCACAGAGCAAAAGCCACCGAGGCTGGCCTTCCTACGCACCAGGCTCACCTTCCCAAGCACCATAACTGCACTCAGAGAGAGATATCCACCTGTTGGGCATCACACCAGCACGGGCAGCAAACGAAGAAAGGGTGACTTCACGTGAGCACCGCCGTGAATTTTAATGAAGTGGGATCTGTAGGTACAGCCTGTGAATGGCTCCTCTGGCTTTTTGACCTGAAAGACCCTCACGGTAACATAAATGTGACAGTACGTGATGCATCTCTGATGTATCCTGGAAGGTTCACCTGGTGAAGAAAGTAAAGTGCCAGCACCCTTCCCACAGAGAAGTTTCCTGTCCTGCTCCAAGGGTGGCATCCCTGATGTAACGGCAGAGGCTGTGGAAGGAAGGGGTAAATGAGGGGAGAGAGACGGCAGGCAGAGCACTCCATCACTGGGAAGGCGCGCTAAGAATATGGACATTCAAAGACAATAACATAGGAGTGCAAGATGGAAAGGCCAACAGCTTTGACGGGCAAAGGATGTACTCTTTCTTGTTCCTTCTCGAGATGTGCCCATAGATGGCAGAGGAGCATTATCATTCTTGTCCCACCTTCTCCGGAGGTACAGAGCTTGCCCTCAGCCTGCTCTCTCCCCCTTCACGTTTTGCATCATATGGCCAGCGTGAGGAAAACCCTGCCAGCCCCCTAACCACGGTCAAGTTCTGTGCATTCGAGCTGGACCAGGTCTCTCGCTGGTTCAGAGATCTGCTTACGCAAAAGAGCAAAGGAATGGTAAGCCACAGCATGAGTTCAAACGGCTGTTGTCTCACCAATGCAATGCTGAGGGTTGAAGTCTTTTTCTGACACACAGGGATCTTTCTGGTTTAGCTTATGTCATGCTGATATGAGTTTAAAACAAGTGAAAAAAATGCCATTTTTATTCCACAACAAAAACATCTACACAGGCCACCAGCCTAGTGAAGGGCTGAATTAAATGTACTGGTAGCTGCTACATGATCACTCAGTGAGGATTCGTATTGTGTTTTGCAAAGTCTGTGCAGAACAACCAGAGCCTCTTTTACACACCCTAAAAGCACGACATAGATGCACGCCTTCCTCCTTCCAACATCCAGTCTGGAAAGGGGATTCACACAGTAGTGTGAATTTGCCCCTCCCTCCACCCCGAATGGCAGAGACCACGCAGTGACATCTCAGGAGTGCGCAGCAGCCAGGGAGAGCTCGAGGCTGCCTCAGGAAGGGCCCAAAACTCTCTTTGGCATGGGCCAGAGCCGAAGAAAATGCAGGTGGATACATGCACAGCCACAGCCACCTTTGATAGTTCACCTCTCCTAAATGATGCATGTGCTGTTCGGAGAAACATGTAAAAACAGAACTGCAGCGCGACCAGTGGACAACGCTCCTGGTCCAAGCCCACGCGTTGGTGGCTACTCTGTGAGGCAGGGCAGAGCAGAGCAGGAGGCTGGGTTTCTGCAGGACATCACGGTGCCTGTTCTGTAGGGAAGGAACAAGTACAGGAACATCATGGCACATAGTGAAATCATTTGCATTCACTGGCATGAATGTGAAATCTCTGCAAACTCCCGGACCCTGCGCACTGTACTAAGAAGTTGCTACCAGTTACAGCCATCTTGCAGCAAAAAAGGCACCATTTCAATGAGCACATCCTACTAGGGCTCCTCAGGGAAGAGAGAAAAGCTGTGGGGAGGGCTGCATACACAGTCCATTTGCATCAGTTGCCCTTATTATTCTTCCAGGTTCTCTTTTTTTCTTCAATGATCAATTAAAGCTCACACTGTGACAACCATGGGGCAGAGAGTGTGACAGGGAGGCACACTGAGTGACTGACAGACATTTCAGCAGGTTAACTTATCCCACTACATCTTATGTTTCCCTAATTCCCTTTTTCTTCTCCCCCTAAAAACCTAACAAGGATATGGTAAGGAATATATTGCATCCAGGGATAAAACCCTGATGGAAACAAATTCCTGCTTCCTTTGCATAAATAACCCTGTTGATCCCCATAGACAATGCACAAATAGCTGCAGATATCCAGAGCTTTCCCCCATGTTTGGGAAGCTCCCAAGCAAGAGGCGGACTCCTGACTGCTTACTCTGCACAGGTGTTGTAGTTACATGCAAAGGGAAACAATGCGTCCAAACTGCTTGGGGCTGCAAACAGGTTAACACAGGTTTCACGTCAGCTGCTCTGGAGACTCCAGAACTCATGGAACTTCACAAAAAACCACGGTTTCATTTAACACCCTCCTCTCCAGGAGAGTTCACTTTCACCAGAAAAAGTCATGAACCAGCAGAAATGTGAAGTCTTGTAGGACCATCCAAGCCCTGCAGGTTTCTACTCAAATTGCCACAGGAAAGGCCCTCCCACCCTCCTCCCTTTTTTTCAATTGGAAGCTTGGTTTCAAAGCAAGGTCTGCCCATAGTGCCCAAGAATCTTCCTACGCACCTACAGCTATCTGGCCAAGGTCACTTGAGATTAAAAAGTAACAATTGCTTTGTGATTCATTACAATTCCTGTGTAAGATTTTTCTGTTTAGGAAGGAACGTCCACCTCAGCTCACAGCAAACCCAAATAGGTAGACAGCCTGCACCAATGCCTGGAAAACCCACCCTCAAGCAGGCTTGGTCCCTGGAGCTTCAGGCCCTCTGGAAGCCGCTTCCGTGGGGTCCCCACTGTCTGATAGCCATCTCCTCTTTTCTTGAGGTCAGCAGAAACTTGGTTATCTTTGAAACCTCTTGCTTTCTGATTGAGATTAGCCAGTGATCCAGAAGCTGCTGAAAGAGACACTTCTCATGTTCAGCTACTAGCTGCTGGAAGGTGGGAAAGCGAGGAATTCTTGCTACATAACCCTTTGACGTATGTAACAAGTGAACATGATCGTTCCCTCTCACCCTGAAATATTTATTCCTGCATAAGAAATAAATTCCTAAAAACGGAAGACTGCTAGTCAGGTCAGATCAGAACAACGTTTATCGCTTCATGTGTTTTACAATAAGCCAGAGTTTGCCCTCACCAGTGTTGGGAAAACTAAAGCAGGGATTCAAACGGAGCACTACAGATGTCAATAAAGGAAGGAGCTGCTTCAGCTCTGCCTCTTGCTGCCCTCCCCTCCATACTGCAAGGGCAAGGATGTGCCTGGAGAGGCTGGGCACCACGCTGCCAGGGATCCTGTGCCGAACACTGCACGAGCAGCCTCTGCTCAGGGAGCCAGTGTGGGCCGAGGGCTACTGAAACAGCATGAACAAATGGTGCCTCTCCGCTAACCGTTACGCTATTGCTCATTACGGCTTTCCGCTGTACCGCACACACGTTTTAGCAGCTCACGCTTAGGCATGCAAGTGGTGCGGCCCTCTCCTGCCTCGTTCACGCATTGCCTATGCCAGGGAAAGAGCGCAAGTGCCCCCGCGGGCCTGCCTCTCCGCCTCCCTACACCTTCTCGCCCTCTCCCTCCGGCTGTTCCCAGATCACTCTGTTCCCAGCGCAGTCCGCTGGGAAAGCCGCGCCGTTTTACTTCCGGCGGAAGACAGTTACACTTCGTCACAGTTCACGCTTTTGCCGGAGGCGGCCAGGATGCGAAAGGCGCCGCCCCGAACTCGGCAGGGGGCTGCGACCCTCCCGTTCCGGTGCGAGCGGCCCAGGCCCTGCTCGCTAACGGTGTCTCCCTCCCCCCGGGGAGCGGCTGACGCGCCGAACGCAGCCCCGAAGCGGCCGGCTGAGGAAGCGGAGGCGGAGGCGGAACGTCACCGCTCCCGGCGGGACGGACGCAGTTACGTACCTTGTTTTGCGTCACCGCCCCGCCAAGACCCCGCGCGACGTCTGCAAAGCCCGTCCCCCCCGCGGCGGCGGAAGTAGCGGCGTGACGGGGAGCGCCGGCGACCGGCCAATGGCGGGCGGCTCCGCGCGGCGGCCCCGCCCAGGCAGCTGGCGGCGGGGGCGGCCGCGTTAAAGTGGCGGCGCGGCTGGGCCGGGGCGGGCCGATGGAGCCGGGCAGCGGCACGGAGCTGGGGGGCGGCTGCTTCCTGTACTACGCGTACGGCAGCAACCTGCTGCGGGAGCGGCTGCTGCTGAGCAACCCCTCGGCGGCGCTCTGCGCCGTGGCACGCCTGCAGGTGCGCGGGGTGGCGGCGTGGCGGTGCCGCGGGGAGCTGGGGGCCGTGGCAGCCCGCTTGCCCTGCCGGAGCCGTGCGTGGGGCTGGCTCTGTTGCCTGGAGGCTGGTGTTGCCGGCCGGCCGGCCGATCCGATCCCTCCTAGCGGTAACAGGGGCGGCCGTAGCACGGTTCAGGCGGCGGTCCCATCGCCCCCAGCGTCGCAGCGAGCGCCGTGACGCCGCGGGCTTCCCTTGGCCAGAGACGTGTTTGCGTTAGTCCCACCTCCGGGGGTCCTCCCTTACCGGGTTCAACCAGGCCGGTAAGGCTGCCAGCCAAGACCCCACGGTAAAGCATCACGAACCCGAAAACAAGCAGCGGGTGCTCAGGGGGGTTTACGGGACCAGTTTCTGGCAGTTCTAAACGGGTGACGCTTCATGAAAAAAACCAAAATTTCTCCTTCCCCTCTGCCATACCGGTTACAAGCGAGGATTGCTCCCGGTGCAGCATGTCAGCTCTCAGCCAGTACTGCACGACTGCATCTGGCGCTGTCCTGTGACCTGGCAGGTCTCCCCTGCCTGCGCTTATTAAGTGTGAGTACATCCGCTTGGCTTTAATACAGCCGTGGAGATGGGAGCTCGTGGTCATTGAGCTGTTGGCCTGTGGATCTGTACAACTGGAAGGATCCTTGGAGGAGCAGAGCATCGATTGATAGCACTTAAGGACAACCTGAACGCTGTCTTGGGGTAACTGTCAGGAAACGATCTATGTTAAGAGTCTATTAATAAACTCCCCATAGTCAGATACTCGGTATCTCCTGGGACTATCACCCTGGCAGCTGAGGCCTGCTCCTGTGCAGCGTGAGGCACTCACGGATAGCACTGAGGAGCCGAACGTGTCGAGAGCCCGGCACCCTGCAGGATCAGGCCTTGGAGGCGAGGAGGAAAGCAGCAGTAGTGTGCCCTTGTCTGTGAATGAGAGAGTGCCCTATGCTTCAGCTTTCCTTCTGGGTGCAGGGCAGATGCTCAAGTGACAGTAGAGGTCTCCTGCCACACTGCAGGGTGACAGTTTGAGAGCCGGCAGCCCGCCCCTGCCATAGTTGCCCGCATGGCATAACACAGGGTTTCCCGCTTCCAGAAGTGGAGCTAACCGCGCTGCTTCTCCACGGTCTCTGTTGCTCGTTGTGGGTGGTATCTCACGGTTTTACACATCCCCTTGCAGGTATTCAGTGCAAGTCAGGTCCAAGAAAACAGAACTGGAGGAATAAAATAAAAACTGGTGCTTTTATTTACTTTTTTAAACTAGGCTGCTGTAAGCGTACTTGGCTTGATGGGAGTATGTCCTTTGGGCTGCCCTGCAGCTCCTGTCCACACCTCTAACTTCACCCTGCGACTTGACTGGACTGTTTAGCTGTATGCAAATTACTCAGGCCTAACTGTCTGCAGGGTCTAGTCCAGAGTCCTCCTCAACAGTGATCCAGTGACCAGAACACTGCAAAGCTATTTTGCAGCAGCTGCCTGAATGGCTGATGACTAGTGTGTCTAAGTAAACTTTTTTCTAGTGAAATTAGTTTAATGGGGGACATTTTATGGGGAAGGAAGATGATTCTATTGATGGCGTAACCAGTACGGCTTTGCCAGGCTGCTGCTAATTGCTTACACACACAAGAAATTCGATTGGTGTTCTGACCAGTGCTGCTCTGTGTGTAAGCCTCCGACTGCTCAACTGCTGCAACATCTTACCCATGTCTGTTAGAATATTGTTACAAGAAGGCAGTGTGTCTCAGAAAGTGAATATGTACATGCATATATTTCAAATCAAAATTATAGCTTAACGAGGGTGATCATGAGAAATAAGGAAAGCTGTGGGGTTATATAGGTTTGGGGGTTATTTTTGTTTTTAATCCCTTTTGCCTTTGCCAGATCTTGTTGTGGTTAAGCAAGTAGTCTTCCTTAAAGTTTGTTGGTTGGTTTTTTTTTCTTGCCCTTCTCTACTGCTAGGGAAGGATCCACAAATTGGCTAATGAGTAGGAGAGGAAACTGAGTGTCCGATGGGAAATTACACTGAAAAATGCAAGAACCCGTAACTCTCTTTTGCCTATACAGAAGTATTTGATATCACTTGTCAGAAAAGGAGCTACTTGATTTCTAAAAGAATGTTTCAACTTGCAAAAACCCGAATAAGCTCACTCGAGGAGGTCTACACCTTGACTTAAAAATGCCCAAGAATGTTTGAGTGATGAGATGGCACAAAACACTGTAAAATACAGAGGATGGTATTTTCTAATTGGGCTATCAGTTCTATACGTGTGCAAAGACAAGACCCAAAGCTCACCATCTTGTAGGCTTCTTTACCCTTACCATTTTCCTGGACCCGGCACGGTATATTTTAAGTCTTCTAACAGCACCAAAGCTGAAAAGGAATGGGCACCAGGTAGGCCCGTCTTTTGAGGAACGAGAAGGAGGCAGTAGTCAGTTCCCTCCTTCACGGCACACCTCAGCCAAGGGCCCTCCGCATTGTCTAACAGGAAGTACATCAGCAATCCTGTCACCGACAGCTTGGACAAAAGTCCAGCTAACGTTTCTTCAGCACTGCTGCGTTCAGTGCGGAATTGGGGATGTGTGCTACTTCCACTTTCTTCTCGCTGCTATAAATGGGTAGCTAACATTTAGTCCAGACTACGAAGAGGTTTGGATGTTGATCCAGGTCTCTGCAGACCAAAACTTTTATCAGTACGGCGTTCTGCCAGACCTCTTTCCTTTGTCCCAAGGCTGCCCTTTCTCATGGAGAGGTGGAAAAGGCTGACTTCAGACCCTACCTGTCCATTCCTCCATCTGTGGCTCCAACCGACTACTTGTGGACTCTCCTTTAGCTTCCCCTTTCACATCAAGAGTAGCCAACTCTTACCTTAAGTGGAAATTGATTCTCTGCATTGGTCTCATTTGCAGGATTTTAAGCTCGAGTTTGGCCATCATCAAGGCAGGAGAAGTTCTGTCTGGCACGGAGGTACAGCTACCATTGTTCAGAGCCCTGGAGACGAAGTGTGGGGAATAGTGTGGAAAATGAACGCTAGCAATTTAAGTTCACTGGATAAGTAGGTGACTTAACTTTTGCTGCCTTCTACTGTTTTAGAGCACAATTGAAACATAATGGTTCATTTTTGGAAAAGAACTGTGTGGAAACTTTGGTGTTGGAATCAAGAAGGTGCTTTGGATTTTAATATGGGAATTTCACTTCACAGTACATGTATGAACTTCTAAAACATCTGTGGTTAAAATGGCTTTGTTTTCAGGCTAAAGCTACTTAGGGGTATTTTAATAAGGTATGGACACTGATTTGGAGCTGATATATTGATCAGGCTCCTTTTTTTTTTTAATCCCTGTCCTCACAATGTGCTGTCCCTTAAATTACTCTCTATTTGTCCTGTGACACCTTTCCCATTGCTTTGGGGAGAGTCTTCTTTGAGATTGACATCAATTTCTGTCACTATACATCTATAGGTTCAAACTGTAGTGGAAGAGGAAGGGATGAGGTCAAGACTTTTCAGAAGAGAAGGAGATCTTTAATACAGGCAAAGGGACCTTCTTTTGAGGAGTTTGTTTTGCATATCTTCTAAGGATTCAAACTTTTGTGAACTTGAGACAGATTCAAGCAGGGAGCTAGGGCGATTTTCTTTTTCCCTTTGAATGGGAGAGGCTGCCCACACCATTACAACGCATGTGGGAGAATGTTCTGCCTGTGCCTGATAATGAAGACAAGTTTAAGGCAACCTAAGCAAGTCTTTCCCAGGCTGAAGTCTGGAGGACCACCTGGGTAGACAAATCAAGGAGTAACATAACTTCTTGCAGGGTCTAAGGCAGGACTTAGAACTTAATCTCCAAAACTTTGGCTGGTGTCATGTGTTCATTGCAGCTTTCAAGATGTGCCTGCACTGTCTGGTGCTTCTGGTACACAACGACCATTTGTTCAGAGCAGTTCATGACTGTCAGTTAATTCCAGTAGAGAGCTGTGCTGGTGAGGCTCAGGAGGCTGATGGGCATATTAAACTCTCGAAACCATTACAGTAATACAGTTCTCTTGCCTCTGGTACTGTTGCAATTTTGGTTATGGCTGCACTGTGCTGTGCAGACGTGTCCGTATAACCTTGGCCATGAAACTTGAAGTTCCAACTTGCTTTTCATTGCCTACAGTGAACCTGAAATACAAGAAACTATTGCCCAAGTTTTGTTAGCATGTCATGGGAATGGGCGCTCTCAGCACTCCCAAGTCCTGATTAGGAACGTTAGTCCTAAGAGGAGGGGGCACCTAGCTGGTATGCTTCTGGCTGGGGAGAGCTTCACATGTCCCTGCGTTATAACCTCAGTTCCCCCTCCGTTGCTTACAGCAGCACTTACCTCCTCGTCCACTTTCTGCTGACCTTTACTGAAACCTGCTGATTTACCATGCTTTCCTAAAGGTAAAATTCAGAAGCATAAAGATGCTGTCTGGCAGCATCTGCTTTGATAGAAACACCTATGGGGACAGCATTTTGTATTTTAATTTCCAGAAGTGTTTTTTTACATACTATAGAATTGCAGATCCCTAGCATTTGTTTGATAGGATAAACCTCAATGCTGGCTCAGATGCTATAGACTCAAGTGCCGTCCCATCCCAAAATCTGCAGGATGGACACTAGCATTAAAGATTGCTATTTCCCAGCTGCCTCACTGATGTCATGAAAGTGAGCTGGAAATGGAAGGAAATAGGATGTGTTCTTGGCTTTGTAACAATGGTCGATAGTGTTCTCCTAAGGACTGCTCCTAACCAACTCGAAAGAGCTTGCATGTGTTTCTGCTGAAGATCTTGGGATTCTTCAGCTGTGCACAAGCAGATACATTTGTAAGTTCTCAACCAAGTTATTTCCTGGAATTTCCATGTATCAAGAAAAAAAAACCCCACTATCTGCCCCCTGCCCAACCTGGGTAAAGAAGTCTGTGTTTTATTACCCAGCAGCAGAGGTGGGAATGTGTAATTGATGCTGCGTATCATTAGTTGAAATACTAGTAAACAATGTAAAATATAGAAAACAAATATGGGACAGGAATCTTTTGCTTAGGCAGCTGAACATTTTGGCTTCAAATGCATTTTGGTGCAGTCTCATGGTCAGATTTTTTTTTGGCCTCTGTAATTTACCAGTCCATAAGTTACAGACTAAATCCTGACTCTTCCTCATCTATCCTAGCAATGGACATAACTGTAACAGTTTTCTTACTCTCACACACCCATGTGACTTCTTTTGCAGTCTGTTGGCCTTGAACCTGCAGTAAGCTTCCAGCCTCCACTTGCACTTCACCTAGTCACTCACAAAACACGGCCTGTGTTACATACATTAAATAACTTGAAACTTTGAAAGAAAGATAAATTGTCAAAATGGTATTTTGATGAGCAGCATTAAAACCCATGCTATCACTCATATCTAAAGCACATTGAAAATTGATTGTGCTATAAAGTCTGCCTTGTGTTACTTAAGCTTCTTGTTTACTTCTATTTCCTCAGGCTTCTGTTGGTGGCTAAATGGTAACGATTAAAGACAACAAGTAGCTTTAGCTTTGAGTTTGGTTTTGTTTTCCTAAGACAGCATGGTTTTGCTAATAAAAAATAACAAGATGGGTTTTGCCCTGATCTAGCTCATCGTGGCTGTGCAAGTCTTGCCCACATTAAAGGGTGTCTTGGATTAATGTTCACTGCAAGAGTTATGCAAGCTTCCCCTTATTCAAACACAACACAATGGGCAAGATAAAACTTTGCAATTGTTTCATTATCTGAGCAGAAGGTAATTAATGATGTGTGCCTGGCTCATTAATCCTGATAGTCTTGGTTGCGTTCCTCTTGCAGATTACCAGACTTGCACAGTAATTAATGCACAAGGAGAATTCTCTCTGTAACTTTGCACGTTAACCTCTAGTCATCTTTCCTACAGAGCTGAAATGATAAAAGAGAATGCTGCTGCTGCTTTAGAAACTTATTTCTGGATGTGATACAAGTTTGCACAGAAACTACTGGAAATGTTTAACTATAGTTGTTTTCCTTTAAGTCTGTGCAGATCAATGTCCTGCATTGAATTCTGTTGTAATAAATGCATATGTTTAATTGCACAGTTTGTTTGAGAGAGGCGTCAGTTATTTGGCATTAAAGGAATGTATGTCCTTTACAGGCAAGAGGGAGTTGAAGGTGGCATTTATGTCCCAATAGAAGTTAATGTCCACACCCAAGGAGGAAACATACTGACCTGTCGAAGCTACCAGATGAAGGACTATGTCTGTGGTCCCCCTTCTCCTCAGTATAAAAAAGTAGGTGTTGCATCACTGTAATCTTGGAGGGAATGAACAGAAATCTATAATGCAGTACTTCTGTTCTGTTAAATAAGTACTTTATTTACAGTGGATGGAAGGCATGAGTAACTCTAGTGCAAAGGTGTAACTTAGTCCTTGTGCAATGTAAGAGTGCAAAGATGCTCACAGAAGACTGGTCTGGTTTAGGCCTACTAAATCAGTTTTGGCTTTTGGCTTAGTTATGCCTTACATAAAAGCCTTTATATATAAAAGCCTAACTCCTGATTTAGTTATGACTGTCACAAGGATTTCTGAAGGATGTTGTTTACATGTATGCAGCAATTCTGTTTGAAAAATTAATGTACTCCTCTAAAAGGAGAGGGAGAAGTTCTGTGGGGAGAACATAGCACCTGGCTTGTAGTCTCAAGGACATAGATTACCCCTGTTGAAGGATCTTACTATCACTTTATACAGGAGTCCACCTGCCTCCTTTTACCAGATGCATCATCAGTGCATCACAGGACTTCAGCAACACTGCAAAGCACTGCAGGATTCCCTCTTGATGGCTGGTGAGGCAGAAGTGTTTCAACCCTGTTCTGCAACACACTGACTCTAGGGAGACACACGATGCAGTCATGCAGCAGGCGTGACATGCTTAGCGTGTGAGATCCGGTGCAGGCCTACCCTCGGGTGGCGTGACTGCCTGTCTGGAATTGTGCGGCTGTTAGCAATCGCAGACAGACATCACTGTAACGAGCTGACTGTTTCCTGCCAAAAGCAAAGAAACAGGGCTTCAGCTTGTCACATCCCAAGTGTGCTACCGCCTCCTCTTAACTGAGGCACTCGCTCTCACAAGCCTGCTTCCAGGAGCGCAGCTAAGGCCAGCTGCCGCGGGACTGCTAAAGAGAGAGCTTGCTTAGAAAGCAGGCTCTGCTACTTCACAAATCTCCTCCCCGCCTTCCCACTTCCTGTCAAGACCCATCTTCAGGGCTTTTCAGGGAGTTAATACATAGTCTGGTGCTGTGTGTCAGCTCTCACTAGCATGCTGTAAGAGCAGACTGCCAATACAGGCAACTTCATCTATTAAACATCCCTCCCGCTGTTGTCAGGGTCACTTGTTAGTTCTCTTCTCCACCCACTCCCTGCCCCCAGCTCTTGTTTAAGTTAACCAGGCAGGAGTGCTAAAAATATGACTGCAGCTGCACACAGTGATCTACGTTCATCTACTGGTGTGTACTTCTTGTGGCGAAGTTCATCCTTTCTAGACACCTCATCCCTGACTTTTCTGGCTGCTGAATACATGGAACAATATTGACAATAGTGTCAGGTTTTTTCATCTGCATATTTATCCATTGCATCATTTCTCCATGGGAACTTGCTGGTGTCTCTTTCCAGCCTTGGCTCCTACAACCTCCTCTTTTCCTCTTGCTGTCACTTACTTTCGCTTGCACCAATACTTAAGTTTATTTAGTATGTAGAAGGAAAGCTGCAGTAAGGAATCTGTTTTTCACTAAGTGGAGTACCTGTTTCTACTGCTCCCATAACCTGTCTAGGTACTCACTTTGAACAGCTGAGTTTTAAAAATAACTTCAATAATACTTGCTGCTTCACTCTCAGATGTGATACTGAGGGTGGCTAAAAGCATAAAAAGGCAGTTCTCACCCTCAGTGGAAGAATTGAGTAATGGCTTAATTGTACCTTCTTGTGCACACTGGGAACATCTGAGAATCTCAGGGGTATGCCCTGGTAGTTACAAGCCTTTTCAGACTGTTTTTGTTGATACTATTTCACATCCTCAGTGGTCTTCCAGGAGCCTTTAGCTATCTGTAGATACAATTGGGATTATCTAGGATTAATTCTCTTGTTACCTTAAGTGGTTCTTCCCATATATGTCAGAAGGGGTCTGTCCTTCCTATCACTATTATTGAAGGCAATTTTTATGTTTTTTTCCCTTGTGATTATAGGTTATCTGCATGGGCGCAAATCAGAATGGCTTGCCAACTGACTATCAGAAGAAATTAGAAGCTATTGAAACTAATAACTATGCAGGGTCAGTGCCCATCATGGAAGAGATTGAAGCTGCTATTAAAGCGAAGAACATAAAGTTGGCATAGAATACCTCGACACTTGCTTGGCCGTTCACCTTGATTTAAGTACCTCTCCTCACTGTGCTGATCAGCTGTTTCTTTATCAAGAAAAAGAGTTTGCTGTGCATCTGCAGTAAGCCATTAGACACAATTTGCAGTCTGAAGACATGCTGACATCGGTAACTTCTTGGCTTTGTACATACAGCTTGAGTACTTGCTGAAGCCTTTGCAGATTTAGAGATTTTCTTTCTGTAGTTGTCATGCAATGCTGCACGCAAATTTGTGCTTAGTGTCCTGTTTACTGACCTTTGCAAGAGAAAAAGGCCATCTCAATGAGCATTGGCATCTGTTGCCTTCTGAGGAAATAAGGGCTGCAGGATCAGGCCCATTGTTCTTAAATGTTGTGTACACAATTATCGAGAATTTCAGAGATTTGTTAAATGCAAAGTAGACTCAAAACTCTAAACCAAACCTGAACTTTTTACTCTGCTGCTTCTCTTAGTGGTTTAAATCCCAACCTAGCTGAAGCTATGGAGTTCCTGTTTCTGTTTATAAAGTTAACAAAGAAAAAAAGCCATATTTTTTTAAGCTATCCCCATCTTTTTAAATGCTAGTCCAAAAGGCAACCCAGGTCTGTAGACAACTTTCAGCAAAGGAACTTACACAAAGTATAGCGGCCTCCTCCTTTCTATATCTAGTAATCATCGTAGGTGAACTAGTCAGGTATAACCAACAAATTTTTAAGAATTCATTTTAGTTAGATAATTCCAAGGTTTTTTAATGACCTTTTTGACTGGCCTGTTGCTTGTCTAGGCCTTGGACTCATGACCAGTGAAATCAGGAAGTCTGTGAGTCAGAGCATTTTGTGGTTTTGTTTGTCTATTAAACAATACATGAACAGACTTGGACTCTTTTTTTCCTTCAGCTTTGACAATCTCCTGCAAAACTCTAAGTTCTTGTAAGGTTTAGAGTACTTATCTTCACAGTACTTGGCAACCCCTGTAGTTAGCCTATGGGGGACAAGGAAAAACTGACAACATGGAAGATGTCGAAACCAAACTTTGGTTTATCTTCTGCATGCTTAGATAAACAAATGACAAAGTAACAGACTTACCACCTCTTCTCTGCATGAAGTTTTTCTGTCAACTTCTGCCAGGGATGTACAGATGCTGTCCTGATGTCCAGAGCTGACGGCAGTAAAACATGGTCCTTTCTGTATTGGCACTGTCTGGTCTGAAACAGAGAAAATAAAACTGTGATTACCAAACCTCTCCCCTGCCTGTTCAATGCATGCTTCAAGAACGTATGCAGCAACGTATGGATGCAAACGCTCACAGTGTGGAAATGTAACTGAAACTTCCATGGGCTATTTTTAGTTTTAAATGGGTATAATGTCAGTACCGAGGGGAAAACTACACACAAACACGCTCCTCAACATTGGCACCACTTCTTTTGCCTTACCCTTACCACGTTCCTTTGGGGTTTTGAACTTTTAAATAGGTATTTTACTCTTGCAAGGAGAGAAAGTACTATCCTGGCAGCTGCCTTGGGGGTCTGACAGAGGGTACTGGATGCCTCCCTTGAGGAAAACGGCGGTAGCTCCGGAGGCCGGGGAAAGACCTCCTTCCCCCGGGGCGGGAACGCCCGCACCTCTCTCGGGGTAGGAAGCCTTCCCCCACGCCGCGTGGGCAGGGAAGGGCGGTGTTCGCGAAGGAGAAGAGGCCTTCGGCCATGCCCGCGTGGGGAGGAGCCGCTTCCCGCCGGGGAGGAGAGGCCGTTTGTGGGGAGGAAGCTCCCGCCCGGCGGGCCTGGGGTGGGCGCACCCGTGGGTCGGCCGCCGCCCCGCACCTCCCCTCGCCTCCGTCCCTTCGCCGCCGCGGTGAGTGCCGGGGAAGGGCCAGGCTCGGAGGAGGGTGGCCGGGCCGGTGCCCGCCTCGCTCACCTCTCGCGACCGGCAGCTGCGTGCGTGGGTACTGCCGCCCGTCCGGAGGGGCGGGCAGCGCGGAGGGGCGCGGGTCTGGGGCCGGCGGGCGGTACAGCGGGTCAGCGGCTGGCACCGGGAGAGGGCCGGGGGTGTAAACCACAGCGTCTGTTACCGCTGCGAGGCGGAAGGGGAAGGGCTGCGCCCGGCGGCTGCCGCTGGCCTCTGCCTCCCGGAGAGCTGCTACGGATGCGGGCCAGGGATGGAATGCAGGGTGGCGAGTCCCGCGGGCCGGAGGAGGTGGGAGGGTGTCGCGGTTTGAACCAGCTGGCGACTGAGCACACCGCAGCCGCTCGCTCCCCCTCTGCCGCCGGGGGTGGGCGGTGGGTGTGGGAGGAGAAAAGAGGTGCGGTAAAGCCGCGTGGGTGAAAGTGGAGAGAGTTTACGCGAACAACGCGGAGAGAGAAAACGAGGGCAGTAACCGCACCAGGGCAGCAGCGCAGATACCACCGCTTACCACCACCGCTGCCACGCCGAGCCGCGCCACTGCTTCAAACCGCGCGCCCTCGGCAGTCCCTTCCCTTATAGACAGGCCGGGCGTGACGTCAGTATGGTACCGACTATCCCATTGGCTGGCTCGGCCCGGCACTGGAAGTTAACCCTGTCCTAACAGAACCCAGGAGAGAGGTGGCGTCCCGCAGCCGGGCGGCACCAGTCACCTGCCGTGAGCCCCTGCCCGCCTCGCCGTTCGTGAACGATGGCTAAAACGGTAAAAGTAAGCCGTTTACCTGCCATGAACGTGACTGGAGAGCCGTATCCGCACACCAATTGGCTCCTTTAGTCGTAGATTCACTGCGGGCTGAATGTGAAAGTAGTAAATGATGGTGGAAAAGCAGTTCCATTTTTTAGATATACCAGAAAACTGTTCCTCTCCTCCTCCAGCTCTTAAAAAAAAAAAAATCCCCAAGATTTCTCTGATTGAGGAAAATTTCTTCTAGTAGTGATTCCTTCTTATTTACTGAACTTTTCCCACCAGAAATTCATCCGAACATTGTATATGAAGTTCTGTTTCATTAAAAGCCAGCTGTAGGAAATGTAGCAGCAAAACCTGTGAGGGGTGTGACTGTTTCTGTAAAAGCCTGCGCCTTTTAAACAAAAGCTCGTCAATTTACCAGGTGGAGGCAGAAATAATTTCTTCTGTGTTCTTTTGTATCTGTGGCTCCTCAGACAAGCAGGGATGCTACATTCAAAGGAGAGAGAGCGGGGAAGGGGGAAAATATCACTGAAGGGCGTTGGTCTCGGCAACCCCAGAGCAATGCAACTCACATGAGTTATAATGGATTTACACCCAGTGTGATGTTAACGGGTGGCTCCCGGGAGATTCATTGACTTTGGTAGCATCGATGGTTATAGTTACACAGAGAGTGTAAACCGGGATGTGATGAGTGTGTTTTAACTCACAGACACAGAATATCATTTGCCATCAGTACGGGGATTCTGTCCAAGCTCTACCAATGCGTCATTTGTGCTGTAAAAATAAAAGGCTGTTTTTAGTACCCCTGCAAAACACATTGCATCGCTTCTCATCAAAACAGACAGGCTTTTTGTGTAGTATATGTGCTCGTTTGCTTCTCATCTCCACACATTTTTTACTGTTCTTGAACTATGTAAAATAGTTGAGGTTCTTCTAAAAGTGAGAGGTGCTGTGTGGAAATACTTTCAATTTTACTCGTTTGTTGTAGCCAAAGACTGGCTGCTGTGGCACGCGTGAAATGAGGTGTGGAAAATCAGCCTCTTTTCTGTCTCTCCCAGCGACAGCAAAAAGTTGAGTTTCAGTTCGTGTGGGTGCTTCGCTGTTGTCCTGCCAGAGCTGGCTACGAGGTGCTGTGGAAATCCCGAAGAGGTTCCAGCTCTGGCTGCAGAGAACTGAGTGTGTGGCATGGGACTTTTTTTCCCAGGCAGTTCAGAGGAACAGTTCTTGTCAGGGTAGCAGGACTACAGAAGCATTGGCTGAGTTTTCATCTCTTCAGAAGTATTCTCGTTTGATCTTAAATCAGCTGCTTTAAGGGACAGTGGTTAAACAATTTTCTCCTTGTATTGCCTTTACTGGTTCCTCCTCCACAGTCTCCTTGGGAGCAGCCATCTCAATGAGGAGTGAATTCCCTGGTTCACCCAGAAGTGGAAACGGTTTTTAGCTGTTCTTTGAGATCCTTCAGCCCCTTTATCCATGGTGTTTACATTTGATAAGACCTTGTTGTGATAAAGCAGCGCATTCTGCACTGCCAGAGGCCTTGCAGCACTGGATGTCGAACGGGGCAGAGCAGTGTTGTTAGAAAAGCAAGGAGCCCCTGGTGAAAAGAGGATGTCAGAAGGGCAGGGCCAGGGCAGATATAACTGTACACGTGCTTGCACAATGCTGAGATTAGAGGGAAGTTGGAACCACCAGATGAAAGGGCCAGTGCCTTCATGCAGGGGCCATCAGTGCCACTGCGGCTTATTGCCATGCATTGAACAAACCCTTGCTGTAAACACGGATACTCTTACCGTACCCTCTTACTATGACAAATTTAACTTCCCTTTTTCATTTCCCTCTTTGTCCGTGGCCTGATTCCCATCTTGCTTCCTCTTTGTTATTCTCAGTTATGCAGACTTACGATACTCATCTCTTGCTACGCTTGCTGTTCTTCTCCCATCGCTTCAGTCCCCATTGACCCTTCAGCTGGCCAAGGCCCTGTCTTCTCTCTCTTCTTGCCTTTAGAACTGACAGGTGAGCACTTTGCTCTCTCTTTCTTTTTAATGCCTGGTAGTCTGTTTTCTGCCTTCTTCACTTGACCAAAGCTGCTGTCCTCAAAATGGCTCACTGAATTTCCTCCCCAACGTCATTGGCAGCCTCAAGTAAATCACTCTTTTTCATTTTTTCTCTCAGGAACAAGGAGTCCATTCTGTTCCCAGATAGGAAGCTTTTCCCCATAAGCGTTCTCCCATTGTCTCCCCATACTAGACTCCTGCTTGGCCCAGGTACCATCTCCCTTGTCTCTCTTCATTTCTCCTTAGGTGTTCTGCTGTTTCAGACAATGCATTAAGCTTGCGAATGTTTCCCTTTCTCCCTGTGTCCATAGCTCTGTGTGTGCAAACCTCAATGACAGTTCTCATTTCTCTAACCAGATGTGTTCACAAGCTGTTGCTGTTAGGTGATCTGTCTTTGCCGTAACTTACTGATGTTTTACAAAGGATTGTTAAGAGCCTTAAGGCTGCTTTCAGAAAAATTACTTTATGCATTAGCCCTTTCAGAAACGGAGCAGTTCCAGAAATGAGACAGTAGTTCTCAGCAGCGGATGTTCTTAGACCTTGGTCAGTGCACTGAGGTATCTCACATGAATGTATGTCTCAGTCTTTCCAAACAGTGTCCCCAGGACTGATGCCACATCAGTCACGAGAATTGCGCTGGCATTGAATTCAGCATCTGGAGTGCCCAAGATAAGGCAGAGAATGCTGTATGCACTCCAGCAAGGAAACGCTTTTAACACACATTTATAAGCTGCATAAGCACTTACCTTTAACCATACCGGGTGTGTAACCTAGCATGGGAAAACTAACAGGTCCTGGGAACGAGAGACTTAGTGACCGTGTGATCCCTCACTGAAAAGACTCATGTTAAAGCACTATGGAAGCTGGGACTGTTTCCAGAAAGAGGTGATGGACTTGCAGATAAGTTGGAGACCTCATGATGTCAACATTTGGGCCTCGTGTTTAAAAAAGAAAAAAAAAAACAACTCAAAAAACCTGCCCGAGCCAAAGAGAATCGCCTGTGTCCGAGTGTTGTGGGCGGTGTGTTTCTCTAAGGGAACAAGCACGTTTCTCATGCTGATCAGGACTTTTAGGTGCTGCTGCACTTAGAACTGCTACTGCGGAACTTTTTTGTGTTTACTTTAGTCTGAGTAGGACCTGAAGTCCCTTCATACAGCTGATACACTTCGCTACAGACATGTACATACCTGCCTTGCTCTTAACTACCTGCGGCAGGAAGCCTTTCTGTGCCAGCACCGTTTGAGGTGTTCAGCCACCCATCTTCTGGCATTTTCTTAGTCTATGGATGGTGGAAATTTCCATTTTTTCTTATTAAAAGAGACTGATAAAATTTATCATTTTGTCCAGTACTAGGTGATGTGGGTTTTTTGCCTTAAACTTAATATTACCACTGAGTACGTCATCATGCACAGAATTCATATTGCCAGCTCAGACTTCCCTGCCCGGCATTTTTGCGCTTTCTCCTTTTCTCCCCTGACGCTTAGCCTCACTTTATATTCTTTTTTGATGATTGCTCTCCTGTTTCTCCACTCTCTGTGAAAGGGAGCGTGCTCTCTCCTGCAGCATACATGTGCACACCTCTTCAGTAGCAACCAGGTTCCGTACTGGCTTGGACTTAGTCAGATGAAGGGCAGGAGTCTTTGAGACCTTCTGATCTTTCCGTATTTTCCATGTTCTCGTCCTTTTGCTGTATTTCTTCTTTCTTTTCTTATCCTCTTTGTGGATGGATCTGGAACCAAAGAAAAGACTTCTATCTGTTTTATACACACGACAGCACTTTGGTTCATTTCTGTGGTTTCCTGGATGTTCGTCTCAGTTCTCACTACGCAGGAAGAAAGAAAATGCATTAGGAGGGTGTGGCGCTAGAATAATGAAAACAAGCAGGGAACATTGGGTAGATGCCGTATATTGAAAGAAAAGGGTTAATATTTTTATTGCGTGTGCTTTAAGGTGACTCTATTTAATGAAAAGCTTGCAAAAGCTTTAGCGTACATGATGTTTTCAACATTGTTTGGTCTTCATGACAGAGTTCATTTATGGAATGAGCTTTCTTGAACAAAGAGCTGTGCCAGTGTGGCTTCTAGGAAGCTGAGTGACTCAGACGTCAGCCACTTCATCTGGTGGATCATGTGAATGGCATAATGAAAGGTCGATCTGTCTGAGTAGTTGCAGTCACTTACTCGTGGTAAGAAAGTCAGATCACTTGATTACGTTCCCTTTGGGTGAAAGAGTTTTGCAGTTTTGGAGTTGACTGTGATCCAAAACAGTTGTGCTGGGGGTTTGCCTGGTCTCGGCCTTTGGAGGGCTCACCAAGAGGTAACCTGCATCTGTGCAGGTCAGCAGGCGTAAGTTAGGACCTATTGGTCTCCTGAAACCAGAGGGGCTAAGCTGTTTTGCCCTGTGGTTGTTAAGTGTAGACAGGTAGTATCATTAAAATGCAGCAGTATAAACCATGCCTTTCTCCATGTCAAGCAGGAGAAGATACGCTGATGCCAATGGCAGCTTCTGCTATGGAAAACCCATAGAAATGAGTTTGTTCCAGCAGCAGGTCACCTAGAAGAATGTGTGAGCTGGCAGGGCTCAGTTACAGCTTGTCAGGGGAGTGCTGGGGAGCACTTGGAAAGTTTGCCAGCGCTGTAAAAATCTTGGGAGATTGTGAGAATTCTGCAGCAGCAGCAGAGCTGGCACCTTTACGGAATTGTTGAAGAAGGGCTTTCTTTCTTTCTTGTTAATATGGCTGTAATCAGAATCTAAGAACATTCTTCCAAATATTTCTTGTTCTGCTGAACAGTATGTTCTACCTCTTACAGGAAGGTGCCAGTAGTTTGTGTTAATCATGCAAATTCTCATTGTCTGTGTGGAGGTGATTCAGTTGCGATCTTGCAAAAAATCTGCTTTTTGCATGGGCAGTCGTATGTGCAAGGTTCATACCTAAATGAACTTACTGTTTAATTGTAATTACAGGATAACTCCATGCCTGCTGTATGTACATTAACTGCAATTAAAAATCTCAAGCTTTAGGAATGCAATAGAGAGCAGTCTGATCCTGGTTCCTGCTGCTTCATGCCTTGTAAAGAAAAATGGGAATTAATGTCCATCTAAAAAGAACTCTCAAGAACTGTTATAGAGAAGAAAGGCATACGCAGCATATATGTTTGTAGACAGGGAGAGAGCATTCATGCTAAAGAGTACAGTTTCTCAACAAGACGTCTACAGTGATGAGATAGAGAAAGCTGGCCATGATATTACACAGGAGTTGGAAGTGTGCTTTGATGGCTAATTGAGGGATGTATCTGCATAGGATAAGGTTTAAATTGACATTCTCTACACTTCCTTTTTATAGGGTCAGTAATATGAAGGACAGATTGCCTGTTTCCCTGAAGTTAACTCCGAGGTGACTTCTCACTGCATAGGGACAGTTTGTCAAAGATGAGGCTAGGCCAAGCAGCTTCTTGCTATCTCAACTATGGAAGGCCAACTTTGTGCTAACTTGGAGATTTCTGAGGAAAAACCTCCAGGAACAAGTTCTCCATCCTTCATTGCTTTGCTGAAGGTACACCGAGAACTTCTGGTCAGTAGAATCCGAAACACGCAGTGTTTGATTGACAACTTGATTCAGAACGACTACTTCTCCACTGAAGATGCAGAGATTGTCATCCAATTTCCAACACAGGCAGACAAGGTATTCTCTTTATTTCAGTAGCCAGCGTAATGTTTTTGTCATTTTCTATTTACCACTGGGTTTTATGGGCTTATTTGGCAATTTTATGTCTAGTGTCTTTTCTAAACTTTGATATTTTGCAGTTTCCCCACCCTGTTCCTTCTGGACAAATGTCTGCAGCACGTCTCCTTCCAGCATGGCTGGCACTGCTTGTAAGGCCCGCTGGCAGCTGTAAGAGTGAGCAGGGTGATAATTGCTGTTCTGTCTTCCCAGCTGCCCCTTTGGCCTTGGTTGAGGAGGTGACCACAGTGGCTGATAGAATGCAGCTTGCTGCATGCAAGCCTTCATTATTGTGCAGAGTATCACAAAGAAAATCTACTTCAGGATGCTGTGGGACAGATTATGCTGCTTTAGAGGAAGAGAGACAGAAGTGAAATACTATTTTGGAAGTTAATGATTGCATGTTGTCCGTGTGCACACCTTCCCTTCTCTTTAAAGGCCTGTGTACATTGTAAATGGTTGTATGGAACATTGATATATCCTGCCACATATGAGTTTTTGATTCGTCTTTGGACACGAGTAGCAAAAATTATTTCCTGGTCTTTGGATAGGAGAAAATTATTACATGTACACAGTAGCTCTGTACATCATGACTTAAAACGAACTCCCCATTGGTTTCCCTCACCAACCAGTCATTCAGCTTCAGAATAGCATCACAGTTAGAGGCAGGCAAACCATAAAAAATTCAGAGAACTCGGACTTCGCTAACAGTGCAGATTTTCATAAAATAATAATTCTTGCTGGCCAGTTGCAATGGTCACACAGTGCTTATTCTGTGTGCAGGGTCAAAGCTGAATAAACGCACACTGTAAGATCATCCTCACTTCTTGTTCAGCATAACATATGTGATTGTTGTAACGAAGCTGAGGGGGAGGCTGCGCATCAGGAGTCTAAGCCGAGTCAGAGAGCAGGCCACCGCAGTGCCAGTGAAGTGGCTCTGTGGGAGTCCACGTAAAATTGCTTTTTAGAGCATACAAATTGTCAAAAATGTCCATGTTTTGCTGCAAGTACTTCACCCTGCTTTCAGCTCACAAGAGACCACAGTCTCTAGCAACCCTTTGTCTGGTTTAGAACCGAATTCTTCATTCACTTCTAAGAAGAGGATCCAGACATTCAAAATTAGCCCCTGCTCTGTCTCGCAGGGGGTGTTGTACCAGGGTTTGCCCTGTTGCACAGAGGTCAGACACTGCCTCGCTGCTCCTGGCAGCCCATAGTTTTAGTAGCAGTGGCAGGCAGCGAGTCCATTGCATGGAGAGAGCAGAACTGAGCTGCCGTGTTAAAAAGAAGAGTTGTAGGGGTTTGGATCTGCATTATGATCCAGAGAGAGATTCTGCCTACCCTGCGCTGCATCTGGCTGGATCCTGAGGTACATCTAAATGTGACTGGGCTATTTACAAACCAGAGGGTGTTAAAATACACTAGGTAGCCAGGCTGAGGAAATCCTTTGGGTTCCCTCTTGAGAAGCCGTATTTATCCATTTTGTTGCTGGTTAGCATATGACTTAGCTACAAGTTCAGACCTTAACTTGCAGAGCCAGCTCTCTTGCAACATCCAAATACAAACAGCAAGTGGGTTTTGCGATGGTTCAAATTCAGGGCTGGATTTTGAATTCAAGTTTTTGAAGCACCAGTTTTGATTTTGGTCCCCTGTTCCAGTCCAAAAAGGATCCCAAAGCAGTCTACAAGTGTAACTGTGATAACATGCTGTGTATCAATGATCTTTCCTGTGGTCCTTCTTCAGGTTCGCAAAATTCTAGACTTGGTTCAAAGCAAGGGAGAAGAAGTGTCAGAGTATTTCATCCGCGTCCTGCAGAAAGTCACCGATGCTTACTATGAACTTCAGCCTTGGCTGGATGAAATAGGTTATGAGCCTTCAGAGAATATTTGCAGTAAACCTGTGGTAAATACAGATCCAGGTAAGGCCATGCATCTACATCCCTTCCCTTAGAACTACCCCGCTATGTAGGTAGGAGGTTTTCAAGATCCAGCTAGACAAAGCCCCAAGTAACCTCATCTGATGTCATAAATGACCCTGTTCTGAGCAGAAGGTAGGGCTAGAGACCTTCTGAAGTCTCTTCCAGCCTGAATTATTCTGTGATCCTAAATGGTGAGTTATACCAAAAGCCAAAGTAGTGCAGAAATAAATGTTTTCCTCTTGAGAGGTTTTTTTTCATACTACATAAATACGGGAAATACTTTGCCCCTCTCTGAAGCAAAGTTCCTGTTGCAGAGAAAACACAAGCCAACCTTGCAGCCCCTGAAACCAAGGCAGTGTCAGTACCAGCTTTCAGGAAATGGTGGCTTATACATTACCTTCCATTAGCACCTGAATTTCCCAAGAGAGGGATAATGGCAGCATAAATAGAAGTAATCTGCCAAAGAACCAGTTTTACGTTAGAATTACTGTTGCTTATTAACCCCTCTCAGTTCCCAAAGAGGTGGGTCATTATAGGCTTTTTAGTAATAGCTCGCTGTCTTTTTAGTCAGCAGGTATTGCCAGAAACTCAGATATGAACTGGGACGGGACTCCAAGTTCGTTACGTCATACGCTCAGAGGGAAGAGATGCTGCTTGAAGAAATCTACTCTAGCAGTATTATGGAACTGGTCAATTTTAACAATGAGAGTCTAGGCAAAATGTGTCAGTTAGAAGCCCTTTTTGATGATGCAGTTGGGCTAATTAATGAAGATGGAGAGACTATTTATGTCTTTGGTGATGCAGGAATTGGAAAATCCATCTTGCTGCAAAAGTTACAAAACCTTTGGGCCAGAAAAGAATTGGACATAGGGGTCAAATTTTTCTTTCGTTTCCGATGCAGGATGTTTAGTTGCTTTAAGGAAGATGAAGCCATATGTTTGAAAGACCTACTCTTCAAATATAATTGCTACCCAGACCAGGACCCTGCAGAAGTGTTCCACCACATCTTGCAATTCCCTCATACAGTTCTGTTCACATTTGATGGCTTCGATGAGATCTATTCCGGCTTTGATCTTAATGGTGTGCCTGAGATGTGTTCACCCGATGAACCCATCCACCCTCTGGTGCTGCTGGTAAGCCTTCTCAGAGGAAAACTGCTTAAGGGATCCAAGAAAATTCTTACAGCGAGAACAGGAACTGAGATCCAAAGAAACATCATCAGAAAGAAAGTGTTGCTTCGTGGTTTCTCCAGCAATAACCTGAAGGAATACACTACTACATTTTTCAAAGATGAGGGGCAACAAGCACTGGTATTGAACCAGTTGGAAGCTAATCCCAATCTCTGCAGTTTGTGTTCAGTGCCTTTGTTTTGTTGGATTATCTTCAAATGCTACGCACACTTCCATTCCATGTTTGACAGCCATGAACTTCCAGACTGTTCTGTTACATTGACAGATGTATTTTTGCTCATGATTGAAGTCCATCTGAACCGATCTCTGAAAACAAGTTTGCTGAAGAACACCATCAGGAGCCAAGCAGAGATCTTCAAATCAAGAAAGGAAACTCTTCTAGCTTTGGGTAAATTGGCATACAAAGGGATGGAGAACTCCTTCTTTATCTTCGAGCAGGAAGAGGTCTCATCAGTGAACATCTCTGAAGGAGATATGCAATTGGGCTTTCTCAGGACAGTTAAAGGTTACAGTGGCTGTGACAATCAGTCCACTTATGAGTTCTTGCACTTAACCCTTCAGTCTTTTTTCACAGCTTTGTTCCTGGTTATTGAAGAGAAAGTGGGTGCCAAGGAGTTACTTCAGTTTTTCAATGAATGTTCTTCCACTGCGACTGCCCAGCCTACTTGTCTTCCTATTCCTTGGTTGAAGAAACAACTAGCAGGGGAGGACCCTTTCCGAAATAATGAACATTTTCATTTCACCAACCTATTTCTTTGTGGCCTGCTTTCTAGATCCAAGCAGAAGCTCTTCAGACACTTAGTTTTGCCTGCAGTCATTAAGAGGAAGAGAAAAACACTCATCACATACCTCGGAGAGAGCATGAAATCCCACCTGAAAGGCCTCACTCGGTCCAGACTTCCAAACTACAATCAGATCCAGGTCCAGCCCAACTTTGTTTGGATGCTGAGGTGCCTTTATGAGACTCAGAGCGAGAAAGTGGGGAAGCTGGCTGCCAAACACATGCACGCCAATTACATCAAGCTCACATACTGCAACGCCTACTCCGCTGACTGCAGTGCCATTTCCTTTGTTGTGCATCACCTCCAGAAGCGCCTGGCTCTGGACTTGGACAACAACAACATCAATGACTATGGAGTGAAACAGCTGCTACCGTGTTTCAGCAAGCTTGCAGTGATCAGGTAGGAGTCTGTGCAAGCAGGTCCTTGCTTATCCCAGCCAAACCCAGGACACAGGGTGTCGGAGCAGTATTTCTTCCTGCAGTCACAGTAAGCACAGGAGGACGGTGAGGTATTTGTCTCTGGTTTCTGACTTACTACATGCTATTGTCTGCTGTTCAATGGACAGCATCCAGAGCATCACCTTGGAGATTTGGGGCTTTTTGTTTTCTGTTGGTTTTGAAGAGACCCGTATGAAACTGAGCTCACATTTTCCTTAATGGCTTTTAATATGTGGCACCAAGACCCGATGAAATATTGGAGGAAAGTGCATAGACCTCCGGTCATTCGTTGACTCATGGGTGACGAACATCTGTGTTCTATAGTGATTCAAACTTCCATTTTTGTTCCCTTCATTCCAGGCTCAGTGTAAATCAGGTCACAGATGATGGAGTGAGGATCTTGTATGAAGAACTCTCCAAGTACCAAATTGTGACTTTCTTGGGGTATGTATCAATCAGGAGTCAAACACTAGATACTGATACTAGAAAATAAACCTGCAGTGCTGACAGTACTGGCACAGCACAGGCGGGGTGGAAACCACAGTTACCTTCTCGCTTACTGAACATCAGCAAAGCAGTGGTTTGTGTCAGAGATCATGCAGCTGCCATCCTGTAACAGTGCACCAGGAAAAAGACCACAGCTCGTTCTCCCATCGCACCACCTCACAGCACGGCCTCCAGTGACATCAAGCCTTTCTGTAACACAGCACAGACCACTGTCAGGTTTCTGGACCGTGTGGGCATGCTGGTTTCATACCTACAGCCTTCTGCCAGCTGTGGAGGGGGGAGAGAGCGCGAGCGAGAGACTGTGTGCTTTATAGCTAGGACCTTCCCGTTTTCTCTGCTGTCAACTGATGAACTATGCAAAGCAGATGCAGCTCGGTAGAGACTAATGTCAGAAACATACAGTGTCAGGTCTTATGTTCACGGTGCCAATTTCTTTAAGACCATAATTAGTTCTTAATCAAATTGAAGCTGGAAGGCATATTAGCTCTGACTTCCGGCTCCTGGTTAGATAGCTACATAAAAATGACTTTTTGAGAAGTGAACACGAATACCAAGAACTGCCTCCTTCCTCCAGTGCCCTATTGTAAGTACGTCTGCTCAGGTACCTGATCTGCAGTAATATTTGCGAGGGGATTTTATGACTTTTAAAAGACCAAAAATACATTCGTCTCGTGTTTTCTGACTCCTCTTCTGGCAATACTATTTCTGTACTAACACAGGAATAAAGGGAAGCTTTGTTTGCTCGGGGAGACCATTTATTTTAAACAAATATAGAAATATTTTCCCATGATTTACACCCTGGTCTTCTCGTATTTTATGTCTAGCCCTTCACAACATGAATTGTATCTCAAAATAGAAATACAAGCAACTGTGAATGTGTACAAAGCCGTACAGAAAAGATAGATGCTCTGTGTGCATTATAAAACATTCAGGTTGTAAATATTAAAGCAGCAGCAGCAGCAGCAATAACCTATTTTTACGCATGTGATTTTTCTTCAAGCTTATACAACAATCAAATCACTGACGTTGGAGCCAAATACGTTGCAAAACTAATTGAAGAGTGTTCAAGCCTTGAATACGTTAAGTATGTTGGGTTTTTTTTTCTCTCCTTTCTACAGAATTCTAATTAAGGTAAAGCAACTTGAAACAGGAGGGAGATGAGAAAAAAAAGGCAAAAATTATGTTACAAAGAAAGTATAACTTACGGTGCAGTTGTATATTCTTTCACAGTCGTCTAGCAGTGAATGGCAGCAGGTGAAACTCTCGAGTCCATGGTCTTTCCTGAAATGTAGTAATAAGCAAAAGGAGAGCATGAGACCTGTTCTTGACCTAAATCCAGTCTGAGCACCTGTGTGAGGCTTCAGCAGTGCATGAACCTTGCTGACCCTTGCAACAGCCAAATTCACTTGGATTTAGTACCAGGCTTTTTTAGATCTCATCTTTTATGGGCCATTGGTGTCAGGCTGTGCTGGTGTCATACCTCGGCTCTGGAATTCCCCAAATTCAGTTGGTGAGTTGTTCCCTTTAATTGCTGGAACTTCCCCAGATGAACGTCTGGCCATGCACAATGCTGGTTTGACGTAAAGGTAGATCATTAACCAATGGTTTAGTTGTGACCGTGGCAGAAAATAGAGGTAACTACAGCAATGTCACCTACTGGTACGAATGTAGCAACCAGCAGCCACGGACTCCTGATCTGCCACTGACTTGCTCGGAAACCCCACACTAGCCACATCCTTCCCACCTGAAATATTGTGGAGTTTTGAAACCCAAGAGCACTCTGGTGCTTTCACTGCTTTGAGACAGTGCTTTGCTTATTTAATCTGACTTTCACAAAAAATGCCTGTGGGAAGATGATTTCTTTCAGGCTGCATAGTAGCCCAGAGATTATTTTCAGGTAAGTGCATACTCCTGTGCCTGAAGTCAGTCAAACTAGACAGCTTTGTGTTACGTAAATGTCATGGGGTTTGGTTTGTTGGTTTGTTCTTCACATCAGTGTTTACGCAGTTGGGACTTACCTCTTCCTTGAACTCCAGCCATTTGATAACCACACAGAGGTCAAAAAAAGAAAAGGTCTTCTGCAGCATGCCAGCCAGAGACGCTTACTGCTGCACTGACCTGAGCTGCTAACTGCAGCCTGTGCTCAGACCGGGAAGACTTGACATTATTACAATCTGTGCTTATGAGCTGCAGTTTCCTCTGGAGCTACACCATCAAGAAATACTCTCTTCCCTGTGGCACCGTGAAACTAGCAGCGTGTAATTCACGTATTCTGCAGCAACTGCTGATATTATGAACTATATTAAAAACGAGGCTGGGGCCCTTGTCTTGAGGACCAGTTCCTAAAGCTCATTTCTGACATACTAGCACAAAACTAATACTCTGTAGTAATGCTTCTGATTCAAAGGGCTGACGTGTGAAATATCTAAAAGACAACATAAACCCATGTCTCTTAATCAAAGGTCAAATGCCTGCAGTATTATTTTACTCTGGGGTAATCCTTGGTAACTGTAGCTATCCTCCAGAGGTAACTAGCCTTAAATACTTGTATTGCTTTCTGACCTGGTGTTCTAATAGCCATACAGTAGTGAGTGATGTACCTCATCAGTTCATGTATTTTGTGCAGAATAGGAGCAAACAAAATAACTAGCGAAGGAGGGAAGTGCCTTGCCCAGGCCATCCAGAAGAGCAAGACAATGTTTGAAATTGGGTAAGTTCAGTGCTGAGGAGCAGACCTCGGTCTTGGCAAGGCATCTGTAAATTCCTTAGGATTCCTTCTTTCATTCTTACCTTCTCTCCTTCTGCTATTCGTCACCCCACCCCCCCGACAGGCAGCATTGGAACAAACCAGTGCAGAAGCACAGCCACATTTTCCACTCAAAGAAAAAAGGAGGGCTGCTTCACTGTTCTCCAGTTTACACAGTGTTTGTTTGGGGATTTTGTTTTGGTTTTTTTCTCCCTGTTCTGACAGAACCTTAAAGGACAGACAAACTAGCAGGAGTAGACTATGTAAAGATTTCTGCTTTCCTTACAGCAACACAGCTGTTCTAAAGGTCTTTGGTCATTTTTAAGCTTGGGTGGTTTTATGACTATTGGCAATGAACCTAGTTTATTGGGTGTCATTGTTATAATTGTCAAACCTTCTGCTTCACGTCCTGATAAAGTTGTGAGCTGGGACAACAAAAAGGAATTCTCCCTTGTCTCTCCCTAACTGGAAAGTCTGCTATTATTGGAGAGAGGTCTGAATGTGCTCTAACCATTTATTCCCTGTCCTCTTACTCGGAGGATGCTAGACTTAAGGGTTTGATGTTATTTTTTTTTTAATCCCCCTCTGACAAGTCCCAGTTTCTCTTTCCACTCTACAGGAGAACATTTTTCTCAGAATCTAATACTTGAACACATGGAATTAATACCTCTGCTTGACCATTCTGAATATCACAATAACCCTTAAATACAAAATCAGATTTGAACAATCAGATTTTTGGCCTTGATTTGTTGTTCTACAACATTTCACAAGTACTCAACAGCCTGCACACTTACATTGTCATACAGCTGGGTCTGCTGTGATATACTTGCTGCAGTTTCAGTGAAGGGCTCCTGGTTTCTCCTGTGGAGGAAATAATTGCTCCAAATGCATTTAGGATAGCTTGGACAGAAATGTCTAAACAGATAGATTCAGCATTTACATAAACTGCACTGGATCTGAAGGACGAGGAAGTTCTGGGGAACTTACTGGAAGTGAATGTTAGATACCACAAAGCTCAATTGATTTTAAAAGAGCTGCCAACTAATTACCCATCAAGCCAAGTGCGGCTCTGAGTCATCAAGCCATGATCCCAGTTAAAAAAACATTCTACCTCAGCAGAGGTGCTTTCAAACCTCATAATATAGGGTGAATTTTCCAAGTGGTTGGTCTGCCTAGAAAAGATTTGTCCAAATCCTGATATCATGTGTTGATAAATCTCTGCAGCTTTTACCCCGTTACCTTCTCTTAGCCCTTTGTGTTGCCGAGGGTTGTTTTGCCATTGGAAATACTATTGCTTACAAATGTGTGGAACAGCCCAGGGTCATACTGTCCCTGTGAGATTTTGATCTTCTCTTGGCAGCTGGCTAAAGAGGAGATACCACCTGGGTATAACGCTGAAGGAACTGTAAGGGTTTTGCCAGAATATTCCAAAGGACGGGGGAGCTTGCAGAGCAGTTCCCTTCAGAAAGTCTCCCATTTAGCTGTGGGTGCCTGCGCAGTTGTGCATCTGGGGAGTCTCCCAAGAGCTGTACTTTGAGCTATCTAAAGGCCAGTCTGTACCAGGACAACCAGCAGCAGGGGCATGGGGAAGAAATGCTGAGCAGGGAAATGACAGGATTTAGGACTTGGCATAATTCTCACGGCAGCTCACTGTACAGGACCACAAGACCCCTTCACCCCATAAGGGTGCAGGGCTGCAGAGGATTTGCCCAGCACAGCAAGATGATCCCAAAAGCACTCCTGCTGCATCAAGTCATCTCCTAGAGCTGCTGCTGTGCTGTGGCCTTAGGGTGCTGGTGAGTCGGCAGAGGCTGGTGGTGTGCAGGGAGTGGAGCTCACCTGGCTCAGCAGGGAGGGCACCTGCCAGGTTTCTCACAAGCCTGAAAGACCGTGAAGAAATTGAGGTGGGGAAGGGGGGGAAGGGAAGGGAGGGAAGAGAAAAAGGGAGAATGCAATGTCAAGGGGCAGTAGGGCAGCACACCTAATACCTCCTGGTTTCCTCTCTCCACCAGGATGTGGGGTAATCAAGTTGGAGATGAAGGAGCAAAGGCATTTGCAGAGGCCCTGAGGAACCACCCCAGGTTGACAAACGTGAGGTAAAACACCAGCGGAGCCAGGGAGCTCCGCGTAGTGCTGGCTTTCCCATCGTGCTTTGAAGTGATGACTCTTTCCAGCAAGCGTTAGCTGGGAAGGCCATCTGGTATTGCAGCCTCTGCTGTGTAACCAGCAGGCTGCTGGTGCAAGCAGGAGGCCAGACTGAATCAAAAAGCCCTGTGCAGCCATTAAGCAAGTTAAAAATATTGCAGGGCTGGCATCCTGTCCTCTGTCCTGCACATTCTCCCCCTCATGCTGCACTGGCATTTGTGAAAGCACATGGTCAGTGGGTGCCATTTTGATCTGGGAGCATTAGCAGAAGGATGCACCAACTGTCATGGAATCAGCTCCCAGTTTCTGTTGCAAACGTACAGCAGCTTTTACCGACGTAATTTTAGGCAATAACTGTTTGGTCATTCTTAAATTCAGGCTCGTCCTGGCCTCCAGTGGAGCTACGACCACCCCGTTCAGTGCTAATGAGATGTCCTTCTCACTGGAGTTCACCTCCCATTAGCCCTCTGGAAGCCCTAACATGGGGTGAAGTTGATAGTGCACACAGCTGGGGAGAAGCCAGCAGCGTAAAACAGCCCATCCTCTGCCAGGCTTCAAATGCTGGCTAGGGGTTTAACGATGCACATCGTGGCAGCTGCTGCTGTTGTGGAGTCCTGGCACATAGCTGGAGCACTGGGCTCATGGTGATCCTTTTGATTTGTCTCCCAGTTCCACTGGCCTCCACGGCGAGGGAGCAGACAAGGCTCTTTGGTTTCCCCACAAGGTGGCACATGGCACTACTTTCTTTAGAAACACGGAACTTGGGGACCTGGGGATCTCTGGAGAGCTTATTGCTGCCACTTCAGAGCCAGGGATTTCAGAGCTGGCCCCTTGTCCTCCTTTCTGCGCATGGATAGCTGGGCTTAAAAATTAAAAGCCAGACAGGTGCAGTGACCTAGATATATTTAAACCTAAAAGCTACTGAAATAGTCGTCTTGCCATAATTGCAGAACACATCCAGACGCATCAGACTTGAAAGAAAACATTTTGAACCTGAATCAGAGCTGAGGCATTCTCAGATGGGAACAAATACACTGATGAATGAGTTTGCAAAAATAAGGAGTAACTGTGCTGGCTGGAGCTGGGTTTTGCTGGCATCTGTGCAGGCTGGATCTTCTGCTCTGCAGTATACTTCACTTGGGTTCACTTCTTATCTTCCTCTGGTTAACCTTGCTCCATATGATTTGAATACATAGTTTAGCACCAGTAGTAGCTTTATGTGAAGATTAAGGGGAGATAATCCCCACTACATCAGTTACTTCAGCACATTTGCCATTTTTTAGGCCCAGTCATGATGGACTGAGACTATCTAGTTTCAGCTGAAACTAGGAGGTACGTGAGCTAACGCCTATTTGTGCCATTGCCCTACTTGACCCCTCTTCTACCTTTTTGGAGACTGAGCACTATTTCAGGCTCTGGCCTGGCTTTAAGGGGGGAAAATGCTCTCAAAGCCTGGAGCATGACTTTAGCTGGATGATTTGCCACCGTCTATTCAAAGAACGAAGGGCAGACTCGGAACTGTTTGTGGTTTGTAATGGAAGGCATTCATTTACAAGCTCATCTCTCCATACACAACAGAAGGTGTTGTGTTTGGAAGAAGAATGAGGTATTCAGGCATCTGAAGGACATAAAGGACAAAATGCCTGGTTTGTACAGGGACTTGGGATGACAGATGTGTGTGAAAACCTGGGTACTGCTGAGCACAACTCTTGGTCCTTGTTAAAAGCCTCGACTCTCAAAATCACTGGTGCAACCCTGCTGTCAGTCCCAAGCGTACAACTCACTGACAGCAAACCTGAGGGCTTGCATGATAGACCTGCGCTCAGGCTGCAGCTCGTGGACTGTTCTCACTTGTCAAAGACATAAGAACTTTCTGGTTTGCAAAGTATGTGAGACTTTGAAACACCCAAACACTGAGCGGTACAACTGGGAAACAGATTATGCAGGATATTCACTAGTATTTGGCAGTAGAAGGGCCAAGTGATGCTGGCTGTTTCTTACACATTTCTATCATCTTCACTTCACAGTCTCGCATTCAATGGCATCACGACAGAGGGAGGCAAAAGCATCGCTGAAGCTATGCAACACAACAACTCTGTGAAAATATTCTGGTAATTGACAGTGTGTCCTTTAGAACACGTTCCAACGTCCCAATGTCACACTCAGCAATGCTCCCTCCACCTCGCTTTCCCCATCTTCTCTTACTTCCATCATCTGAAATCAAGTTCTTTGTCCTCAGTTTTTGCACCTCTTTAGTGTTGTCTCTACCTCTCTACCTTTTCCCACTATACCTCATCCACTTTTTAGACACTAAAACATCACAAGAAAGTATCATTGGAACATTGCTCTGAGAAATAAAAATCTGATACTCTTGTCTCTTACCTCCAGGGCGTCTCTTCAGTACCTCTTTGTGTCCAGCCTTTAGAAATCGCTCAGGGCAGGAACGGCACATCCCCCTTTGGCTGCCTAAAGCAAAGTCACAGACAAGCTGGAAAAACAGGGCTCTGAAAAATAATGGTAACATCCTAAGTGAACATTTCCTCTCCCACTTAGGTTGACTAAGAATGAGCTGGATGATGAGGCAGCGATGAGCTTTGCAGAGATGCTGAAGGTCAACAAGAAACTGGTGCATTTATGGTGAGTTACATTCCACAGAGGCACAGGCTCTTTGGCAGCCACTGCATTAAAGCTTCACCTTCCAAGTCTATGTAGGTCACAGTAAGCTTTCTGTGCATGGTCTGGACGCAGCTGACTGGTTGTAGACAGTTCTAATGGAAAGTTAATAAAGTTGCTGTCTGGTATTTTGAACTTGCTTTCATAAAGGGAAGAGTTTAAGCTGTTCCTGTGTCCTGGTAGCTTTCGAACAACTCAACTGATTTCATCTCTCCTTAGGGGAACTGTACTGGCCTTGAACACAAAAGTTTCAAAAAAAAATACAAGCATAAAACTATAATAGGATAAGCTTTTTATAATTCTTAGTATTTATCATCATACTATGAAAGTAGCAAGCTCACCTCTTACTCTTCAGCCAAGAACCTATGCAACACACACTTGAATACATGTCCCATTTGCTTGATGTTTTCTTCTTATGCTAGCACTTCCACTTGTGCAGGACACTCATCGATAAGACATAAATCCCCAGGAAACCAGGGATTATTTCTGGCAATCACAAAGAGATTTGTTAAACTTAGAAGAAAACACAGCATTGGCTGTTCTAATCCAGAGGTTCACAAGCATTTGTCCATGGATGGAGCTGGGCAGATGTGAGTGGTGAAATAGCCATCCATTCATTCCAAGTGATCGATAGAACGTAGTAAACGGAGCGACTTTGCCAGCCACACTGTAGCATTCCCTGTAGTAATCCTAGTTCCCACCCCTTAGGAAGCATGCTGGCTGTTAGAGGTACCAAGTACTTTAGCCTCTTTTGAAAGCAGTAGAACCTCTGGTGCCCATCGCCCAGAAAACAAAGAAGGAGAGGAGGGCTTCATTTCTTTGTGCACAGCTGCAGATACGCTCCACTGAGCCGTTTGGTTTGAATTCGTAATAAAACTTTATCCCTCTAAAGCAAGCACAGTAATCTGGATACATGACTTTACCACGGCTCAGTATTGTCCAAGGGTTTCTGCCAGTAGACAAATTTATATCCTACTTTGTTGGTTATACCAGTGGATATCTCCAAAAGGTAGTAACCTATATAGATAGTTGAACTTGAGGCAGAATTAAAGTGTTTTTCCAGTAGCTGAACGAATCTACCGGATCCCTTTGCATTTTAATTCCTTTACTAAGTGCAGAAAGTCCTTTAATGGGAACACCTGCCTGCTTCCTTCCCTCCCTCCCTAGGAGAATGTTCAATTCATTCCAATTTTCAGCGTCATCCTGAATCCTGTGGGGTTCAGGCAGCCGGTCACATGGAACGGTACCAGCTGTGGGGCACCGTGTGGTAGTCTTGAAGGTAAGTACTGCATTAGGCCAGGCTCAGGAGTATTTTTCTGCTCATGCAGATGAGGGGGCTTTGTTCATTTCTAGCTAGGGGAATGGTCTACAGCAGTTAACAAGAGCTACCTACTGCTTCATTAGTGGTATGACTTGAGGATCTTCTGTTAATTCTTTTCCCCTTAGCTCAGATGAGTTGTACGTTGTAGCCACTAAGGTGGCTTCAGTGGGACTTGCACCTGCTCATATCAGAGTCAAATTCAATGCTTTATTTTTCAAAGAGGTTTTGGCAACCTCTGGATCATAACTGCTAAAACACTGGGCCTGCACAGGTTCTGTACGCAAAATTTTCTGTACATCACTTAAAAATGTCTTGGCGTTCTTAATAAGAAAACGGTGCTAAAAGGTTAGTTAGTCTGTCTCAGAGAGTCCAAATGTCACAATCTCATGCCAGTACTAAACAATTCTTAGCAGAAATTTGTCAGCTATGTAATTAAGCTCTGTATCTCCAGAATGCAACCACATGCAAGATTAAAGGAAAAGACTAATGCTCTGGGCTCTGTTTCTGAAAGCGCGTGTGGGGCATTTAACCAATATGGTGTAGCATCATCACAGACGGAAATCACAGCCGTCGTCTTGTGGCAGACACTCAGCTTTGCTCCTTGGCACCGAGCTGAGCATAGGTGGTACCGCACCGCAGATTAGTTCCGTGTTCATTTGACGTGAAGTGATTTTCTTTCTAGGCTTATCCAGAATCAAATTACAGCCAAAGGGGTGAAGTACCTCAGCGAAGCTCTCAAGGAGAACACAGCTATTAAAGAAGTCTGGTAAAAATTACTTCCTCTAAGACTCGCTTTATACACTTTCCGTCCCTTTAAAACACTTCTGGTATTACTACTTTCCAGCCTAAAAAATGCAGAGCAAGTTTATGTGAGGCAGGCTTGTAGTTCCGGCTGTGGGTTTCAAACAGGTACAAAGCCTCTGTTATTGAGACACTGCCCTGTGTGTCCCGAAGGTCAAGTGGTTTTGCTAGTTCACGTATGTCTGTACCACTGATTGGCAGAATGCCTGGGCCCTGAATTTATAAACCAAGTTTTGCTTGTCCTGATTTATTCTTAAACTTCTGAACATGCTCACGCTCTTCAGGGCTAAATACTAACATGCAGGAGATGGTTACATTTAATTAGCATTACTAATCTGGTTCATAGAATTTGTGCTTGAGTGTGCTTTGGGCGGTGCTCTGAACACATGGCAAGCGCTAAGCTACAAGCAGATTAACTTTTTGTGAGATTTGTTTGGTTGAGGTTAGGTGGGCATCAAATAATCACGCATGTGCGTTGTAAGGCACAAAGCTAAACACCCCGTTCCTTCCCTCACCTCAGGCTGCTCAGGAGTCGACAGAACTGCACTGACTTTAGCACTGCTCCTTTATCATTGAACATGAGATTTATATTTAAAGATGTATATTTGTTTTAGAGAAAGGACACTGAATTTCTGCTTAGAAAGATGACGACTCACTGTCTGACTAGCGGGTTCTCTGGAGATGCAGAAGATATGCTTTTTTAAAGGCCACTGTCAGGTTTCATCTACAGAAGATGCATCAATTCCCACTTGAATCATTCTGAATTTTCAGACTGAAATCTGTCTTTAGATTCTTGCCTGAATTTTCAGAGGTATTCATTAACCCCTATAATTTAGTAAGTCTAAATGGTTTAACAGATTTCAACATTTCTGAAAGCTGCATTTAGCAGGCTCTCACTTTCAGGGGTGTAAATATCAATGTACATTAACTTTATGCAGCCAGACTCAGAGAATTTTGCTGGGAGTCATTTCTCCTTATTATGCTGGACTACTTAACAGGGTTTTCTTCCCATGTTGTCACAGAAGACACAAAATGCTCTGAAGACTATTTAAATTTCTTTACACTAGCCCACTGCATTGTAAGAACCTTTGTCAGCTATGTGCTCCTTGGTGAAACGCAAAAGCCGGGTATCCATCACCCATTCTAGTCCAGTGACGCTTGAGTGTTATTTCAGTTATTATTTCTGAAGCAGCAGCCTTGTTCCTCATATGTGCAGTGGGAACAGCGGTGCTGGAGCCTGCCCGTCTGGGGCTGGTTCCCAGCTGTGTGCCCTTGAGAAGCTTCAGCTCACACAGCATTCCAAAGCTGTGATCTCTGCTCCAAAAACTTGAAAAGGTAGAAGATGGGCAACAGTCACATCCGTTTTATTTTTCCCCTCCAGTTTGAACGGGAACCTGATAAGCCAAGAAGAGGCCAAAGCTTTTGAAACTGAAAAACGGATCATTTGCTTCTGAACGAGGACTTCCCCATATTGACAAGCTTTGTGTTACAAAGGTTACTCCAAGTTACTTGGATTGCAGAGTTTATACAGGTGTAAATCTGCAGCGCTCAGGGCACGAGAGAGATACACGATGAGGTGCCTTCTCACGGACATGCTGCGCTCCCTCAGCTGTATCCCTTACCCTGCCTGCTAGTCTTAACCCTTTCGCTGAGTGGGAAGCTGCCTGGGTAAATAATTGATGTTTGCATGGTGCTTTGAAGACGAAATGCAGAGTGTTAACAGACCAAGTCCCTGGCAGGTGTATGCATCTGGTCAGTTTGGGTTTATTCTGTACACTGATGTACATAATCTCTAACTTATACACATAAATACGCACACACATGTGTGTGTAAGAAAGGGTGCAAGATGCACAAACTCCACAAGCTAACAGTATTAGCTGCCTCAGAACTGAGAATGGACATACCTAGCTTTACTGGAAACATAATCCATTTATAATAGTTGCATGGTACCAACATTTTCAACACCAATACCTGTCTCCTGCCTAGAAATTTGGCCCTTATTTCACTCCTGACTACTGGCAGCATTGTTGACACTGCTTTTTTTTTTTTCTTGAGAAATGGGTACATCAGGCTCAGCTTACTTTCAACAACCTCTTTTTCCATACTGAAGCCAATACCTTTTCTTTTATACAGCCAGAAGACCTTACTGCCATCACTGTAAAATCATAAACTGGCAGTAAAAACACTTTTGTGTACCAGCTCCCGAGGGCTGCATAGAAACTGCCACCTCCTGTTTCCACAGTGTTTGTTCTGGGGAGGGGTCTGGCGATAAATGTGAAAAAATTAATTAGCAGGCTGTTCACTGCTGTGGCTCTGGCCCTAGGCACTGTGCTGGCGGCAATATGCCGATACCAAGTTGCCTGCTGCAGTGGGGGAGAAAGGGCGATTGAAAACCGATCGTCATCACGTAGAAATCCCTTCTCCCACAACAAGTAAGCACAGAGAAGGGTTGAGATTTGCTTGGAAAGCCTTTGTTCTGGGCTTGAGTTAGCGGAAAGTGCAAGGCAAGGGGCAGGTAGCAATGATAAGGACCGGCAAGAAAACATTATCCCCCAAAACAATGATGTGTAGAGAGCATCACTTCAGATGCCGTTGTGGTTTAAAACCCAGCTGGCAACTGAACACCACGCAGCCGCTCGCCCCCATCCCTTCCCGCTCCGAGGAGGAGAGGGAAAAAACAAAAGTAAAATCCACATTGTTAGGATAGGAGAGTTAACTTAAACAACACGAAGAGAGAAAAACGGTGCGCTGCTCATCGCCACCACGCCGAGCTGAGCCGAGCCACGTCCCATTTGAAACTGCCTCCACCTGGCTGGGCTTGCCTTATTTTTTTACATATATATGGCTGTGGAAATTAACCCTATCCTAGCTGAACCCAGGACGGATGCCCTTAAAATAAACCGGTTTGCAAAAGAGTGGGGTATTTAATTTTGTGTATGTGTGTGCAAATTAGGCAAGATTTATAAAGGTAAACTCCAATTCTTCCTTCTACTTGAGGAACAATTCTCCATTTGCTAAATAACCAATGTAACCTCAGTAGGCTGGAAGAAGACTCTCCAGTTAAAAAGCCAAACCAACGAGCCCTCAACTTTCCATCTCCCACATCTGCCCCATAAAGCAAAACATAGAGAAAGGCGTGCTTTGTAGGTCAGGGTTTCTCTCGTTTCCTACATGGTAGCAGACCTTTCCCAGTCCCTAATTCTAACTGCTTCCTTCAGCTCCCTAATACATTTTAAAATACTCATAAAGCTTTCACAAAACAGTTAAAAAAATAAAGAATAAGAGAAGAAAACCAACTTACTGTCCAATTTCCTTCCTATCCATGGCATCAGCACGGATTTTTCACAGGGAGCCAGATGAGGCTTGAAGCAAAACGGCACACGGCTCCAGATGAGCTGGATTTCAGTTGCAAAAAACATCTGCCAAATTCAAGGACTTTAGAGACTTCTCAGCTACTTTAAGACATCAGACACCCATCACACACCTGTGCACCTTGTCAAAAGGTGCCAGCCTGCCCTTAGGGAGGGGAGGAGACACTGGTGCAGGAAAGGCCTTCACCAGAGATGTCATCTACCTGTGTTGGAGGGAAGTGCGCTCCCAGTTTGCTCTAATCCCTGAATTTGCTCATTTACCAGGTAGAAAATACATTTTAAAGCTCCAGCTCCTGTCCTCATTTCATGGATAGACTAAAGTAGCGCAGTGTCCCTGACAGCTCTCGCCAAGCTTTCCAGTGCAGCCTTCTGCCACCCTTTTGGGTTAGAGCAGCCTTTGGAGCTACTTGTAGCGTGACCACTGCCTCAGCCCTGTGCAAAATCCCATTACATGCCCGGCTGTTACAAGCAAGGCACCCAGGACAGTGTTTCCAGGGCCAAGGGCATCCGCAGTGGCTAAACGTGGCCTCAGAGCAAGTGGTGGAAGGATCAAGCCCAGCTCCATGTAGGTCAGTAATTAGCACCAACTGTGGTTCCAGTGACCATGCCAGTCACAGCCACTCATCTGAGAGATGATTTGGGGCTGCAAGCACTCATTTGGACAGGGCTGAAGGTCCGAGCACAGCTCAGTCTGGCTTGGACAAGACGGAGGGGTTCCACAGCATCCTGCTCCCAACCCACCCAGGGCAGGGAGAGGGGGGCAGCTTCATGCAGCACTTCACAGCTTCAGGAATCTGGTGCTGCAGAAACAGGTTGCAGGTCTGGAAGCAGCGAAAGTTTCCTTGTTTATTGGCACAGCATTTCAGGCTGCATTTCTTTCACCATCATCCTACTGGACTCTTTGTAGAGCACATTGGAGCAACACATTTGCAGCTTGCAGTGGGGGCTTACTTACTCACATTCACAAGCACTGTAACTTCTAGACCTGCGTGGAATTTGCGAAGACCTCCTCTGTATGCAATGCTCTGGTTTTTGCACCTGTCCACTGTGATGATAAAACAGCTTTATAAAGAACCTGAACATGGTGCAAGTTCTTTGGCTCTGCTGAAGCCCTGTCAAGCGGACACTTGGCTAGGTTGAGAATTAGTTAGGCTGTCACAGTGTCCTGCTTTGAGTCCTACTAATTCTGGCTGCAGATGGGAGAGGAGCTGCCACAGCTGGAGAAGGGTGCTCACAGCTGCCACTGTCCATGAGGGACCCTTCCAGCAGCAGGCGCCAACCCAGTTAGGGGCAGCAAGGGAAACCACAACAGTGGCTCAGGGACACACACACTGCTGCCGTGCTGTGCCCCTGAAGTCCCCCCGCCACACGGACTGGAGGAGCTCTCTGCGCTTCCAGCCACTGCTGGAGGCCAAGTCTTGCTGGCTTGAGGTGGTGCAGCACTTGGACTTAGCTGGAGCAAGCCATGTGCCCTCACGGGTGACAGGTAAGAGAGCCCCGCTGCCACACAGCACTGTCCTGCTCTGGTCACACGCCGCCAGGTCTTCGGCAAAGGATGCTTTTTCTGAGCCTGGTTCAGTGCTGCTGTGAGTCTGACCTGCATGTCCAACTGTCAGGCCCCAGTTTAAGGTTTGCAGGGTGGTTCAAGGCCGTGCAGCTTTTGCTCTTCAACCTCACCCAGTGCAGGATCCCAGTCCCTCCGTCCCGTGCTGTGGGAGTAGCACGGATGCTGAAAGGCAGCAAGACCCCCACCTGCTTCCCTGTAGCTTCACTCTTACCTTGGTTTGGCAGAGGAAAACAGGACCCTGTTGAAAAATGGTGTAAATGGCTGCAGTTGGGAGCCAAGGTGTCAGAGCCGGACAAAGGCAGCCAGGGACAGGCGCACCACGAGGAGGGAGAGGTCACGGCAGAGGCCACTCGCTTTTCAACTGAGGGAACAAACCATCTTAGTGGCAAAAAGCTGCAGCTGTGCATGAAGGGTTGACTGTTGCTTTAGCAGCTAGAAACAGAACAGCGGGGTTGTGCTGGATGAAATGGAGACCAGGTCAGCAAGCTGCCTGCTGCGCTTGGGGACTCGAATTTACTCACAGGAGAGTTTGTGTGCTGGGGGCTCCCAGTTGCCCTGTGGGATTGGTGAGGCTTTTAAAAGCACGATGCAGCAACAGCAGCGAGTCCTTCCTCGCTTCCCTGGGTGGGGACAAAGGGTGAGAGGCTGCAGGGAGCACCACTGGCATGGGGAGTTCCCTCTTTCACCTTGGGGATTCACATGCCGAATCCCCCGTGGCTCTCAGCGGGCTGAGGTTAGCTGCTGTTTCTTCTCCGCTCCTAGAGATAAACAAAAGGTGAGGGCACAAGTTGCAAAGTTTTGTAATTACTTGCCTCAGGTACACAATGGGACTTGAAAGGAGAGATGATGTTTCAGAGAAAACAGCTTCTGCTTCAGAAGCATCACGCCTGAGAGGTCACGGCAGGTGGGTTAGGGAATAAAAACTGGTCTTGTTGTCAGCCAGGGGCAAAAAACTACATCCATCGCTTTGTACTGGCATGTGGGAGATGTCCTGTGCCCTCATGTCTGCACTGACAGGGAGTCCCGGGGTGACTGCACCAGGAAGCAGCAGAGTTCTGGCAGGGCTGATGCTGCCTCACACCCAAGCTCAGCACCTTTGGGGGGGGGTCAAGCAACCCATTAAGGAGGCGATACATAAATCCTTGTCATGCACGGGGCCTGCAGCTGCTGCTGGCATCAGGGCTGCTGAACATGGGGGCTTCCCAACAGCCTCAGGAGGCCAAGACCTTCTGGAGAAATGGGGAAATGGAAGATGCAGAGGTGGGCACCAGGTACAGGAAGGGAGGAACCAGCTATTGCCCTTGCTCTGGCTGTCCTGCTGGTAGCTGTAACCACATTTTCTCTACTCAGCAGAGCTGCTAAGGCAGAGTCATGGGTCCAAATCCCAGCCCTCTCCCCTGGCCTGGCCCCCACCCCGGCCCCACGCGTGGAACAGTTCAGCATCTTTCACAGGGGAGTGGCTCTGTCACTTCACTGGACACAATTTTTCTGCTTTGGTGGCTCCTCATTCCCTTGCCCCAGAGCCGCTGGCTTTCACAGGCCCAGCCACTGCAGCCCTGCTCGGAGAGCAGCAGCCCCCCACCGCTGGCGGCCACTGCTGCTGCTCCGGAGCAGCCCTGCTCTGGAGGCATCAGCAAGTCGGGGTGGCACATGCTTAACGGGGGCACAACTAAATCACGATGCCCTGCTCACATGGAGCCCTTCTTGTCAGCCCAGCGGTCCTGAAGAAGGATGGACACTTTCCCCAAGCTGAGCCCCCTCAGCCCATGACCGTGCCATGCAGCGCGGATGAGCCAGGATTCGAGAACCTTCACCGAGGAAGCTGCCGCGCCTGCCCCATCCTGGCCTGCCGATGGGCCACGTCCACGCTGCAGGGAGCAGCTGCACCCGAGAGCAAACCGGCCCCGCTGCAGAAGCATCCCCTTTGCTCCCACAGGGAAGAGAGCTGGAGCTCCAGCTCTAGCAAACCCTTTGAACAACTGAATTATGCCCAACCACCTTCGTCTGAGGATTCATCCTATACACCAACGTCAGCAACTTAATGAGCTGCTAAAGCCTTGCAAGCCAGGAGACTCAGACCTCACGGAGCGGAGCAAATGAAGCTGTCAAGTCTTCATGCTCCTGTAACCTGCCAGACTCAGGTTTAATCCTGAGTTTAGCAGAGATTAATCCAGGCCTGGGTGAGTTGTGAAGAGGGAAACTGCTCCCTTTATACGTCACCCGGGTCCACTGAGGCAGGGAGCAGGTGAGGAGGCCGCACTGCTGCACGGGAGGGATGGCGCCATGGCGGCCATTCTCCTCAGTGACAAAGCCTGGCTGGGCTCGGACAGAGGCTTGGAGGTTTCCTTTTCCTTCTGTTTGAAGCTGGCTTACAGAAGCAACTAGGAAGGGAAAGGGGGGCAGGAAGGCTCTGTTAAAATTTAAACACGGGTTCAAACAAAGAAATGCGTAACCAGGGCGAAAACGAAAAGCAGGGCAGGAGCCCAACACAAACCATAACTCAAAAGGTAACGGGCCAAATCCAGAGAGACCCCATGCACCTGCAGTTCCCACCAAGCTCAGCTGCGGACCCGTCCCTGTGTTTTTTCTATCTGCCTCCTCCACGCTCTTGCCTTTACGAGGGGCAAGCCATCTTGCGTCAGCCGAGGATGCGCTTTATGCAATTATTAGTTTATGTCAAACCCTCCTCCCTGCCCCGCCCCCATCCCCGATCTCATCCCTCTCAGAAAACAGATGCTTTATTAAACGAGGGCTGGAAAACTCCATCTCACTTGGCTTTTGCTGAGGCTCCCTGTCCAGTGGCCGGCTGGTGAGGAGACGGCAGGCACGAACTGTGCAGCACCTCACAAGCATTGTCCTCTGTGGCCTCGTCTGGCTTTTGGGACACAGGCGCCTCTCTACCTGCAGGGTGGGATGGAGCTGGGAACCTCCTCAGCTAAACGAATGCAGTGGGGGATATCTGCAGAGGACAGAGGCTCCAGCCTGCACCCCCCCCAGGCACAGACATTGCTCCCCTCTTGTAGCCTCAGAAGGAAGACAAGGCCTTCCAGCACAGGGCACTCAAAAGCAGACACGCCATCTCGTGCTGACAGCCCTGGGCACAGCACACTCACTTCCAGCCACCCTGGCAAAACAGCAGCTCCCTCAGCCCTGCTCTGCCAAGACCGTCCTTGGCCAGCTGGATAAAAGCCTGTCACACAGCCGCTGTGCAGCATCTGCAAAGAGCGACGGGGGCTCTGAGAGGGGCCAGAGGCTGGCCCAGAGGGTCAGCTCTGCAACTCCTACCTGTTGAGCCACAGGCAGGCGAGATTCCCAGCTCTTTTCTAGCTCTGACTATACACCATGCATTGCTTTTCCTTCCTCTGCTTCAGCTTGATCCGCAGCTCAGAAATACAGAAGCTCTGCCCCACAGCGATGCCTCTTTGACTAATACTTAAAAAAAAAAATTAAAAATCACCTGGAAGTGTGCTTCAAAAGATTTATTACATATATTTGTACATATTTTACATGAATGGAATGTTAAACATACAACCTAAAAATCAATAAAAAAATATTTTCATTCGTGATTATATACTAGCAAACCATTGAAAAGAGTACCCTAGAACAACTGAAGTCGACTGGCAATCATACTGCTCAATTAAAAAAAAAAACCAAACAAACCGAACACATTTTACATCAGACATTGCAAATTACATTCTGATTTCTGCTCCAGGTAACGCAGGAATACATCTTGTCCATCACCACTGGGCGTTCAGGTGGCATTGCAGAAGCTAGCACGCAGTTCCCTCTAACTTGTGGGCAGGGTTAGCTCTGTGGGAAGAGGCATATAAAAAGGAGGAATATACGCTCTGCTCCTTACCAGCAGGTTCCTGCCAAAGGGCAGGAAGAGCCAGAATGCGATTCACAATCAAGTGCTGAGGTTAATGCCAGATCACCACTCGTTCTATGTGATGCTGCAGCTTTGCAAATCAGATAGTTCATTAAAACATCCTCTCAACAGCTAGGTCACCTCCCCGGCTTCCTTGAAAGTTACATTGCTTTGGCAATATCGGCTGGCAGAGAATTCCTGACTGCACACTAAGGAATACTTCATCTTAATACGTGCAGGAAGAGCACAGAATCACACTTTGATGTCTCTCCCTGCGAGCATTTCACACCTCGAGACCTCATGACCAGTCATGTTGAGAAGCGTTTGCTATTAAATACAACAAATTAGCAATAAAAGGGACAGATTTGAGGGAAAACAAGAGGAACAGGATTCCGCAACAGGTTATGTTCTTGCAACGTCAGGTTACTTACACTTGAAACTCTGCCAGAATCAAGCAAATCCTACTTATCATTGCAAAATCTTTGCCAAAGCACACCTAAGGGCAAAAGTCTCTCAAACAAACACACACAGATTAAACCCTGCCAGAAAGATCAGGTAGCGGGTTGCTGCCTTCTGCTTCTTGTACACTGGCAACTTACTAGCTCCAAGACAGAACCGAGTCTAACCTTTTCCAGGACACTCCTATGGTGGTTTACCCGAGCAAGTCTCTGGCTACTAATAATGCCCCACAGCGAGGTCTGCTTACAGTTCATCCCATTGACAGCTCTAATTGAGAAAAGGCTTCACAGAGCATGGTGCGGCCGCTTGGGAAGCCAGCCAAACCGTGCAGTAAGATAACCAAACGCAGCGTGAGACAACTCGAGAGTATGGACTGTTTGGTTGGGTTTCTTTTTTAAACTTCCCCGAACAGGCTAAAACATCTTCAACCTCATTTTAGAAGCTGGTTAATTTATACTGAGAAACATCGTAAGTTTTACATTCAGGACACAAACCCTGGTTCGTAGTTCTATCATGAATTTCTCACGCTGAGTATTTCAAACAAGAAGTTGTACGAGCTGGTGACACTGCTGCAGGAAAAAACCCGCTTGGCTGGGCTGCAGCAAACCCACAACTAGCCCTCCTCCTCCAGCCACAAGCTCTTATGTTACTTCTGCTGACGCCAACGGAAAACCTGTCCAAAGATCGAGGGAACAGGGCCTCAGATGTGTCACGTCTTCCGCTAGGAAAAGGAGGAGAAATGGATACTAAAATGACTTTTAGGCTTGGAAGGATGGAAAGTGAACAGTAAAGTTTAGCACTCCACTGGCAAAAGTGAGCTGGAAGATCTGCAGTAGCACTCCTGCACTCCCGGGTATACTGTAGTCTCTCAGCAGGAAACTCCCAAACGTACAGCAGAATTAGTAGGTACAAAACAGTAACGCCAAATTTGCACACAAATATTCTCTTTCCATATGGGAAAACAGCTAAAACTCACGGAAAATCAGAGACCGAGGCCTATATCAGAACTACCGTATGCTTTGTTGCTGCTTATGTAGAGATAGTAACATTCAAGTGCCGAGTTCCCTGCTTTGGGTAGGACACAGGAGCAATGGAGCAGGTTTCTGAAGCCCTTGCATGGAGAAGGCGGCATACGAAAAGCACAGCACACGTGTTAGACATTACCCATCCACAAATGACACAGATCCACACTTCTGAATAAAAATTACCTTACCCACATTTGCTGAGATTTTAGTCCTCTGGGAGTCGGTTTTAGGAGCTCTCCAGCCTTTCAGCAAAGACTTAATTAAAAAGGCAATGCTCCCAACGTTAAGAACTAGGATTAATGTATAAATCTTGAGATTCGGTCATAAAACCCCCTTTACATCATAAAGGGGGAGAGTAGGGAAAACAAAGTCACACGTACCCAACCACTCTGTACATCACTTACACTTGTTCCATTTCAAAATACTGCCGGGCACTTACCCTTGAAGATGAAAGTTAAATTGATTACAAATAAGACCACCTGGTTTAGGCTTTTTTCTTCCCAAAAATAAAATACCACAAATTTACAGTGTGCTTTGTGGTTTTGCTTTTGTCCCACTAAACTCATCGTTGAATGTACGTGTTGAAAGAAAATTAGCTACCTCTTTCAGAAAGGAAGTGTTATCACAGACAAACTGGTTTATCAGAGACAGGACAACGGGTACCCTGTGCTGACAGCAGCAAGGCTCTCTTGGTATTCTATGGGACACGGTTGTACACAATCCAGCTCACAGCCACCTCCACTATGAACTTCAGAACACAAGTTGCTACTCAAGATACATGGGTATGTTACAAGTTCAGGAAAATCTCACATTTCAAGACAGTGTTGACTCTACTCTTCCCCTTCTGGCAAGCAGCACGTTTATGGCAGACCTGAGTATAGGAATTATTTCACACCCTTACATACTTAGGGAAGATATAGGCCAGATGACAGAAAATACTCTGAAATAGCACAGAATTGGAAATCTCAGTATATTTACATTAAAGAAGCATATCGCACTGTAATTTAAGTTATTGCTTCCTGTGGCATTCCTTGATCGGGACTTGTTTGGTGTTTATTTTCCCCTTCTGAAGCACAACAATTCAGGACCACTGTGAGGATGTTTCTAAAATGAAGGTGTTGCCTATGACTAGAGCTATGTCTACTGCACGGTCATCACCAACTGACCACATGGCAGCAATAGAAAGCTTACATAGGTAGAATTCCACAGGCGCTTTCAAACCCAAGCATCACTCTCACGCTTCCAGGGTCATTCTAGGCTTGGTCTATATTAAAGGTTCTGATAGAAGAAAACCTGCCATAGCCTTTCAGAACAGATCTGTGGATACCAAGAATGCCAAATGAGGACCTAAGGCTGACCTCATACCAGTTCCTCAAATAATCCAAGGTATTGCTGCTCTACCATGCTGACAGAAGCAGCTGCAGCCCCTTGCCTGCAAAACCACACAGTGGTGCAACTGCTAGTGGCATGCTTTCCAAACACTGGTCCTAAATGCAGGACAGTAGTGAGAACTGCTGGGTCTGTAAACCAACTACTTGTAGCTGAATACAGGAAATTAAGGTTTCTGAAAAAACCAGTAAATGAACAAGAAATACGAGCTACTGAGCTTAAGCCGTAAACAGATTTATGTCTATAATATTTACCTACTTAATCCCCAAGCCAAATGCTATCTATATCCTCGGAGCACAGGACACCAAAACACTTACCCACCCCCTTTACATTATTACAGGTGAGTTTCTGTAGGCAGGAAGCCAACAGTCAATGTTAAATCAATGCAAATGCAAAAGCTTTACTTGCAGAAGACAGCAGGAATTCCAAACACTGGAAGAGTGGGTCTGCAGGCACCACCACTACCCGAGTATTACAGGTGCTCTAAGTCCTCATCCCCTCCCTCCCCCCCGTGATAACACAAGGCAACACGACATCCTCAGCTAAAAAGGAATCTGTACAGGGAACAACTGTAAGTTTGATGTGACAACAAAACCCAAGGTGTGACAAAACGATTCCGCTCCCACTGAAAGAGACTGCAACAGGGCCCCGCACGTACAGGTTCAGCTGAAACCAGTGATGCAAGTCCAAAAATGCAGGAACTGCACCGGATTATGACAATTACCTAGTCTGGACTCCTTCGGATCTGCAGCATAACAAAGGCATTCTACAGAGCAACGTTCAGGAGAAAATGTTACCCAGGCAAGAACTGCTCTGCAAGCGAGATAGGTGAGTTTAATAACATGCACTGCACTTGTTCTCCAGATAGCAGCAGTTGCTCCTGTTCTTTGCCCTTTTTGATATGAATCACAGTAGCAACAGAAATACGTATTTAAACAAAAAAAATCAGAATTACGTATGTACAAGAAAAATGTTCCAAGTGTTGTGCAATTTATTTCAGCTATTGAAACCCACTAAAAATGCTGTCACTAATATTCATAAATTCTTCCCTGTGCTGTGCAATTCAGAAACTACTATCACTGACATAAAAAGTATGCTTCGAAGCCCTGATATCTGTTCCAGTTTGTCTTTTTTTCTTGCCCTTTTTCCTTTTTTTTTTTTGAACTGTGATACTTTCTGGGAACTAATACTCATCCACAGTTTCCCTTGGTGTACCCCCCCAGAGATATCCCATTTTTCATGAAGCCCTGGTTATACCAATATAATACAGTAAAATAATAATAAATTAAACAAATGCAGGCGCATTAAAAAAACCCAAACAAAATTAAAAAAACCCAAAGAAAACAAAAAAAATACAAACCACACTGTCAAATGCTGGTCTCCATATGAAGAAACCAAGGATTTAGATTCAAAGTACTACAGATCCTGCCATCAAAAAAACATTCACACAAGGAAACAAAAATCTGCAGGTGTTTTAAAAATGAAACACAAATCCCACCTCACTGTTATCTCACCCACGCCTATAAAGACCTCTTGCTATGCCCACATTTGCAGTTACTAATTTACACCTCAGGAGGCGGCCTGGAGATGAGAGTAGTACAAGAAAATAATTACCTGAAACATTTTTAAAAAAATACCCGTTAAACAAATTACCTTAACTGGCAGCTCTTAAAGCTGGTAATTCTTCTTTTTTTTTCCCCCCTTTTTAAAAAAAAGTTGCATAGCTGTAAGATTTTGCTTTGCTGCATTTTTTTTTTGTTGTTTTTACTCACAAGCAGTAAAAGAGAAGTTTTAGTTACTTAAATAGCAATACGATGTGCAGATTTCAAAGATCCCTATAGCTCAATCAATATAAATTAGTTACCTGTCTTGGTTTTACTCTTTGGACTGCATTGTGACAAAGGTTTAGTTACAAAATTTTGAAATATAGTATTCCTATGCAGAGAAGTTTATGTTTTCTGTTCTTGAAAAAAGTGAAGAACGTAAAACAGGGTGTGAATTCAGTAAATTAAAGTCACACTGTTAGAATATATTTATTTTGCCATTTACTCTTCTTCAGCCAAAGAGAAGGTGAAAACGTTCCCACTCAGAACCGGGGCCATCCTCCTGCAAGGGTCTCAGATAGCACATATTGAACGTTTCCGCTCCCGCTCGAGGCAGTAGGACACACATCCAATAACCCGCTTCTTCACAGAACCACGAGTTAGGCTGAAATTAGGAACTTTGGCCTTCGATACAAAACAGTGTCAGTAATGTCTACGGGGAGTCGATTGTTAACAGAATGTGTGGCATTTTCAGAATCCCTGTGTGTCCTTTGCGTGAGTGTTTGGTACACCGAGCACTACTGGCAAGTAACCGCTGTCTGCAACGCTGTTTCCGTGTCACTGTCCACCTTTGCCTTTTTCAGCTGCACAGAACTGGAAGTCTCAAGCCAGGCACGCTGTGTTCAGCACGGGAACCTCACATCTCCTATGTTTTCTGATCAGTGGAAGCAGCTGTTGGAAAAGCAGAAGAAAAAGTACCACGATTTCAGCTATTTCAGTACATAACGCACCCAAACAGCATGAGCTCAACCGCTCATTCCCCCTTTCCCTAAGCCCCCAGTCATCACGATCCCTGCTGTGGAAAAAGGCAAATAGACTTTAACATGAGGTTAGACACCCACGAGCAGGTACAGAGGCCAACGTGTTCGCAAACAGCACGCAGGCTTCTGCCTCAGTTCAGTTCTTGGGGGCCACATAGCGAATGTGCCCATCGATTAATTTCAGCTAACACTGCCCTGAGGTGAGAACAATCACCCCATAGCAGGATACGCTCCTTCAGGCTTTCTCCGCTACCCCTGCCACAAGCACAGCTCTGCAATGTGATCTGCAGTGCAGACTCGGGGAGCAAGATCGAACTAATGAACAAGTAAATGCCAGTGATGAAGTCTACAGATTATTTTATTTTATTTCCATCAGATTGACTAACCCTCAGCTACCAGCCAGAATTTCAGATGGCTCCATTTCTCTAAGAATTTTGATGACTGTTGGTGTGGTTTGCAGTGCTTAGGGGCGGTAATTTAACGCAAGATAAAGTTTTCAAACTAGTCTACTAAAAGAATAAACCTACCCTTTAAACCTTTGACACTGGTTGCAGATCTGCAATCATTAACACAAAACATAAGCAGGAAAATTGTGAACCTCTGTGGGGTGGGATGGATACAAACATGTTGACCCTTGACATTTTACATTTATTTATATATTTTAAACATTGTGGAATGCATTAACATGAAAGTGGGTTTGAAAATACCTAGTTCAAACTTTCTCACATAATTCCAAAAGCTTTCCGTCAGAAATAAATGCCAGGACTCATGGAACAATCCAAAATTACACAATTGTATTATGTCGCTTTTGTTTCATTTCCATGGAAAAAATACTCTTTAAAAGTTAATGATAAAGCCTTATTGGCACTGACTTGCCACGTTCCAGTACTAAAACTGCAATACTTCATTTCAGACCATGCCATATAAGGATGCAGAAACCTTTTACACATTGCAATATACGTCAATACTTACTGATTAATAGTGCAGTTCTGAGACCCAGTAGAAGATTCACAAATAAAAAAAAAAAATAGCAAAGAGTTATTCCAATAACCAAGATACTTATTATTGAAATGTACACGTCTAAAAATAAATATTACCTAAAAATATGAATCTTGTCTTAATCTGATGGATGCTCAGGGCAAGATCTATTTACTTCAAACCATTCATCTATGCAGCTGTTGGACGCAAGACAAAAACGAAAACAATTGACGGGAATATTTCAGTTACATTGAGCAGTAAGATATCAAGATACATTGATTTCTCATCATTTCAATGACTAGTAGGATTTCTATTATGCAAAGAAGTATATGTATACACATCATTTGAAAAGTTAATAACCCCAAACCACAGAAATATTGGGATATTAAACACCATTGAAAAACTGAATTTCTCAAGTGTTAAAATTTTCTCAGGGAGCATTTTAGGAGTTCCTGTCCAGCTTTTATACAGAGGTTACTTCACTACCAACACCATCCTCTCGCTTATATCATTCACTGACATTTTACTTCCTGTGGACACAAGCACTTGTGAAAACAGGTTTGAAAAGCGTTCCCCCCCTCCGCCCCCCCAGACTACTAGCATTTGACATAGCTCAAGCTCACACAACCTAAGCTCCCTAGCCGTGACGACCACTCCTTCCCCAGACAGGCCATTTTGCCTGATTTTCCCTGCGGGCCATTCACGGAAGCACGAGAACATTATAGTAGGGAAAACAGACCCATTGGTGGAGGTGCAGAAAGATGTCATTTAAAAACATAGTTAGGGTCGCTGCTGCTGTTTGGTTTCTAAGTGTAAAAATCAACTAAGTTTTAGTGCTCCTTTAAGCACCCCTTAGAGGGGTTACCCAGTAAACGCAGCCTTCTGGATTCTGTACGCATCCTGAGGAATACTTGCCCTTTGTGATATATGCAGAGGCACGGCAGCCGTGCTATAGTATCTCCTTGCTGCAGCTCTTCCAGGCATATTGCACACTCCCCAGCATCTTTACTCAGCACATCCTCTGAAGAAAGAGCACAAAGTTAAATCGTTAGAAAGCAGACTGCTACAAGCAAAATGTTCTTTATTCAGAACATCAAGGACAGCTACAGAAGATACTTCTTGTCCTGTAGAAAGTGCTGTCAAGGTGAGGATCAGTCACACACCAGCTGACAGAAGACCTCTTAGCTCAAATTAAAATATGGTTATGATTCCTTTTCTTGCCTGAACAACACAGCCGTAGCCCAAAATGAAGTCCTGTAGGAAGACACCCACATGAAGAAGAGGGATAGCCATAATCAACAGCCAGTATTCCTTTGGAGCTTTTACTCTCCCAGCAGATCCACAACCCTCCACGCAGTCTGCTCTGACCTGACCTTGGAAACCTGTGCTCTGAAACACACAGCTGCAGCAGACTTGCTGTGCTGCCAGCCCCAAGAGCTGAGCACTGGATGGTTGGGTTCTTCATACAGGTGGTACATAAATGCCTCCAGGGCTTTGAAGATCCACGCCAGGTGGGTTTTTCCCAGCTGTACCTTCTTCCCCATTCTTGGTTTTCACTATCGAAGTTAAGTTCAAACTCGAACATTACATTTCTCTTGGCAGGACACTGTAGATAGGATCTTCTCAACTTCTAAACACTGAGCCTATCATTTACTTTTTCTACTCTCTTACTCCTCTCTCTTCTATACATCTGGCTTTCTTTTACCAGCCTTGCCAGTCCTCATATTTCACAACTTCAACCTCCTCTTCTCACCAAGTCAGCATGTTCTACCACATCCCATCCACTTTTCCTCAATCTAAAAGTATGCAACTGTTAGCAACAGTTTTCCAACAGGGGAAGATCAGTGCTGTATAGCTCCAACGATCCTAAATTCCTGGAGATGCTCAAGTTTTTGCAGCATTACCAAGTCACAGAATCACAGAAGGAGAAAGTCAGTTACTAGGAATGCACAAGAGCTGGCTTTCACACAGAAGTTTCTGGGGAAAACTATTTTTAATAAAAGCCTTCTTTCTTGGACGCTTCTCTTAGCCAGAACGTGGGATGCAGACAAAGCACAAAGAAGGAGATCGTGTGAGGCCCCAGTTGCCAGACGCAGGTTAAGAGACCCAGGTAGACAAGGCCTCACACAGTGCACAGATCACTCCCAACAAGGGACCATGTAGCAACCGTGGTGGCAACCTCTGGCAGATCAGAAAGGTGCACTCCTGGTAAAGCAAAGCCCCCATGTTTAAATTTTCACAGTTTCATGGGAAAACCCTCTCCTTCTTAACCAAAAGGCACCTAAAGGGACTGTTTACGGAGAGTACGGCTCCCAGGCACAACCAAGAAACCACCGGCTCTACGCTATTCTCTCCAGCAGCTCCAATGCTCATCACTACAGCATTCCAAACACACAGAAAGTGATAAGCAGACAACTAAAAAGCTATCGTGGCTGCAAAAAGTGAAATGAAACTGGGTCTACCTTGTTTCCCATAGAATGATAGCAAGCTGTCTTGCAGGTGCTTGGGTTTCTACAACAGTGCTTATGTCAGTCTCTGCTATATATTTTTAATAAAAAGACACTCTAATATCTGGCACCATGAGGTGAAGACTCTCCAGACAGTATTGTCCTGCCACAGAGATACTAATCTTTGCTCTCAGACACTACCCTCCTAGACTGCCTTTCTGCACAAGTACTTTGCCAAAAGTCTACTCTCTTCCCACAGTTAGGTTGCAGGAAGAAGTGCCATTAATAATTGAAGCATATGCGATATAGACAGAGCATACGTAATAGAAGCCATTTTCTCCACAGAGCCACTTTATCAGATCAGCAGCTGGTACCCAAAACAAAATGGCACCAAGACCTCCAGTGAATTAAACCCCAGCCTCCCTCTTTCAGCACTCTCAAGAGGGAAGCATTTAGTCAAGTTTTGATGACAAGAATTAAAAAGCTGTCCAATAAAAACACAGTTTATAAAAGAAAACACTGCTGTGAGCTGCTTTGCCATCATTCTCTATTGTACCTGTCTGGCTTACCCCAGGGTGAACAACGCTTGGGTCTGAACTCCCACTGAGCAATTTAACAGGGTCCTGCACCTTTGGGCTAGCATTAGGGCAAGGTGCCAGTTTAAACACTTGTCTCTCCCACCAGCCCTGGTGCAAGTGTCTGAGACACCTTTTCTTCCTTCCAGACACCCCTACTCCCCCCGGCTGCCATTAGCCTCCCTCTTGGCAGCACCAGCCCTACTGCACAAGTCCCAGACGAATAGCTTGCCGCCCTCCCTGACTTCACCCCAGGCTTTCCCACCAGGGTGAGCTGCCGGGTACAGAGCGGGCTCAGCCTTGTCATGCCAGTGGGAGCCGGTGTGAACCTGACGACGGCTGGCATGGAGAGGCCACAGAAACGCGGTGCAGTTCTGCCAGCCCTGCAGAAGGGATTGTGTTAACAGGTATCTGTGCTGCTCTCCCCCCAAAATGACGAGCAGTCTGCATTCCCCATTTCTTGCATTGACCTTACAAATCCCACCAGGTGCAAGAGAAAAGCCTCAATACTGAAGGAATTAGTACAAAATACCCAACTGCTACAAATGCCCCCATGCAGCTTGGCACTGCACATTAACAGCTTCTGAACCTGTATAACGATGCTCATAATTGATTGAGTGACGACAGCAAAACCAAAACCTTCACAGACCTACGACACTTGGGGTCTGACTCCCTTTTGACCATTTTAGGTGATTCAGATCATCAATCCCAGATAAACAGAAAGGAGTGAAAAACCCATTAGACCTGGATCCGGTCAGAAGTTGTCCTGTACTTGGTTCATACGGACTCTTCTGCACCAACGCTGGCTTACACCAGGCAGAAATCTGTTTAAGAGCCATTTAACACTGACTTTTAAACGCATCTGTTATGGAAAAAAGTGTAAATAAAACACAAAAATAAAGCACAAAACCACTGCAGTCTGAACAATTTTTTTCAGATTTTCCTGCAAAGGAGTGGTTCAGCAGGTATATATTATTCTTTTTCTCCTAAAAAAAAAAAAACCAGCTTGAGATTTCATCAGTGTTATGATTAAAACATTTATATGAGTGTATTACCTAAATGGAGGTGGGAAGAGGAAATAAGCAGAGGCCACATTTTTCCATTTCGCCCACAGGTGGGTACATACACAAACACTCACCACGCCCCCACATCCATCTGCCTTGCACCAAACAGGAGGTAAACACTTCCCCACCTTCCCAGCAAGTACTCACTAGCGAAAGACGGGTGTCAAGGAGGCAAAAGAGTATAGTATTTCCCTCCTGTGTCTGCTCAAGTACTTCTTCTTCCTCTCCTCTATCCCTAGTTAATTCTACTACTGTTTTAACTTCTAGTTGTCAGTCATTTTTCCTCCTAAAATCCTGCTTTTCTCTTTACTGAAAAATAAAATCTACTCCACTCCTGCATTTATAGCAAAATAGGTAGTACTGAATTAACACACAATTATCATGGCAATTTTGCACATACTTTACCAATTAAAAACATTTTTCAGAACTTTTGAAAAGTATATCCAACAACTATCAAAGTCACCAACTCAGCCATGGTTAAAATTACAGGCAACGCCTGTGATGAAATAGTCTGCCTTTACACTGAGGACTGCAAGAGCTCATGCAATACAAACCTTATAGATTAAGTAATTTAAATCTGTGCAATGGCTTTTTGCTTTTCTTTCTAAAATACAGATGGATATAGCCCTGGGCTCAGGAAACACGAAGTCACAAATCATGGAGATGGCGATAGTGTTTGGGGAGATATCACCTTATAGCTGCAAGATTTTATTTCTCTCTAGGCATTCACTGAAAATGGAACACCAAGTCAGAAAACCTTTGATCTCATCCAGTATGACGATTTTTCAAAATACCTGCATTTTTTTCTAAAATTTAGAAGCTTAAATGTCTGTGGGAGCTGCCACTGCAGCTAGCTGAACAGCTAAGGACAGCACAAAAGCGCACCCTTTCAGGAATAGGACTGAAACCTCACTGAGAACATACCTTCTGAAAAGCACCTCAGCACTAGATTTGGTAAAACAAGAGCCATAAGAGGTTAAAAAAATACTGATGAAACTTCATTAAATAGTACATATTACCATGTATTTGTTACACAGTCATTAATTTTTGTTGCCGATTACTAAAAACTCTCTCACTTAAGTACTAGAGACTGTCTTTGCTTGGTTTTAAACAAGTACATCAAGCCCTGGACGTGTAGAAGCCAACGTATTTCTTCTCATGTATAGCATGAATTCATCCACAGTGCAGAATTCTATACTTTTACTGATTATCACCTTCTGGGACGATCCAAAGTGGTTACAAAAGCAAGTAGACAAGAAGGACCTGCACATTCCATGGGTAGCTATTCCGCAGCCAGCAAGGTGTGTATGTGATTAACATACTCATTAAATGTTACTGACTTCATTCCCTAAACCTTAACAGCTTCTGCTGCACCTGGGGTTTTTTTACCATCTCCCTTTCCAGTTATTTCTTACTATGCTTTCCTCCTCTTCAGGCCCATTTCCCGCAAAATATCATTCTCACTAGACCTACTTTTCCTACCACTCCTCCCACCCCCCATCACCTCGTTTCCTTTACCGTTGCAATGCAGGTGTTGGAGAAGGAAGAGGTGAACCTCATACTAATATGGACAGCCTGCTTATTTGGGGTTAATATCCCTGGGAGAAGCAGACACTGGAATGGAAGTAAAAGGGACCACGATGCAGCGTGTGCTTCTCTCGTGTAGCTCAGTAACTGCCTTTGCACCCCGGTACTGTCCGCAAGCAAAAGCTTTCTCTCCTAGTCCATCCTAAGTGCTAGGAGTGTTTCTTTGGCATTGTACCTGTTTTTCAGTACTCTGGCTGCCACAAGAGGAACATCCTTGATTCTGCATGTTCCAGCTGGGGATCAGTCTTGGATGACCAGGTCATCCCTCTGCTGCTGCTCAAAAATAGAGGCAGAAAGACACTCCACAGGAGAGTTGATTCTTCTGTGCTCAGAGCCCTCAACAGCAGGAAAAAAAACACTCAGTTGTCACTGAAGAACATGCTTATTTTGCCACTCAGAGCCTTCCAAGTGACAGGGTCTGTCAGCAGAATGAGCAAGGCAGAACTGAGACATTAGCTTGGTCCACCTATGAAGACTGCACCTTCACAGCCAGAAGCTAAGCTTGCACTGCCCTGAGTGAGGAATATGCCTTCTGAAGGAGGAGTGGGCTCCTGACCAGAAACAGATCTTGTTGTCTAATACAAGCAACTTCCTCAAGATCAGATACAAAAGGGAAGATTTTTAACGTCTAGTGTTTTCACTCAAAGCACACCTATGTGGTTTCCAGGATTCACAACACCAGAACGTTGTGATGGTGGAAATTCAGAATTCAGCTCTCCTGACTAACTTCAATGCAAATTCCTTCTTATACTGCTGAAAAAACTCATACCCATATGCTAATCAAACAAGCACATGTTGCAACTTTTTGTGCACTGCTGACAGGCACAACAACCCCAAACACCATTGCATGACTTGCGTGGTAATACCTAGAATCTGAGCAATCTAAAAACACCTTCCCCACCACAACAGGCAAAACCATAACCTTTCTAAAGCAAACTAACCAGCTACAACAAATGTGGCACTTCCTCTAATACTGTCAAAGGATTTGATGAATTTGTTTGGCATCTCACTCTTTATCCCTTGCAACATAGCAGCCCGTTAACAATTTCCTATTCAAAGTCCAAGCATCATCCTTGTTCTCCCCTTCTCCCTCACCTCGCTCAGTGTTAGTCCAAGACTGCGGTATCTATACACAAAGAGATTCCCGTCATGAAAGACTTCCTGCACCAACACTGCCTACAGTCTTTGGGGCTCTCTCCTCTTAAAACACGAAAGTAAAGGGGAGGGAGCACGCAAAACATAGCGAAAGTCGCACAGGAGAAATATTTGCAGCATAAGGACCATGTGGCAATACTTGTATCCGAACCCCGTGCTGAGCTAGAGGCGGGGGGCTGCAGCAGTTTCATTGTTTCCCGGCTAAGTCAACATTTGAAGAATTGGATTTAGATTTTTGTGGGCCATTCTCAGCTTTCAGAAGCTAATACTGAGGAATAGCTAGGTGTTTCCTGTTCAGACAGATAACGATCGGGTGTACGGTAGAGAAAAAATGCTCACTTTTTCTTGAATAAAGATAAAAACTGAAAGAGTAGCAACAGAAATACATCTTAGGCAGCAGGATGAGCCTGTGTAGTCCTAGCTACCTGAATACAATTCTAATTACGCAAACTAAATAATATAGAGGGATTTCTGCGCTGAGGGAAGCAGCCCTGTTGTAAAGAGTTTGGCTTCAGTGGCCACTCTGGAAAGCTATCTGTGACTTGAAGATACATGAGCAGTCTGAGAAATAAAGCTCCTTGCTTCCAAGCTACCACATCCACAGCCGGTCCTATGCTATCCTGATCACTGTACCAACTTTCTCAGTTCGTATTTATACTTCTGGGAGAAAGTGTTGGGGTGAAATAGGTTCTCATACAAGACAAAATTTATCAACCCAATTGGACATGAAACTTCTCGTGCTCTTGTCTGGAGATTTATTACCAGAGTGACTATAAGTCTCCACAGTAATTCAAGATTCTCTCTCGAGACAATTAACTGACTGAAACTTCTGCTTCAGCTACAATCTTTCCAACTTCTGTTTAATCAGCCTGTTTGCCCTTTGTGGCAGTTTGAAGGAAAAAAACTGCTCGAAGGCTTTTGTTTTAAACTGACCAATTGAATTATTCCCTTCCATGTTACGATTCGCCCATCTCATTGGATGAGAAAGTTTCTCGCGAGGGTACTGCCCCTTTAAGAAGCTGCGGGCTCGGGCGGCTTGGGCTATTCGGGACTTCCTGGGCTGCTTTCCGGGCTTTCGGGGCATTCGCGGCTTTTCGCGGTTTCTCGGCTTCTCGACTTTTCGCGTCTTTCTGCTCTCTGGACACTCCCGGCTCCGCGCTGCGGGAGGCACTGCAGGACCTCAGCTTCGCTCCGGGAAAGAGGCTCCTCCAGACACTGCGGCTTGGCTCCGGGGACCTTAGAGGCTGCCGGAGTGAGGCGAGACTTTGCGCCGGGGCAGCCCCTGCCACGCCGCCTGGGACAGACTGCTCGCCTGGAGGCTGCTCCTTGCCTGCCGTAAGGCTTTACCCTCTCTGCCGGCCAGCGCTGCCGCATTCTTGCTTCTCTGCTTCTACGATCTGGTAGGGACAGCGCTTTCCACATTGCAGCCCCGCGTTCGTAACAGCCGCGGTTTCCCTTTGTTCACTCCACGAAAGCGCACACGTGGCCGGTGCCATTTCCAGACTGCTCGTGGTACCGTCCCCCTTTCTCTCTTTTCTTGCGTTTAACCCTCGCCTTTCCATCCTGCACAGACTCTCAGATTTTGCATTGGTTTTTCCCTGCATATTATATATATTTTGTTCTAGTTTTAATAAAGTTTGTTTCAGTTTTCCAAACGTTCAGAGGTCTCACAAAAATCTTTCTTTTCCTTTTCGTATCCTGCTTTCTAACCCTTTTCTCTCCCGGAGGAGAGGGGTTCAGGGATAGGAAAGGACTCGTCCCCGTGCTCGGCTTGCCTCAGCCGACCGGCGACACCCTTTGAGATACCCTTGAACACTAAGTCATCTCAAGATAGCTAAACAACTTTCTCCTGATTTCTAAAGATAAGTTCCGTTCACCAGTTTCAAGTACCATGTCCTTAAACTGTCAAATTTTAGTCTAGGTATGGGCCAGAGAGCTGCACCCGTTCACAAACGAACCACAAAAAAACAGTTTTGTCCTCCAGAACATGACGTAAAGAGACTTAGTACAGAATGGGTAAGGCTGGCACAAAGTCCTCATTCCAACTGAACTGATGTATTTTGTGTTTTGAATGACCCAAGGGGCAAGTCATTCTTGAATAGTCTTCCTTGGCATGCTGTGTTTGTCCCCTCCTCTCTTCAGAAACGCTATTCCTGGGAGATGAAACCACTTCTAAATACTGTCTCTTCAGGAGGTGACTGGATGAAAAAGCCTTGTATGCAGCCACACCAAACTAGTGCCCCACTGTGAAACCCCATCATGAACGGCGTACCCCAGCACACAATGTCTGAAACAACAGCTGCTTATCGCACCGCATGGAACAAGCAAGCTGCCTTTGGGCTGTTTTTTTGTTTTTTAATCAATATTACATGACCTCTCAGGTTATTGGGTATTAGTCTTGAATGTCAGGAGATATTATCAAAAGTAGCATGTGAAGGGGCAAACCCACAAGAAACGAAACAGCACAAGGAACTATCACTTGGGGAATACCTCCTCACTGGGCAAGAATGATCTACACTTCAAGGCTGAGTTTACCATCAAAGAGGCTCTTACACCACAAATATGCTACAAAAGGAGTAGCGATTGAGAAAATGGCCAGGGGCAACCAGCAGTGCTGCTGACAAAGAGGCAGCTGCAGTTAGCCAGGGCTGTATCTCACAGGGAGCTGGAGATAGCTGGGGCGGCCAAACTTACACAGCCAGGCAAGAAAGAAGAATGCCAGTGGGGGATGCACACGTGCGGGTCTCTCATGTTTCTTCTTTGCTAAACAATGCTTCTTTCGTTTGAGGAGTAAACGAAAGCAAAATATTTAAGGCCTACTTCTGCGTATCTGCCAATCTGTACCAGCACAAGAAACTGCTAAGACAGATGAAAAATCAAGTTAGGCCTATTGAGAACTTGGGCTTGCCATCCAGAGATCCAGTCCAAAGGTGGAAGAACCATATGGTTTCCCCCTGAGCAGAAATTCAGTCATGTCACCAAGGTGGGGACACTCAAGAAGAATGAGAGAGGCCTGGAGTCCAGCTTGCCTTGCATAGCAGATGGCTTCTTTAACAAAAGTTGTAAAAAACCCAGAGAACCAAACAAAAAATCTCCAAACAACAAACAAAACCCCCCACACTAACCACAAAAGCCCCAAACTTCAGCATCCCTGAAGAGCAGGGGCAGAGAGGGAATGAACAGAGGCAGCTTGCTGTCCTGTAACTCTGGGCGCCACGGGTCACTTTAACGGTGGCTTGTTCCCAAGGTGGATGTGGGATTCGATTCAGTATTTTGTTCACTTTGTCCGTTTTCACTTTCCTATTCCCGGCTTCCTACGGGTGCTCTGAGCGCAATGAGGTTCATCAAGTCTTTTTTCCAGTCTTTTAACACTGGCCAAATAACGGACTCCTTTCTCTGCACTCCTGGAGAGGAGTCCGGCTTGATCTGATGCAAAACGAATGCACAGGGAGCACTAGGGAAGGCGGCATGAAAGATGAAACTATGGGCCTAAGCTCGAAATAAGAGGAGGGAAGAAAAAACAGGTGTGTCTGACTAAGACACTATTCTTAGGGAAGATACGATGCATTACTGAGCAACACACAATGGAAACACTGGCGCCAAAACTCAGCGTGCACAAAGTCTGGCATATTAACCTCCGTGCCAGGTGCAAGGCTACAGGGTGCCTTTCCCCGCAGCCCTGACATCAGCCTTTCCCAAGTTAAAACTGCATGTCTGGTATCAATACCGGACAGCGATATAAATCACTGCATAATATTTACTTGCCTGCCTTTTCTGTTCACAGCAGACAGACTGCTTTTCACGAGCCGTTTCTATTTTAAATGCAATTACCATTGTTAAATTTTTTTTTCCTCCTAATTTTTTTAATCTACAGGCTAGCAAAACTATGGGACACCATTATGACAACAAGGTATTTCAGCTAAAAGCCGTCAATTGAAATAGTCTCCCTTGGAACTGGGGAGAAAAAAAAAAAGGTAGAAGTGTAAACCAAAAAATTCCTCCCCCCATCTCTTCATTCCAAACAAATCAACACTTTTAATGGGCTAAAAATTATCAGTGAATATTACACATTGCTTAGCTACATGAAGGCTATCCAACACCCGACGTTACACACAAAGACTAACTAATGAAACTTCACACAAGAAAGGAAGGGATGAGGAACATGGTCACGATGAAGAAAACTTGATACAGGTTTAAATTCCGGGTAGATCTTAGTGCAGGGTCAAAGTGGAAGTTATCTGAGGTTTTAATGAGGAAACTTTAACCAGGTTTCATAAATGTTAATACAGTTCAGCACTAAATCTAGCAATAGTGAAGTTTTTCATGTTTCAGCTGTGTGTTAGAACTTCGGGTTATTTCTGCAGCTGAACAGATCTGTAACCATGTGAGACAGAGTTACGCAAACTGTGGGGAGCAAGGAGGTTCCTCCAGGGAGGACACAACAGACAAGTCTAACATTTTGTACCTGTGTCAGTATATAATCGATGTCATTCCTGTCAATAGGCAATTTACAGCCTGCTCTAGAATCACTGGATTTTGTTAAAAATACCAAAAACCAGTGTTCTTTCTCCTGCATAAGCAGTGGTAACAATCCCCGGGTTAGCAAGGAGAGTACTCTATCACACTAACGGTGTGTTCACCCAGATTGTTTCTGAAGAGTTGGGCTTGTTCTACCACTGGAACCCCCTGAAAAGCTGGACTGACTTCTGTCATTGAAGGGTTGAGTCTGAAACTCAGAAGCACAAGACTATTAAAGTGACCAAAGGTTAGCAGGTTTCAAAGCGAGATTTTAGTCTGAAGGAAAAAATCAATTACAAATGACATTTCAGGCAGTACTTTCAATTGATCGGCCCTCGGGGAAGCTTCTGAGCAAGGAAGAGTGCCTCTTAATCTTTTATATTCCTTTAGAAGAAAACCCCAATCTGCGAATAATCTGTTCTAGTTCCTGCAAAACAGTGAGGAATTGAGGGAAGGAAATGCCATGAAATTCCTACACAGATCACTCCATCTCTGTGAGATGGAGTTTGGCATTTCTGATTAAAAACCTAAAGATCTCAAGTAGTTTTATTTCAAAATGCAGCCAGTGAACGCCTATTCTCTACAGTTAGGAAAAGCTGTGTATTTTCAAGGGTTTTATTTGAACAGAGCAACTACAGAAAATAATTGTTTGCTCCTAACAAATGGGTAAAATCTCCAGGTTTGAGAGGTGCCAGCTTTAACGACTGCAGCATTGCCGTACAAAACCAGGAACATTCTTTCCCCTGAAGCTGAATTCCCAGCAGCCACAGGACTGCAGCAGTTGCAGACATGATTTACGACATCCTCCGAATATCCTCTCAAAGCTGAAGACTGATGAAGTGTAAGACATGGACGGCAGCTCCTGTCTGCCCCGTCACGCGATGCAGAGTCACAGCACAGCGAGCGCACACAGCTGTCCCCAAGCGCTACCGCGGGCAGCCCTGCACTGCCGTTACGTCAGGGAAACGCCAGGACAGCCGCGCAGTGGGCCGGGTCCTCTGCCATCCCGCCCAACTTGCTCCTCGAGCCACCCACAGGTGTTCTCTGTGGCACTGGCCCACAGGAGTACCTGTCGTTTTCTAGGATGAGAACTGTCACCGGACTTCGGCAGCGCTGTCAGTACCAGAGCGAGACGACAGCAGTGTCCGAGGTGAGGAGTAGCTTATCAGGAAAAGAAACAACTTGAGCTGTTCACCACATGAATGACCCCATTTTCTCTCTTTCATCCAGAAGCAAGCAGGCTTCTTCTACACTTGTCAGAAGCTCTACTGTATCTGTCCAGCGCTGCATACAAGATATTCCTGTGCCACACGTATGCATTTGTATAAAGGCGATCCCAATGTACTGAGAACACAACTGCTGCCTCATTCTCAAGAGCTGAATCAAGTACGAGGTGACATCGCAGCTATTCTGGCCAGGAGAGATTTGCAATGGCTCTGTCACAGGAAGTTCAGGGTAGCAGATTTAGGCCTGGCTCAAGGGAAAGTATGTAGAGAATCACCCACCAAATATCCTTCTCCCCAAAGTCCATTAAAAGAGTAAATCACATCCGCAACAAATCACAGAAAAGCTTAAGATCTGAACGGATGTGTAATCTCCGCAGTGTGTCCTCACCAGCAGGATCCAATCATGTCAACTTTACTTCATTACAGCAAGATAACTCATCAATGTCTATTGAGCATCCCCCAGCCTGAACCATGAAAGTGAGCCGCCACACCTTCTTTACAAATCTGTGCCTCCTTTTCTCTTACATGAAAAGTAAAATAATAAGCACTGTTGAAACCCCAGCCACTATCACTAAACCTCCAAAGTTACATCATCCCAAGATCCACAGGGCAGTCTGCAGTTCCGGGAACTGCTGTTCCAGACAGGGGAGGCAGTTCCCTCTCAGTTACACGATGTTCCCATTTTCACAGCTACACCATCAGAAATACACAACTTAGTTTTTATACTCTCTAGCAAAGGGTTGACAGTTTGTGGGTGTGGAGAAAAGATAAGAGTCTGAAGCCTCTGAAAGTGCTGCAACTCCAGGCTATCATAGACTGAGGTCCCCGAAGCAGGTCCTACCCCCTTTAGGAGGTAGGCATATACGGAACTTGAGCATGGTTTTATTTGATGACATTTGTCAGCACTTCGCTTTAAAATGAACAACCTGTCTCTCAACAAACCCAAACTGCAACAGGCAGCTTCTGCAGCAATGCTTTTCTGTGAGGTACCAAAAACTGTTGAAGGAGAGATTGGGGACGACTGGAAGGAAATAGAGCTTTACTGAGCCAAAGGGAGGACGAGCTAGAGTTTGCCACTGTTCCTGTCAGCAGTCTGGTTTGGACAAGTAGCTGTCCACAGCCTGCACTGGTGAGCACCAGTGAAAGTCTCCTTGGTGTTCAAACGTTACCAACAATTCCCAAAGGTACGAAGTGCAAACTAATCAATACCTTTTAATCAAGTTCTTAAAACACAATTTCCCTCCTTAAGATTTAACAGTGACTCACAAGACAAGCTATGAAAAGTCTGGGCTGACGTCATACCAATTCACAGAATAACAGCTCTGCAATGAGCTTAAAACTTTATTTACTATAGTCGTGTCCTACTGTCACCACATAAAGCAAAACCTCAAAGTTCAACAGATGTTCAACAGCTCTAACTATTTTCAAGAAGTACTGAGTAAAAGAGTTTTAAAGCATCAGAGAAACGGAACTCCCTACAGCTCTGGGGGATGTTCATGAGTACTCAAGATCAAAACAAGAGTAAATGTCACTATTTTAACTGGGAGGACAGGACAAGTGTCAGTTTATGTGTCCTGTTAAACTGTCTTATACAGTATGCTCTTCTCCTTCCCAGCACCCCTGAGGACAGAGCACAGACCCATATAGGGCAGAGCAAGAAGCTAGAAACTTTTAGCCACAAATCTTGCTAAACTCCAAAAATGGAAGAATTGAGAAATTCTGTGGAGAAATTTATACCCTGAATAAAGTGGAATGAATGAACTGACTCGCCTTACTATTATTTTACACAGCTTTGCTGGAAGTCTAGTCCTATTAAAGGATGAGGACAAGGAGGAAGGCTTAAGCTTTTCCAGGCAGACTGGCAAGATGCCCTTTTGCAAGGTCTTTAAGGGTATGATCTCAGGAACCTTGGCAGAGAAGTGAACTTGAAGTTAGCAATTCTTTTCATTCCAGACTGAAGTTTTGCGTGCCTCAGTCAAAATAGTCGACAGCATCAGCAATGCTGAGTAATCTCCATTTTTTGTGCATAGAAGTGACCAAGGAAATCAAGTCTCTACAGTGGGCAGAACTGCCAGAATTGTGTACATCAGTGGTCCAAACGTTAGGTGTGCTATTTTTCTTCCCTTCTACTGAGCAACATAAACTGAATAAATTCTAGCACAAGTAGCTTGCCCTGAAGATGTTGAAACAGCCACCAGTCAACAAAGCTTATAACTTGTGTTAGAAAAAGTAAGGTCAGTCCCATTCACAAAGAAAGTTTCAAAAATGTTTTTATTTAGTCCTTTAGGAGACCCATGCCAATCAACTACTCCTTTAGCAGGATTATTGCTAATGCAGATTGCAGCTCAGGATTCCGACGCTCGCTCACATACAGGCCTCAGCATGTGGCAGCAGCAGCACTTCTCTTTCCTCGCAAGACAAAACTTAACTCAATACCTCAAATTGATTTAGAATTAACAGCGTATTTAAAGTCCCATGACAAAACCCTGCTTTGCAGCCTTGCTCATCTAAATCAATTTCACTGTGGTGGCCCAAGTCACTTTGAATTTGGTTAGCTGTCACGGGAACATTTGGCTCGCTGTGCTTGGTGTTATATTTGAACACTCCAGAAGACAAACTGTTGCCAGAAAAGCACGTTCACTTTCACGCATGTTCTCCTTCCACTGTACCTATCTTAATTTCCAATATTCTGCCTGTAACAGCCTTTCCACATACTAATCCTCCATTTAAAACAGAGCTGGATAAACTTTAAATATAAAATCATACGCGCAATCCCTGATATTTGTGATGTTTGAGCTCTTGCTCTTTTTTGGTGTGATATGGCTAAAAAATTCACTTACTGTAATTTTAAAAAGAGTAATTGCAGGGCCATTACCTTAAGTAAGAAAAACCTCCAACAGCTCATGCACTGGATGTCTCAAAATTCTTCCCTTCTGAAATTACACTAGGAAAAGCTTTTCCCCTTAAAATGAACCTCAGAAAACACGTTGGCCAATAATCAGACCCACTGCCGCATCTGAATGAAGCACAGGGCAGTCTGAGTGAAAGCAGCACTGATGTCAAAGCAGCAGCTTTGAGGAGACCCGGTTAGAAAGTTTCCAGTAGAACAGCTTTCCAACACAAAGTGCTGACTTGATGAAACCCAAAATATTCCACAGGAATGTGCTAATTCAATGAAAACTTTTGAAAGAGGACAGGCCGGCTTGCCGAGGCAGCCAACCAGTCCAGTGAGCTGACCGGCTCTCCCCACCTCTCTGGGGTCACTGGCTTCCCCACAGGGCCAGGTGCCAGGCTGCAGCCCCTGCTCTCAGAGCGGCCCCTTAATAATAATAATAATAATAATAATAATAATAATAATTAAACCTTACAAAGTGTTCTAAGAAACAAACAGAGGAATTTTAAAATGAAAACCAGAATTACTCCAGGACCGACTGCGAGGTTTCTTAAAGAGAACTGGTTCCATTTGTTGCAAAAGCATCAAAACTTGTGCCCCTACAGTCACAAGTCTCTCCTGTGCCTTCTCAGTTTTTATAGAACACCTTCCAGTGGAAAAAAGCATCAATACTGTAACAGCACAAGGTGAACAATAATTATACACAAACCTAAACCTCACCAGATCGGTCTGATCATCAGCAGGGAGTTAACGGCAGGTTGCTTCCAGAGCACTGAGTAAATTCCAGTAAACGCCTCTGCCTGAGGAGAACAGAGGGCGACCTTGTGATCAGCACCTTCCACAGAGCAGTCCCTGTGTGGGCTCCCTGCACAAACCCCCATGGCAGACTCAGCGAGATGGTGCAAGGGGTCTCCTTTAACCCTTTGGAGATGCTCAAAGGAATTGGTATGGCTAGGTAATATTTTAGCAGTTTGCCAAAAAAATCCGTCAACTACCAAGTAAATCACTTTCTTCATAAAACTGGCTTCTGGCAACCTGTGGCTAAGCCGTGTATGTGACCTACTCTGGCTTCTCAGCAACTCAGCAAGCAACATTATGAAGGGAGTTTTTAATTGCTAAAAACAGTGAGACTATTTAAGACAGTGACACCGAACATCACACTGGTTTTGCACAATACCATTCATTAACCAGCTTTTGTAACAAAATGCCTAGATATTGGTTCATATGTGAGCACCACAAGTGTTTAAGAGATACTTGGAACAAAGTTCCACAAAGAAAAGAAAGAGCTCTTTTTATATGCCATGTCGAGTCAGCAATGAGATCTCTGTTGCAGGAAACTCACGTGATTTTGAAAGAACAAGGCTAATAAAATGTCCTGATTTATTTATATGAAAACCAGCACAACTTCCAGCATAGAACGGGGACAAATTTGTGACAACTCTCTTTCAGAAAACACGTGTAAATTAGACAGCTGCCATAGTCTGCAGTTCACTGACCCTTCCTACTGCCAAATGCAATGCACAAATGTAGCTCAGAAAGCAATTAAGAGATTGGCTGGAAGGACTCATTAATTTTGTTTAACTTCAAATCACAGCTAAACAGTCTTGTACCATTTTTCTGGGGAAGACTGTATGCCTCAGACTCACATTTAAAATGAAAGATGGTTTGTCTTCTCAGAATGACAAAATACATACAATTTGCTCCCTGTTGTTTCTTAGAAAGAACAACTAGTACATTCTCACTATCGTGAGGACACACATCTAGAACACAACTAGACGTAACCACAGTTCAATCCAACTACTCAATTTTCAAACTTCTCACCACCTGAAAAGTCTAAGGCTTCCTTCAACTACTTGCAACACAAAATTCAGCGAGAAAAGAAGCAGTGGGGTGACGCGAAGGAAGAAAAGCTACTTTTCCTGGTAGCGGTAATAGGACTGGGAAACCACCAGTGACCAACACAAGTAAATGATGCCTACTTGGCTTTATTTGACTGTTTATGGCATAAGGCCAAGATAACAATGAGAAAGTAAATCATAAAGAGGTGCCTTCCGATTTGGAAGAAGGTATCAAAAGTTGATAGCAGCATCTTTTCTTCTCTCAAGCAAAACTTGAAATGCCCTTCTTGTGGCTTATGTCAAAAGGATCCATTACTGATCCCCTCATCACGGCAAACAGCAAAATACACGAGGATCAAAAGCATGCTTACAGACATTCGTGTGCAGTTCTGGGCCCGTAGTCATGGTGGCATTAAGTTACCAATCTGCTATAGCTAATTCTCCTTCATTGGCCTCATTAAAGGGATCACAGTCATACCACAAAGCAACAACTGAGCACTGCAGAACTCTGAAGCCATGTCCTCAATTTTTTTGTGCCGCAGTAAGTAAATGATCAGCTACAGGCTATGATTTAAGACTTAGTCTATGACTCCAGCTGCTACCTGAAGTTACAAGGATCAATGCACACTCGTGTTAAGTGTTTATGAGAATGAGACCATGCTCCTAAGTGTCACTCTCAAACCAGTCTATGTAATTTAGTAGTCTTCTCCTCTCAAGCTTGTATAACCATTTCCTAGAACGAGCTTCTCAGGCTCTTTATACAGCAGACACACTCCTAAATTGAGATATAACACGTGGCTGCTAATAACTCATATTGCATTGTCCACAACTGCCTTTGTCATGCTGCAGATTATCCAGAGAGTGGCCTCAGGTGCCACTCACAGGTTTTACTTCTGCTCATTTATACGGAAGTTTGTTGACTTAATAGACTGCTGCAAAGGTAACAGGGTGGCCCAAACCAGCACTTTGCCAGCTGAGAGAAACAGTGCAGGAAAAAAGAGTCTGAGTACGGCACCGTTGTGCTACAATTAACGTCACAAATGACCGAGAAAACACGTTATGTAGTTGTTGTACCCCTGAAAAAAGTTAAGTCAGCTGAGTGCGCTCATAAGATGTGTGGGAAGCAGCAGGGACGAAGGATTTCAATCCATCAGCTCATGGTTTGTGTACATTCCATCAGCTGGATTCCCACCAGAGCTTTTTCTCTGCCAGCCTGCTGCCTCCTGCTCCACCCTAACTGATCCCAAGTGCATTATCCCTCCCTGACGGGGCAACTAACCTGCTTCTCCCTAATGTTCAACACTCCTCCGTTCACAGATTTCTAACAACTCATCTTGGAAAATGCTCAGTCCTAAATTAAAAAAGGCAAAACAGAAACAAAGACCCTCTGTTAGATGAAGCCAACCTTCTCAAATATATATATGGTAACAACAGGAGAAAAAAAAATATTTACTTTTCCTGAGTGCTGTGCTTTGAAATGGATTTCACAACTCTAAACATATAATTACAAACTATTCTTGCAATTAAAGGCCAGTATTACTGCTATCCAGAGACAGAATAAGGTGGGCCAAGCCATCCTTCAAGCCTTTTCCAATTAAAAAAAACAGTGCAGGACACCACACCACCAAGGTGCCAGCAGGATAAAGAGCCCATAACACTGCAGGTTACTTATGCAATAAATAACTCATGTTGGAAGGGAACTCTGAACATTAGACTAAGTTGATCAGGACCTTGTTCAGTCAATTTCTGACCATCTCCAAGGAGGGAAGTTGCACAAGCTCTTCAGGTGCCTGCTACTGTGTTTGACCACCCTCATTACAAGGCATTTCTACCTCACACTCAGATTTTTTTCCCTGATGCAACTTGTGATCTCTGACTCTCAACCTTTTGCTGTGCACCTCCAAAAAGAGTCCGACTCCCTCTCCTCTACAATTTCTTTCTAATCACGTTCTGTTCTCACATATTCCACACCTGATGGCTGGTGAGCAATAAGCTCATTCAGGAGACACTGTTAAGATTTCCTGATGGTAGGGCAGCTCTGCCAAAGTAGGCACTAAGATTTCAGTACGATTTTTCCAATTCCTAGTTTTCCAAAACCTTTTTGTGTGCTTGACATAGAACTGTAAGCCTAAGTCACAGTGACAGAAAGGTTTGACTCAGTGGTGATAAAAGTAGTCCTGACTGCCTTGCATCAAAGGTTGCCTAGAAGGAGAGCTTAGCAGTAGGGAGAAAACAAAGCTACCACAGGTGATTCATCTGACACCGGCAAGTTTCCCTAAAATAATGAAACCCGTACATATCTACCAGTCCTTATGATGTACCACATATGCAATCAGCTGAAGAAGGAGCAAGTTCTTTAGCTCCTTCAAGACAGGGTCATTTTGTGGAATAATGTGCAAATGTACAGTGCGTCAAGGAATATTCCTTAATAACGTCCCCAGAAGGAGACTTGATAGACATAACTCACTACTTGATGTCATTAGACGAGAGGACGTTTAAGCTACACATATCTCAGGTGGACACTAAACGCACACTGATCTTGCAGTCAGTAAGTGGAATAAAACACACTCAAATGAGAATAATTTTCTATTTGCAGAACAAGTCAAAAGTGTACGCAGTATAAAAACTACAAGCTAAAAACATAATTTCTGAGTTCATTGAACTAGTTACCAGAGTATCCTATTAAATAAAGAACTGTTACAGCGCTAACATTTAAAATGAACAAATAATTATCAGCTTACTTCTTTCTTACCATTGTAGGTTATCCTTGGTTTTGTCAAACACATCACAAGATGTAAATCCATTTCGTCAGAAGATACAAATTTTGAACATACAGGGCACTTGAATCCTACGGAAAATAAAAATATGTAAGTGTGAGTACACTCAACCACGCTGCAAATATGAATATTCAAGCCAAAAAACTATTCTACGCCCATTAAAAGGAAGAAAGAAAAAAAACCACCCCACCTATCTGGCAGCTTTTCAGTTTTGACTTGACATTTCTTACATTAATATAATTCCCTTGATTTCAAAAGATCTCAAAAATGGACCATTGTTTCTGCCAAGTGATCTGTTGCCAATTGCAAACATGTCAGCACCTCTGGGACACAAACTTTCCCAACAACTCTAAGAGCAGTTCAAGACAGGAGTGAGAGGATAATATGACTCTACTAAAACAGAAGTGCATAGAGAACAGAGCCATTACAATCTGAGCTTGGGCAGGAACCCTGAATTAACATCTTTATTTTTACCAGGAATAGCACTGACACTTTAACAAAAGATCTCAGTTTTACATCTCATCATGCAAGCTGCAGCATCTTTTACCAGTCTGGGGCACAGGGAAAACATTAACTCAGGGCTGTCGCCTCCCCTACCGAATCACTTACTTTCCATAGCACTGAATTTGTTTGACTTCTCTCATCGTAGCCAAGCATGACCTTGTTTAGCGTGTGAGGTCACAGCCTGAGGCAATATGGGGTAAAGAATAATTAAGACAGTCTGGATTGTGATGCAACTGCATAACAGTCCATGACAAAACTGCTTAATACATTAGTTTATGTTATTACCAACAGCAGCAGTCTTCCAGTTAACGGACAAGGTTGGTTGCACAAGTTTTATGTTCCACAGAAAAGTCTGAGTGATTTTGATCTGCTGAATAATTAACACACAAGTGAGAGACAGAAAGCCACCAGCAGGGATCTTGATGTGCCACAGCTGTTAAGGACTATACCTACAGGACAACACAAGGCAAAATGATCTAAATCCACGCTCAGTGCAGAGGAGCAACTTTTTTCTTTGATGCCGTTGAAAAGTAATGATGGCGGCATGTTCAAAAGGCCACTTCACCTTCCACCAACACCCACCTCTGGGCCTGCTCCCACATTTTAGTTTGTGGCCCCTTACTTTTATACTTCTAACCCTGGGAGTCCACAATGAACCGAGTCAGTCAAGGATGACAAGCGACTTGATGCTGCACTTCCAAGTTACTGACGCCTGAGAATTTCTATCTTTTCCTGTTAATTATTATCCAGATGTAGATCAAGATGCTAACCTGAAGCATTAGCACTTGATAGATGTAATGCACTTCATTGAGCAAGACAATGATTTTCACTTCTTTAGTGCAGCTAATAGGAAGCAAGTCAACACAGACAACTGGTAACACCCATGAGGAACTCTGAACAGCAGCTGAACATGCACTGGAAACCACTTCCTGAGATAAAGTACAGTTCTGATTCTTCCCATTTTAGTCAGAAGCAGTTGATATCTATTTCTTCTCATGACATTCTTACACTTCAGTTTAAATAACCCGCACCTTTACAGACAACAGTTACAACCACAGGTTAATAAGCATACAGCAGCCAAACCCATTTTTTGGAAAAAACAAGTTGAAAGGATTAATTTACTTGTAGAAAGCTTTCTCAACGACCCTTCAGCCACTGCACAGCTTCCTTCCCCCACGCTGCATCTCAACATGACTAAAATCGAAATTAGCATCTCAGTCCTCCAAATACCCAAACCCACCCCTAATTGTTTTGTTATGGTTTGCTTCAAAAACTGACCCAGAGTAAATTTTCTCTCGACCTTTATGAGCCTGATGCAGCTGATTACTTTCAAGTCTAGTCAAAACCTACTAAGATCCAGGCGTTACTCTCATTTACATGGTTCTATAAGGCATAACTGACAGCCTATTTTGATGTGAAAAAGCAGCCAACTTCCTTGTACACTGCAGACTGAGTCCGGCTGTGCCAGAAGGACGTGTTTGCATTACAGCAAGTTAACAGTTATGTTCATGGCTAGTTAAGCACTGGGACAGTCATTAACAGGTTTCCTCTGCTTTCTGGACAGAACCATCCTAGCTTACTCCCTAGGGTCATCAGCACATCTAACGGGGAGTGACAGGGCAGAGAACACCATCACTAGGTTTTTAAAACCACTGCTAAAGTTAACGAGTATTACTAGGAAGGTACATATCCCAGGAATGCTTGGAGGGAATACTTAAACCCAAACAAAGCTTAGGGAGAGTTTGGGTAAGTAATAGTGATTATGAGTGTTGTAATAACGGTAACATGCTTTTACTTAAAAGCACGTTTAGACAGACAGCTGTGAAAAATCTTTCTGGTTATCCCCTAGAGTATTCAGCTGAACATGCCTACAGTACCGTGTACCTGCCCCTGAACCTAGTGAACAGTCCGCATTCTAGCGGTATTGTAAGTAATTTAACAATGCAGCGTCTCATGGATTGTCCAGTGACAAGAGGGAGCTTAAGGTGATAGTTAAACAACTACAAATATCCTCCTGACACACCACTTCTGGGACATCTGTAGCTCTAACTCTGCGTGCAGAACAGGACACTGAAGAAGCCAAGAAGTAGAGGCCATCACACTTAAGTAAGCCTTAAGGACCAATGTAGCAGACAGTGGTAAAGTTATCTTTGTGGAAAATAGGTTTTTCCAGTGACCAGCATCAGCTGCACGCCAGAGACTAGGGTAACAGCAGGAAAGCAGCCTTGAGCTTGCAACACTTGCTGAAACATTTTTCAAACACAAGTGAAATCTGACTTCTCAGACCTTCACAACGTTCTGCTGCAATAACCAGCTCCTGGATTTAGCCATGTTCCCCAAGAGATGCAAGGTGTATGTTTTGTGTGAAGGGAATTACCACTTCCAATTCCTTTAGTAACCCCAAAGAACAAGGTATTTTGACTGTAGACACACTATTTATATTTCTCAAATACCATTAAAAATAAATAAGAGAACAATCAACACTGTCCACACGCCGGTTAAAGGTCCTTTAAAAGAACTTGTATTTTCCCACCTTTCCTCAAATCAGAAGGCAATAGTTTCATGACCCAGTTTACAATGAAGTACGCAGTTAGAACAAAGACTCTATTGTACCACTGCCCAGCAGGCTAACAACATTTATAGCCTATGCTTGTTTTTACCACCAGTCTCAAGAACAATTCCGATAACTTGAAGAAAGTTTCACATGACTTTAATGATCAGCAACAGGTCAAAAGTAACTTGCTCTCCACATGACCTGTTTTACTGAGTTGTGCAGATGCGCTCTCAGATGTTTGGACAATAAAGCAGAAGTAGTCATCAGATGAGGGGGCATCACGTAAAGTGTGCTCTGAAAAATACACCTCTAGCTGACTTTTAACAGTGCATGCTTACGAGGCAGGCAGCCCATTCTTAGCAGCTCCCATCACCTCGTTTCACAGCTCTGACTGCAATGCTGAAAGTAAGAGATTCCGTAAAACAAAAACATAATCCTGGAAAAAAGTACAATTACAAGAACAGAGAGACAGAACAGAAGGTTGCGGTACAGCTACTAGAAAACCCCAAGGTGTCACAGAAAAGTTTGAAATAACTAAACTTGCATTAAGTATCAGGACTTAAATATTCAGAGGTGAATTCTGTCTCTCATTCTCTCTTGAATGTACCACTTTCTTCAGACTCCTCCTGCAAATGAACCTCCTGTTAGCCAAGAAATCCCATCTTCTCTCATATTCATCTACCAAACTCATAGCTTTCAGCTCTGGCAGGCTTGGAAACTACCCACAGGGACAGGTGGCCAATCACTCTATCCATACCAATTTCAACCTCTCACTGGTATCTTGCTGTGTTTGCCTTGTTTCGCAAACATCAGCTGTTTAACTTGCAGTTCAGCGCATAGTGAAGCAAACGAAAACCATCCAACAAATAACAGACTCTTGGACCTCTAGAATTTTTGCAAAATTGTGTTTGCTCTCATTCTGGAGTAATGACATCGTGGTGAGGAGAAAAAGAGCTAAGAGCTTCCAGACAGTGCCGAGTACCACATAACTGCACATAAAGGAAACACCTTAAAGTGGTATTAAACTCGCACAGAAGGATGGATGATCCTTTTGGTCAATATCAAACAGTTGTAGCAAGGAGTAACCACAAATAAAACCCGCACCAATGCAAAAGGCTGCATCAGCCTGCTCAGCGTAACCTTTCAGCAGAAAACATCAACTGGAGCACTGCCAACACCAAACCGAAGGTACAAGGAGACCAGCTGTTCCTCCAAAGTAAGTATGCAGTATATCAGTATTTTAAGGTTTTGTATCCTCGTGTTTTCAAATTGGATGGGTAAATCTATCCAGGTTTCCATTTAAAGAATTCATAAGAAAAGCAATATCCTTGCATACATACACTTTTCTAAAATGAATTTGACAATTGGAAGCCTGACAAACGTTACTTACGTACTTGCACTTGTTCTTCGGTTCTTAGAAAAATAAGTACAGATGATCTGGGAGCAGAGCATTCAGTAAATATGATGGGATGAGGTTGTATGTGAGAGTACTGTCACACAAATAAAGCCTGCATAATGAGGCTAAAACAAAACACAAATAATTCTCTCCCCACAATAAACAGAATAGAGCTCACACAATCACAGAAACATGTTACAAAGGACCTCAAGAGGTCACCAAGTCTATCCCTTAATGGGAAACTGGGTTAAATGTACTTAGAGGATTTAATCTGCCCTTAGAAACCAACTAGTGAAAGGTTTTACAGACATCCTAGACAACCCTCAGTGCTGTTCACCTATTCCTAGGGAGTTAGAAAGATCTTCCCTTCTCTCCCATCTGACAGCCTTCACTTACAGAAAAGGCTGATTACTCCTTATGTGTTCAGTAGACAGGGAAAACAGTTGGTAACTGTCCTCAGCATAAAAAAAAAAAAACATGTTCACACTGGAAAACGTGGGCCCTTTGTCTTTTTCCCCTAGCCTGAAAAAACCCAAGTTAGTCTAATCTTTCCTCACAGGCCCTGATGCCTAAACCTTTCATTCCTATTGGCTGTCCTCTGGATGCTCTCCCACTTCAACGGACCGCACTGCCAAGAACTGGGCAGAGCTTTCAGACAAAGACTCCATGAGTCCTACACACAAATGAATGGTCACCTGTCACACCGTTCTGTTACACGAGGTGTTGTATACCTAGATACAGACCCAGCTTTACACAGAGATATCTCCTGTGTGTGTGTATACAGGTATGCACACGTACCATTTAAACAACCAGCAGACTAGTGGCTGATTCCTCTCATGACCCGTAACAACCCCTAAATCTCCAGCAGAACTGTTACTAGTCAGGTCACCTTTCTCGGTGGTATTTTATTTCTCCCCGCACTTGGTAATTCTCATTTGTCTTTTTTAATTAATTAGGAACACTTTTCTAACTTGTTAAAAACAATTATGAACTCAAATTTGCCTTCCATAGAGCTTTCAGATCTTATAAGTTTGGTATTACATTTCCTTTTTTTCTGTTAAAGTGTCCACCCTCCAAAAGAAGATGATTGAAAAAGGTCCCAAAGTAGACCGCTGTGATACTTGAATTGCTCTCCTAGAACAGCTACAGGAATTTTTTTCCAACTATTTCAGCATCCACTTACTTTTTCACCTAGACCATATTCTCTAGGTTTGCTAATGAGAATATAAAGCAGAATAGCATGAACAATAAAGTCAAAGTATAACGCCTCTACTTCTTCCACTACTTCCTTTGACATTCAACTGTGTAGGGGACTATGAAGTGAGATTGTAAGAACAGCAGAAAAATAGATGGAAACAATTCAGATTCTCAGTGAAGTAACAACAGTCCTGGTCAAGTCAAACTTCTGTTACTTCCTTCTTCTGTAAACTAATTGGTAAAGCTTAAAGAAGAAGAGAAAAAAAAAAGCTCCAGTACAGACTACATGGTCTATCAGAGTTATGTGGGCACAGAATTGTCTCTTCTCCTCAGAGAGCTGAAATGCAAAGACAGAATGAGTAATTCCTTAAGTTCAAAACCATGAAGCTTTGTACATGAAAGCAAATAGCTTTCACACAGCTAAGATCTTACCTGGCAACTCTACCCTTACCATCAAAGAGAATACAAAGATTACTTCACACTCAATTCAAGAACAGAGAACTGACAGTTTGAAAACGTCTTTAGTGAGAGGGTGAAAGAACACAGAGCATTACCAATTCCCAGGGGACCCTCTACAGCAGAATTTCTAGGTGCTGCAGCTCCCAATACAAGTGGATACCCGGCAAAAGTTTGCCGTTTTATGTGCAGAAGCTTTTTATGAAGGGAGACGGTGCCTCGGTGAAAAAATACAGCTAGTTCTCTAGTTTCCATCCTTCCCTACGCTGTCAGTGGCCTAAACCAGGAGAACACAGCACCACCTGGAAAGACTTCTGGAGATGAACAGAAATAAAGAAATACTCCCCTCAGTTTGGGTGAGAACAGGAAATCTAACGGGAATAAGGAACACAATCCAAACATTCCAACTCCACCTTTTCTAGAAAACTGAACCAGGACAAGCACAAATAATTTGTTCTTCTCAGCACTTACTGATTTGGTACTCAGAATCTTGAGAGGTTTTCTTCCCCATTTTTGTGCCATAAAACTGAAGTAAATGCACTTGTGAATTCCTTGAGGGAAACAAGGGATTTTTCTCTTGTATTTTCCAATTTAAAGCTCCCGCAGCACTCAGTGGAAAGGAGGGGGGACATATAAAACGGGTAAAAAAAAACCCAAACCTGAAACTATTTTAGTTAAGGAGCCCATGGGATAATTAGAGAAGATGTGTTTGGATAATACTTCATCTCCTAAGCAAAACTTACGAAAGGCAGAGTCTTACTACATAACTTTTTTAGCTCCCTTCATCCTGGTAAGTGGGAAAACCAAGATCCCCAGTAGCAATCACTGAAAAATAACGCAGTACGGAATGAAGATGAGAAGTTGAGCAAGACATGTTCTTATTCATAAATAAAGCCTTTATCACCTGCACAACGTCAGGGGTCTAATACCAATGTAAAAGTAATGTGATTATAATTGACAGATGCAAATTTTTAGAAACTGAAGAACAGTAAATACAACCATTAAAAGAGAGAAAAAAGCCCCTGGTTTGCTAAAATACCTTGCAAACTAGGAGATGAAACTTCAGGAGGAAAAGACCTGTAGAAAGACTGATTCCACTCCTTCACACAAAACTAAGAACAGCTGCTATCAGAGGAGCAGCTTTTCAAGAGTGACATTTTAGATCGATGCAAGCACCCAACAAAGGGAGGACAAAGGACCTTCTTGGCTCCACCTGTGATTGTGGGTGGGTGTAACCCCCCCATCCCATCATCCATAGGGATCTGTAGTCAAGGTAGGTAAGAGACTGCTCAAGCCTCCTTCCTCCAAACTCCTAGAGTCTTCGCACTTTCAGATTGACAAGCACACAAACAAGAGCAGTTTTTAAAGTGATTTGTAAGCTGTTAATTCACTTTTTGTCTTACTACTTCAGTAACTGCATTTCAGGCATGTCACCCCCAGCAAAGATCCATAGCACAAGTTTCTCAATGGAACAGAAGCATAGGGACAGACAAGGGTGAATATAAACTTACAATGGGAGTTACATTTGATAGATTTAAAGATAAGAGCAAGCCTTAGTTTTCATTTAAAAAAGGCTCCACCCACACCCTAAATCCAGATGATTTTAGATTCTAACTTACTACATTTGAGAAATATATTTTCAGCTAGAGTCCAAACCCTCCGCTTATCAAGAAGACTTTCCTCAGAAGGGTACTGTTAACTTCCATAGCATCTTCCCCGAGGGAGGGGGGCAGGGGAGAGAACTCGAGGGAACACACTTTCTCTCTTTTCATACAGGCATGATGACTCCCTTCCAAAATCTGAATCAAGGGCAAATGACGGAAACTTTTCCTCTCTCTCATGTCTATTTGTCAGATCTCTGGCAAGCAGAGCTAAGAGGAAGGTCCCCTTCTAGCCGCACTGGCAGAGTAACACCAGAAGTTTGGGAAGAAACTAGCCCATTTCAGAGGCTTCTGTACACAAGTGGGGCTCGTGCTGCTTGGAGAAATCTTGTGGAACTGCGTGGAGGACAACCGAGCTGGCTGAACAGGCAGTTAACTCATTTTTGAGCCCAATCAACTACCTTATTCAGAAAGCAAATAGCCAGAAAGCATGGCTTGCAGTTTGGGGCACAAATGTATTTTATTTACACACAGCAGGCAAGATTAACCTGTCAAAAAAGCTTAGTTCTTGCATTAGCAGATGATGACAAAACTCACTGCAAGTCAGCTTGGAGGTCTGAAAACTTGATGCAAATGAAATGCCACAACTCTCTCTTTATTCCCATTGCTGTTCTTACCTCACCTATCACAGTTCAAGGAGGAAGAATTCTCCTCTCTCATGCCTAGTCTCCCATGAACCTGCACTTTTTTTTTCTTTCTTCCTTAATTTTCCTACTCCCTCACTTTTCTCTCATTGTGTGGAGTAATATTTTCCTCAAACACCAGAAAATGGTCTTTCCATTCACCATTTCACAATGAAAGTCAAAGAAGCCAGAAGGATAACATTCTTACAGGCTCTTCTGGAGTAACCAAGTGATTTGGCAGGACAAGTGCAAACCTTTAAGTACAGGAAAACAGTTTGTCTATGCTCCCCTCCCTTTCTTCACACTGTCAATAAAGTCACTACTTTCAAAAATATACTTGGGTTAAAGAAAAAGTTTCCATTAGAAATCACATCATTTAAAGGAAGTATTGGAAGGGCTACTCCAAGATCAGAAGAAAGAATTAAGTCCTACTTTTTGAAAATGCACACACGTAAATACCTTGAAAACTTGTACTGTACAACGCAACAAATCTGATTATCATGCTTAATGTAATTTCAATAAGAGAGGAGAGGGTGGCTGTACCATGCTGAGAGTTTATTTAATGATAGCTAAAAGGGAAGAGGTATGATGTGAAAACGGCTGAATAATGGTTGACAAGGATGACTAAACTGAGCAGGTGAAACAGAGCATCTTGTCGGACGCAGAGAAGTCCTCTGAGCAAACTGGCCAAAACGCATACGAGGTCTTACGAAAAAACAAAGAAATGGAAGAGACAAAGGAAACACTGCACGTGAAACGCAGCAGACAAGAACAGAGGAGCAAGCCCCAGGAGAAGGCAGCATCTCAGAAGACAGCACAGATAATGATGCTGCTTGACAGCATGCAGAAGACAAAGTCTCACGGAGAATCTGAAAACTATTACTCTACTACACAGACAACGCGGTAATGGAGACCTGAGAAAGCACAGCACTCACAGACGATTGGTCTGTTGGCTACAAAGTTTTTACCAACGTAAGCGAGGGTAAAAAAAGAAGTCCTCACTAAGGCAAAACTTTGTAAAGTCTGATTTAGTTGAAATACTTACCAATAACCTACTTGTTCCTGCAGAAATAGAGGTAGCAGTGACAAAGAAAAAAGGGGAAAACCAATCAACGACAAAAAAGTCAGAGTACAAAATATTAAAGATCACAACTGGGAAGAGTATTAGCAAATAAAAAGTTATATTATTATGTGAGATGTTCTCAGGAGTTTAAATATTAATTCTAAACATAGTAATGTTTCATTTTTTGACTGCAACATTAATTATCAAAAGTAGTTATAATTACATTTATCATTCAGCGTAACAGAAAAATTATACCTATTAAAAGCACAGTTTCAAGAAAGTCAAGGACAAACGTTTCAGAGCATACTTGTTTTCTTGTGCTCTTCAACTCATTTTTTTTATCACACATACAAGAATTGCTGTTACCTAAGCACAACAGCAGACTTCTCTGCATTATTACACTCTATATATTCCCTCTTTAGCTCTCAAAATAGCAGCCCTCCGCAAAGGGCACCAATTTCTTAATTCTGTAGGGAAACATCTAGCCAATGGGCTGAATTTACTTTCATTCACTTGAAACTGGTGAGAGTAGAGTGAATAAGTAAGTAAGGTTGGATGGCTATTTATTGGGGGGGGGGGGGGGGGGGGGGGGGGTGTTGGGGTTCTGTTGTTTGGGGTTTTTGTTTGTTTGGGTTTTTTCCCCCGGAGCAAAGGTATGACTTATGAATTAAGGACTAGTACAAAAGTCCAGGCTGAAAAATATCGCTCATCCTCAGCACAAAGGAGTGACTTTTTAAAGCACTGACATCTCTGCTCATCATAAAGCAGCCTTTTGTTTTTAAATAGAAAAAACAACTCTGCATCGACCCCTCTGTTCTTCAGCTTGGAAAATATTTACCTGAGTGTATGGACTATTGCAGAAACTAGGATGTAGGTTCATAAAAAGCCAGACTTTTAACAGAATAATTCAAGAAAATCTTATAAAATGGGGAGAAGACCGAGGGTTACAAATGCATAATATCAGAAAGGTATACTCTGGAATTAGATCATTAAATCCTTCAGCATTAACAGAATTTAAGTGTTTAACATTAATTAGGTACAAGTTTTGACAAAATGTGAGAGCAGTTTCTCAAGTCTGAGTGACACCCATTTATGTACTATAACGACTGGCTTTGCAGTAGTTTCTGTTCCCAGGACAGAACTCTTTAATAACATCTGGGGATGCAGCACAGGGAAGAAAGCACGCAAAATGCCTCATAAGAGGAACAGTCAAGAAGATGCATAAATGCTTCAGAAAAAGATAAAAAATGAACCCATAAAGAAATAACCCTGTCAACCAAATTTTCTTAATTATTGTCAGTAAAAGCTGAAGAAAATCAAGCTATTAACTCACACGCTTTAAACCTATCAGTCATGACAGATTCATCCATATTTACAGTCTTTACCTCTATTAAGAGAGGACACAGCACCCACCCCAATTCCGCAAAATCTTACCGAACACCCATAAAGCACAAACCAACCACGCTTTCCCATTACACACCACGTCATTCCTACCACAGCAACTACGCCAGCAATGTCATTCGAAGTCATGACTAAGATGCCACTGCTTGAACAAACTGTGAAGAAATATTTTGTGCATCACTTACATTTTAAGCGACCTTTGTAGAGAATACTACTGAGCTTTTTCTCTTCCCCACTGTTTACAACTGCTGCACTGGTCTATCGGTCAAATTGTTGGGAAATTTGATGAGTTACCTATTTTAACACCTACATCTAGAAAACAAACACCTTGTTTACGATAACCAGATCGTGCTATTAAGATGCACGTATGCGCACAGAGCACAGACTGTAAGTTTTAACAGGGGTGTGGAGTTGGAACAAAGCAGTTTAAACGATACTGCGACCTTTTGGCAGTTTGAAAAATGACATGGCAGCTCAAATGCCTTCACTTACCCAGTTACAGCTTTCATGTAAAGAAGTATATTCTTTTGCTGCTTTACCCACCTGTAACGTGACTGAAGGTAAGAGAACCTGCAACTATTTAAGTTTGTTCTTCAAACTTAATGTTTTGTTCTTCATTGTCCAAACAAAACCATGATCTGTCCATGGAGATATACAAGCATGACACATAAAACAGGAGACTCTGTCTTGAGTTTGAATCCTGAGACAGCATGAAACTGCAACATGCTAATAAACGACATTTTAATAAGAAAGGGGTGTTGGGTTTTGTTTGGGTGGTTTTGTGGGTTTCTTTTGAAACAACTGACTAAAGAGTGATCATAGATAATACTCCTGTTTCAGGACTGCTGTTTTAAGATCAGGATCATAGCATGGCAAGCACTGCAGATGTTTGTATGCATATATACTTTAGTCCCTCCTCTGAGGAGCTCGCACTCTAAAACTGACAAGAAAAAGCAGCAGTTACGATGGGAGCAATGTCTCCATTCTCTGCTTTAGAAAGGTGGTAAGAAACCTGCCCTAGCTTACACAGAAAGTCAAACAATGCTCATAAGCCTCTAGGAGTCACCTTATATAAAAATGCCTATTTGCCCACAATGACTTTGAGACAAGGGTCACAGAAAAAGTAAACCGTGACATAAATTTGCTCTGCCTTTCCACGTAGCACTGTTTTCTTAACCAAAGCCTGACCTGAGTTACCAAGGCTCTACCACAGATCCCCAGAATAGCAACTGAGCAGTTAAAACATAAATTACAAAATGCTCAAACAAACAAACAAAGGTGGTTTTGAAAGAAGAAAAAAAGTTCTTTAGATCAGTTCTCGAGGGCAGCATAAAAAATGCTGGTGTTTGAGCCTGCGCTCCTCAGCTCGCTTACACCTTCATCCCTTCACCTTCCTTCTGTCTTTTGGCAGCACCAACTCCTTTGCTCTTGCTGTCCCCTCCTGCGTGTGTGTGTGTGTCAGCTGGTGGGGACCAGCCCCAGCGAGCAGACTCAGAGCCTTCCCAGTGGCACACTGAGCAGCCTGCTGCAACTTGCTGTATCAGCCAGCCTGCCAGCAGCGTGCAGAACAACCCAGAGACTGGCAGGATCAAGAGAGCAGCTAGAGGGCAAAGACCAGTAAGGAGCATTTAACTGAACCCTTCCGTGATACAAAACACACCAAGAAACTGTGGCCTTCTAGAACAAGAGCCAAGCTAATGAGGGATGTGCCCCACATGCGCACTATGTACCTACTCCAGCAGCAAACAACTTAAAGGAAAAAAAAAGTCCACGATGCACGTTAAATAACCCAACACCTAACCCTTCTCAAACAACTAGGATTTAATTCTTACTTTTTTAAAGGTGTAAGGCACTCATTAAAAACTCCATGAATCCTCCATCGCTTTAAAAATCTAAAGTCCTGAGTTCAGACTACTCAGGACAACTACCACTGACCCAATGCCAAAAGGATTACAGATACAGATTTGTATCTATTTTCGCACTATAGCCTTTCATTTCAAAATTCACAACTTCCCAAAATCTTCTGTGAAAGAAACAATAGTTCTCGAAAGGCTCTTTCAGTTAAAGAAACCATTCTTCAAGCAAGAAAGGTTTTACACTGTGAAGTATTTGGGTACTGAATTGTCACACCATTATCTTTCTTTGCGGTTCTTAAAACCTGGTTTGTGAATCAGCATCATTTATAGGCATTTTTCTCTTTCAAATTAGATCTACTCCTTTACCTAAGAGAAGCATTAGTCCCTCAAAACAACTTGTTTCAGTAGACAGGAGATGAACTTTCAATGTCCTACAAAATAAAAATCTCCACAATGCTCTTGAAGCATTAAGTCTCTCACGCTTAAACCATTACTGTTTTCTAGAGGGTTTTCTTATTCTGGATTTTAGGAGAGGTCAGAGTAGCTGTTTCCCATGCGGACACCAGCTTAAGTCCACTCCTTCTGTGGCAGGAGAAGCCCTCAGAACACCAGTCCATTACACACACCTGAGTGCAGTAACAGCAACTGTGAGAAACTTCACAGTATGGCTACCAGCAAATTTGTGAGATTAATCCAGGCATATGTCATCAGCTCTGGTGAAAAGACAGACTTGTTCCAGTTCTTCCACAATAAACCCTATTCTTACTGAAGACCACCGAGAAGGAAGGCATAGGCATGTAAAGGACAGCCCCTGCCTCCAGGCTTTGATGTTTTATCAAGTAACTTTTTTTCAAAATTTGCCTTTAACTACCGTTTTCAGAAACGCCCAATAAAAGTGCCCAAAGGAAGCCTGACATTCCTGTCGGTCACCACAAAAGCACACTCCTCCTCTCTCTGGCCTAGGTCTTGCCATACCTGTCCTTTACAGCAGTTGTATCAAATCAGAAACCATGAACTGGGAGATGTGCCAGTAAGAGGAACCTACTCTTACTGCTTTTTCCTTGAGAAGCAGCACTACTCAACACAATCCCTGGCTTTGTGCAGCAGGAATGCCGCTTAAACATTTAAAATTGTCTTTGCGTTCCAGAACTGTGTAGCCATTGTACCACTCCTTCTATTACTCTTGTAACCCACAACAGCAGTTCCTGCTTTGGAATACATCTCCGCAGGGCAGCAGGCAGGCTACTGAAGACTGACCGCTGGCTCATCTTCCAGGGGAATCCTCCAGCTCCAGGTTGAAAAACATGAGAGAACACTGAACTTGTTCTGTGAAAAGACAACCTTGGACTGACATGCTGTCTGTCATGGTACCTTCCACAGAACGTGGTAGGGCAGACTGAATTCTGCCCGTGGTGTAAAACCAGTCCTTAGTTACCACTGGATCAAAGCTGTCCAGAAACTGGCCTAGGAGAAGAAAAACAGATGCAGCTGGAAGGGTTATGTCACACACATGGGAATACAAATATTTTACACATGAGAATATGTTTTTGGGTGGAAGTCAACACAAACACTTCACTACTGTGTAGACAGGACAATTTTACTGACATCAGAGACACTAAACAACACTGAAAATTAAGCTCTCACTTAAGGGAGTTCACAGCACTGCACATCAACACAGTGACTTCCAGAAAGAAAAATCAAAACTTCACCTTATTCACCAGGTTTCCAGCTGCAACAAAATTCATACAAGTTGCACTAAATCTTGAGACAGACTAATCTTGCTATGCCATCATCACCTAGTTACCCTAGAACCAAACAGTGACAGCTTCAAGTGGGGGAAAAAAAGTTTATTTAGGCCCTTAAAGAAATGAAATCACATTTCAGATGCATTTACGTCAGTTCAGCATGTCATTTGTCCCGCAACACAGGTGGGACTATAAATCCTGCAGTATGTTATTGTTGCTCTTGACCCAGCCTAGTATCTCACAACATTGAGTGTAGTACCATCCAGCAAAAAAACCCCAGCTGTCTGGAATAAATTCAAAGTGCAAGTGCTAACAGGACAATACAGCCTTCTAATCTATTAATATTCTGGCAAGAACATGTACACACAAATCTGAGTCTTTAAAACCAATTTAGAGAAAAATTCTGATGGTCAGCTACAAAGCCTTTTTTTTAATAGACAAACAGCTTGTACACAAGCAATTTATAAAAGGTACAGAAGCATCTTCCAACGTACCAGTTATGACAACTTTTATTACCAATTTCTACTCTCTCAGGGACAGTTTTACAGAAAGAAACTGAAAGGCAAGGGAAAAAAACCCCTCTTATCAAACTACTAGCTTTTATCTTGCACTGGCTTATTTGTTAAAGTAGGTTTTAATTTTATTTAAATGTACATGTACATGGTGGGTTCCACCCCCAACTGTGTTCCCCCCATCGAAGCAAATATGAATAGTATTTAAATTACTACCCAACCTCCGCATTTCTGTAACTACTCGGGGAACAATCCATTCTCATACCAAACCTAAGAAATCAGAATACCAGGGGAATAACTTCTAGAATGTGACTTCAGTAAAAACTTATAAATAAAATAATGTTTTATATCATCTCTCCAATGAAGCAAGTTTAAGGGGAGAAAAAACAAAAGTAGTACTGAAAAGTGGAATGCAATCCTGGAAATTACCCAACAGCTTGCCACAGTTCCCAGATAGCTGGCAGAGGTCCAACCCAAACAAAACAAAGTTACCCATAAGTTATGGTCTAGACAAGTGGTCTCTGCAGTGGGGGGGGAACTAGTCGACAGGCTGCACCCAGAAGGTGGTGGTAAATAGCTCTTTTTCAAACCAGCAGCCTCCCACAAAGGGGGGTTGCCCAGGAGTCAATATTGGGCCCAATACTGTTTAATATCTTCATAAGTGATCTGGATGAGGGGGTCAAGTGTACCCTGATGAAGTTTGCTGATGATACCAAACTGAGTGGGGAAGTGGACACTTTGGAAAGCAGAACCACCCTGCAGGAAGACTTGGACAGGCTGGAAGAGTGAGCCAGTAAGAACGTGATCAAGGTCAACAAGGACAAGTGTAAGGTCTTGCACCTGGGTAAACACAATCCAGGAGCACAGCACAGGCTGGGACCTACCCAGCTGGGGAGCAGCTCTGTGGAAAGGGACCTGGGGCTGAGCCTGAGTATGAGTGAACAGTGTGCTGCAGCAGCACAGAAAGCCAAAGAAATGCTGGGTTGCATCAACAGAAGCATCACCAGCAGAGACAAAGAAGTCTTTATCCCATCTATGCAGCACTGTCAGGCCACACCTGGAATGCTGGGTCCAGTTTTGGTCCCCGCTGCACAAAAAAGATGTGGACAGGCTGGAGAGGGTGCAGAGAAGGGCCACAAAGATGGTCCAAGGACTGGGAAGCTGCCACGTGAGGATGGGCTGAGAGAACTGGGTGTGTTCAGCCTTGAGGAAAGACGGCTCAGGGGGGACCTTGTCACCACGTCACAGTCTGTAAAGGGTGGCTGCAGAGAAGATGGAGACTCCCTTTTTACAAGGAGTCCCATGGGAAAGACGAGGGGTGACGGGGACAAGTTACTCCTGGGGAGGTTCCGACTGGACACAACAGGAAGATTTTTCACAACAAGAACAAACAGGCATTGGAATAATCTCCCCAGGGCAGTGGTGGAGTCCCCAGCATGGGACACTGTTATGATTCCGCTGGACAGGGGCCGGGCCAGCTCGACTAGACCAGGCTGTTCCTAAGAAAGGCTGGACCGGATGACCCCGTAGGGCCCTTCCTGCCGGGCGCTCCGCGGTTCTATGATAAGTTAGGGACAACTGATTTGGAAACACAGCTTTTCCAGGACACTGAGGAAACTCTAATGCTAATTTTATTTAATTATGGTATTTCTATTTTTCATTTAAAAGTTGAAATGCATGTACTCCAACAACTGAAATAGCAAAACCAGTTTATTTCCTTTGCCTCCTGAAGTTCACTTTATTTCTTCCAGTGGGGAGGGAGTGTAAGAAATGCATGTAGCGTCCTTTTTTATTTGTTTGGTAGCAAATGGCATAAAGCTGCTGATGTTCTTACAGAAGCCAGTGTAATGACATGGTAGTACACCGAAAGGTCTTCAGCATAAAAAGGAAATAATATTTACTCAGAATTCCCACCCCTAAGGAAAATCCTGCAAGACATTTGCAAAAAGATAACAGTAAGTAGGAAAAAAAAGCACATACTATCTTAAATAAACTGCACTTAACAATAGGGGAAAAAATATTCAAACCACATAGCTCTCTGCAGCAGGGTCATAAAAAAAGGGAAAAAGGTCACTGGAGTATTTACAAACCCTGTTTTCACACACAAATCAAAGTATGGCTGGTTTTCCATCTTGGCTATGAAAGCCATTAAGTGAAATTAAATATTTACATGTTTTGTTCTTTTTCCTCCACAAAAAAAAGATTTATCTTCTCTTGTTACCTCAGCATTACTGGATGCAAAACTACCCCTTTTCGGAAGTAGGTGTTTCAGAACACCACCTTTGAGATTTTAACCTCTTGTCAAGAAAAACTAATGATATTTTGACAGGTTCATGTTTCAGTGAGCCTCCTACTGCTTAGGATGTCTTTCTAACGCTAATTCAAAACACTTCAGAAGTTTCTCCAGGTTTTTAAACATTTAAGGTCAAATATTTTAACAATCTGATTTTTAAAAAGCAGTGTCACATAGTGTCAAAGAAAAGTGAACTGGCACTATGATAACAGAACAGATCTCTATAACCTGCTGTTGCTTCTTCTACTTCCACTTACTGGAAGGAACCAAGTGGGGAAGTCCAGCTGAAACTACAAGGCTAACAAAACTTTTAGCAGAAAAAGAGAACTAGCTCCATCGAGTCCCGACACCATGTGAAGAACCATCAGAGGCGAAGCTAAGTGCGCGGCAGCCAGCCCACCAGTGCCTGGGGGAGCTCTGGCAGACGGCTATTTTCTAGGATAAAAGTGAACAAATCCATGGAACAGATGAAGACTGAACTTCTCAAACCCAAGTAAGATTAAAACCAGAACCAGCTCATGGGAGCAGTAGGTGTGTGTCTGTTGGTTACGAGAGCCTGCCAGGGGGAGCAGGTCTACCTGCTCTGCCTCTGCGGCTGCCAAAGCTGCTTCCGTACCAGGGGAACCAGGGCGAACGAGAGCGTCTCACAGATCCTGGCGTTGGAACAGAACCCCGCCGCCCAGCCAGGGAGCCTTGGGGCAGCGGGCAGGAGCCGTTCTCAAACGAGACGCCCTTGTCTCCCGGGCGCAGGCCCTGGGGCACCGGGCCAGGGCAGCCTGAGCTGTCCAGGCGCAGGTGCTGAACGGGCCCGCTTGAGCCTCTTCTGGGCTTCGGCAGGGCGTGTGTTAAACCCTGGACCCTTTCCCCACGACCACCAGCCCTCCGTCAGTCCTGTGAAGCGCAGTCAGCCAAAGGCCACCATGATGGCACACACAGACTAACGCATGAGGACCGCCTCCTGCCGCCAGGCCACCATCCATGGCTTTTACTCTTGGTCTCTAGGCAAGATCCATGGCTTAAAGACACAAAGATCCTCATTTCAGGTTCTGTAAAGGATGATGAGGTATATGCAAGTACAAAAACCCCCTGAAATCCCCTTCCATCTACAGAGCACTAGTGCCAGTTTGTGTAGACAGTCACAACCGTCCTTTCGTCTGAGCTGCGGGAAGGTTTCTCACAGGCCCCGTCAGATGCTTCGGGTGTTAAAGAGTAATTGCAGCTGGCCTTCTTGGCTGTACAGGAGGCAACAGCTTCAAGTTACCAGCTAACTCAAACAGTAATACCAGATAACTCTCTCTGTGAGTCTGTTTTTAATGAATTCTCCCAAACTATCTTCCTGAATCCGGTTGGGCAGTCTCTGACAGAATCAAAGAATCATCCAGTTGGAAGAGACCTTTAAGATCATCGAGTCCAACCGTTCACCCTGCACTGCCAGGGTCCCTCAACCATGTCCCTCAGCGCCACATCCACATGCCTTTGATTTTAAGCACATATTTTTAATCAATGAAATACCAGGATAAAATACAAGATCTGTATACCAGTATTTTCATCAGTAAACTAAAATTCAGATAAAATGGAGGTCAATGCCATTAACCCACTATTAAAAAACAGGCAACAGCCATACATAAGCATACATAAGCAATTTTGTGGAGAAAGACTGCTGTATCTCTTACAACAAAAATAAGGCAAATCATACTTAGCACTGATAAAGACTATTCAGAGTATAAATTTTTCCAAGAGCTGGAAGAAGTTACAGAAATTCATTCCTACTGTCTTTTCTAGCACTACTAAAAAGAGGACTGCAGCAGAGGTCCTGGAAGTTTTTTGCTCTGTCACTTAATAATAAATAATGAAAAAGAAGGGCAAATATTTAACGAGGTTTTTTTTAAAAAAATCATCTAGCCAGTAGTCAAAATCACCTTGATCAAAGAGTACAGCCAGCCAATCCCTAGAAGAGAAAAAATACTGCCTAGAACTTAAAAACTAGAATGCTTTTGGCAACCACTCATGACCTCAGGTTCCACAACAGCATTAACTTGCCTTATCTGTGTGACAGGAACAAACAATCTCAACACTGCTGCCAGCCCAAATGGTCTTCATAAAGCTTAATTCCAGCCCACTTTTCTCAAATCAACAGACTTCCCCAACGTATTAAACATTTAACAGCAAGAAGTTACATCATCCGAGCTTAAAACTCTTCAGAGCGTTTCTTCTGAATAAAGCTTTAAAGGGAAATGCACAATCATTAAGGACATTTAAAAGGTTGGTTGCCTGCACATCTGTAGAGGGAAGTCCTAGACACCCGCCCAGCCCATGAGAAGGAACTCTTGCCCTCCAGCTCCACACATGTGCATCATTTCCGTTTGACTTTATTAGCAGAACAAACTGTGTGCTTTACATATATAACCTGAGAACAACCTGGGCTGAACACGTCCTCTCCCCCACTTGCACGACAAACCACAGTACTTCCGGCAGCCTCATTTGTTTGCAGCAGAACTAGTCCCACATTTGCAAGGAACATTTCCTCCACTCCTCAGCTGTGTGCTGTCACTGGATCCCAGACTGATCAAGTGCGTGAAAACCAAAGTCTATTTTAGCACACGGTTTATTACACTCCAATGAAATTGCTGTATTTCCTCCGAACTGGAAGCTTGTTTCAGTACTGTACTGTACTTCAAAAGCATTTTAAACACTTTAGTTTTTCACATCCATGGTTATCATCTGTCTTTGAAATCGTTATCACTTACAAAACACACAAATGCATGGACATGAGACATTCGTATACAAACTAACCCCAGGCTGAGCTGTAGCAAACCTACCCTCAAAGCTAACTGAAGAGAAATAGAATTCAGTCCTTAAGAAGCGAGGCAATGCCTGCACACTTGTCTCTAGTATCCAAACGTTAGTCATCTAGTATCCAAATGTTAGGACAGCTGAATTAGATAGTCAAAGGGCAGTTCTCTGATAGCGTGCAGCCCTTTTACATCAGTGAATTTTACGGTGTTTTCATTCACGTGACGTTCTAGTAGATCATTTCCCTTCAGCCAGCAAGAGCCTTATGGCTCTACTGCACGGGTGGAGCAGCTGTTTTACTTCTTTACACAGCACTTTAAAAACATGGAATTAGTTTTACAATTACATTTTATTATTTTGGAATTATAATTCACTAACAGATTGATAGAGCTTTAACAAAAGGTGGAGTCTTTTTTACTTTGAACTCAAACGATCTACTTGTCTTAGTTAACAGTACTCCCAATACAGACATGGAACAAGTATCTACCCACACTGATCTGACTACCTCTGACATCTATACCCACATGCATAACTGACCATTAAGGTTGCAAAATCCCAAGACTGAAAAATCAAAAAGCTCTAGAAGGTTGCATAGGTAACGCAGTATTTGGGCACTTCACGCCTGCACTCAGCAATACTGCCTTCCAGGACACTTCATCGACATCACTGCTGAAGATGAATCATGCTTATCTGGTTTAAGAGACTATAGGAGCCCTGAGCCGCTTGCTCACCAGCATGACATGCCCTTCTAACATTCAGAATGCAGGTGTGTGATTTTAAACTCATTCTTCCCAAAGAGGAAAACACCCAGGAAAATGGACAGCAAATCCTCAAGCCTGGTATCTTCGGCTATTTCAGTCATCCTTGCTGAGGCAGCAAAGTCAATGAGAAGAAAGAGGACTGCCTTATAGTGAAAGCAGTTAAATGACCAAAGAGAACTGCATTTTACTGCTGTCACTGCTTTTCATATTCTGGAGATCACCCACCATTATCTCTCTGAAATTTGCTCAACTGATAGTGCTCTGCTCTACTCGGCAGGGCCAAAGCATTGTATCAGGACAGTCAAGATTTTTCCCCGTCCTGGAACTTCAATACATATTCACGCTCAAGAACCAAGGAGGAGTGATGTTCTTCAGTCCACAAGAAGTAGAACTCCTGACAGGTGCAGGAAGTCAGGGTTCAGAAGCAACATGATTTTCTGGGAACTATCTAGGATTCTTGACAGGGACACAGTTTATTTTGTAAGTTTTCTGAAAGACTATCACCAGATTAGTCCAGATTTTATTATAAAAGACATTTTTTTGAGATTCTCAGAATACTGTCTGTGAGTTAGGCAATCTGCAGCAAGCACTTCTAAGCAGAACTTCTGCTGCGCATGGAAAACTTCACCAGTTTCCAATTTCTTTCACAAAGGCCACATCTAGTGTGCTCTATGACAGTTTTTACTTTAGCAGTACAGAAGTACTGCATTTAGGTTACGCTCACCACAATTTCGCAAGAATTCAGTTTTCTATCAAATTCAATACTGAGACGCATCTCTATTTTAGCAAGACATGGGTCCCTCCCCTTTTTGCATTGAGTCCTGAACATTTGAAAAACATGGCAAGTTCTTTAACTACATTTCAACTCAAACAAATCTATATACACCTATACCTTATGAAAAAAATTTGCAGGAGAACCTAAACTAAAGCTTCATTTTCCCCCACAGAACAGCCTTTATGCATGTTCAGGCAACGTGCTTGTACTGAAAGAACAAAGAATGTCATTGACACTACTTCAGATGCTCAGCTAACCTCTCCCGTCTGAAAACTCCACTTTCAGTTTTTAATGAAATCGCAGTACACATCAATCTGACATAGGGACTAATTGAGGTAGCCTGACTAGGAGGTGGTTTGGAACACCACTAGTTTTAAAAGCCATTTACAGTCAAAATGTTGCTAAATAATTGTTTTATATAAATGACACTTCATAGGGAAAGCCAAATAAATTGTTATAGCTCACTTTTTCTTGCCATTACTCCCAGGTGAATTTATTGTAAGTTACTAGAAGACGTGCAAAGTGCATGCCAGATGAGAACTTGGTATTTATAGCACGCTAAGTCAGTCGGCAAACAGAATCTGCTAAAAATACCCACAGCGGTATGCAGCACATCCACCCTTCGGGGACCACTCACAGGCTGTGGTGGTCTGAGTTTTAGACAGAACAGACAAGGAAGAAGAAAACACCCAGGTAGGTCAGTTCCCAAAGGCGACTGGCAGTTGAATCCCATGCAAACAGTTCATATTCTGTTCGGCAGGCACTCAGACATCCCAGCCCCACAAGATTGTCCTGCGTGCGTCCTGATCTCTCCGGGTCAATACTATACAATTGCCATGCAGAAATCAGAAGCACATCCTGAGTGAAAGTGAGAAGCAGCCCCATCCTTTCTACAGCTCACCCGCCCATTTTTGCAAGCATCAGGAATTTGAAGCCTGGCAAACAACAGAGGTCAGAGAGCTCTGAGTGCACAGTGAGACACCCTTATGAAAGTCACAGTGATGGTTTACAAAGGTGGCCTTGGGAACACAGGCTCTTGTTTAGGAAACATCTGACCAGAGAGCGGACAGCAAAAACACTTTACTGGATGCTTAAGAAGTGCTGCTCTGGTTTGACTCAGGTAATTGTGGTTTTTACTCAAATTGTTTTCTTTTGCTTGATAACATGCATGTCTTTAGAGATATTCCAACATAGAAACTCAGAGCACTCAACAATTTCTCACTGTTTCTTCTCAAGGGTTAAACATCCGCAAGAACAACATATCCCATTACCACAGTAAATGAACACAATCTGTAGAAATGACCAGACGTCTCTCCTGAAACTAATTAAACCATTAACTAACAGTAGACACACCACAGAAAAATCTTGAAAATAATATAAATTTGGTTCATGCACCTGCAAATAGCAGGGAAAACCTACCCAAAAATCTTCATAACATTATTCAAAACTCAAGTTTCATGCAAGGCTCAGACAGCAAATCAAGAACATTTAAATGATGAAGTTTTCCACGAGCAGCTGGCAAGAACAGGAAAGGAGAACTTACCCAAACAGATGGGTAGGCAATGTGTTCTAAAAATAGTTTTCAATTTCTAGCAGTGACAAAGGGCTTTCTTTGTAAGAGAAAGAAATTACTTGGGAGGTTGTTGGGGACTACTCTGCAATTATGTGAGAGAACATGAGGAGCAGAATGCTGTCAGGATATCAGGGTTGGAGAGGTATTCAGAAGACATTCAAGAGGAAGGCATTTGTTTGAACTGGCACGGCAAAGGCTCCATCAGGTATTATCTCTGTCTTGATAGCCAAAAGAAATATTTATGTATGCTATTACAATTAGGCAGTTTCCTTTTCTTCAGACCGTTAACTATTTACATTTCTCCCCGAAATGCAGTGTTTCCATTTGTAGTACTTGACTTTTCCTAACCCCTTTTGTTTACCGGGCAGGAGGAGAAGGAAAAGAAGCCCTTCAAAGATCCTCTATCACTCCCCTCAGTCTTTACTCCAGCACCCCAAGTCTCTCATCATCACAGAGATCTGTCTCCAACTGAAGGAAATGAAACATGGCTCCCAGGGACTTCACTAGCACTGCCGGGAGATCCAGACACTTCTTTTAGCTCATTTGTCCAAACACTTTATGTTTGAGTCTAAAAGCACCCTCCTGACTGAGCTGTAGTAGGTGGGAGGTGGTGGTGGACATTTTGCTGCCTTTTCCTGTCCCCTCCTTAGGAGAGCTTACATCTCCGCTGCCAACCAGAACTGTTTGCTGCCCACTGTGTGTGTGCAGGAACAACAGAAGGGCCCAGTAAACAGGAATGGTGAGACCCTGAGAAGGGATTGGATTCCTCACACCCACCTGTCCGAACAGCGCTTCTGAAACTCCTTATCAACAGACTGCTCCCTGCGCTGCTTTCCTAGCACACTGGATTAGCACTGAAAGTGCCAATACACTTTCAAAACCTCCCGGATCTTCAGAGACTGCAAAAGTGACTCTTCTCTCTCCCTTTGGAGCCAACTCATTAGTGTAACAGAAGAGAAAATGAGGCACACATCTATTTCCCCTCTGATCTGTGATTGTTGTGAAGTTCTGCGTATGTGTATCTGTATTTCTCTCAGTTCTCGGGCTGCTCTCCATTTTACCCTTCTTCTACCATCAGCAGACCTCAGCCCACATCTCACTACTATGGCTTTCATGTTTCCAAAGCTGACGAACACAGATATGACTGCGTTCCCCTGGCACAGCCAAGTGAGTGGAAACAAATCAGAACACCAAAGGAGAGACCAACTCTTAGCTTTCATTGTTCTCCACCTCGTAAGACCTATGAACTGCAACAGCAAAACTGTCTGAAAATGCACATGGCATTTTTTGTGTTCACAACAGCAAACAGCAGTGTGATCACACCTAAACAAAAGGCAGAGTTTGTATCTAAAAGTTAAAGCTTTTGTTAGACTAAATCCTTACACTCTTACCTCATTCTGAACGAGGTATGTCTAAAAAAACTTCTTTTCTAAGACTTCACATCATTCTTCTACTGATATTTGCTTCCCACGACACAACAAGTAATTCGGACTATAACCTGACGCTTTCAAAAACTTTCTTCTACAGAATGAAGAATTCATTCATCACTGCTACCAGCTGTTAGAACATACCTGCAAGGTTCTGCCCATACTGTGCCACAGACAGTCAGTAGCTGGCGATAAATCCTGCAGTTATAGTAGTTCTTAAAGTAGTTCATAAAAAAGCCTGATCATTATTTGGCTTGAGGAACATGAACAAATTTCCTTCTCCTAATAAAGTTGAACAGACACAACTTAATCTTCAAATTACTACTCCGAGTCTTGACATAGGCCTGAAAGCTGTCAACAGTTGTACTGAACAACACTGTGTATTTCAAAACCTGTCTATAAATACATCATATAAAACTGTATACGACCGAACATAACACAGTCTGAGACTTTGTATAATACTTCTACAGTCTCTGCTCACCTAACCTGAATACAGAACTGATGTGGAAATTCAAAAGGCTCCAGGTGTAACGTTTCTGCTCTCTTCAGCTGAATTTTTATTCTTCTCTAACAGACTTCTAAAGACAAAAGAAATATGTTTAAAGGCTTTATTCGTGCCTTGTAACAACATTCCCAAGAAGAGATTTAAATTTGAAGACCAGAAGGATACTTATACTAGGTGTTTTCACCCAGAATTCTCCCTGTTGTGACCTCCCAGAAACAGGACCACAAACATGCAGGAGCTGTCTACATTTTAAGTGACTGAAGCAACACGTCAGCAGTCACCCAACACAAAGAAACTTCTGAGAGACCACCCATTTTTAGCTGAACCAACTGCTGCAAGCATCATTGGCAAACCCAGCCATGCTGCACCGGGAGCAGTAGCTTCACCGCAGTGCTGACCGTCTCGGTGGAATACCTACTGCCTGAAAACACAGCAGAAAAATGAACTGCGGGTCTCGGGGCCAACTTCTCCACAGGCTGCTCTGAACAGAAGGTAAGAATATTTACTTTGGGGCTGGGAGAGTGGGGAAGTCCCATTCATACGGAACAGAGCAGGAAACCACCGGTCAAAATTCCCAGTAATGGTGTTACCACCTTAAAGGAACCTGGAACTCGGCGCTGTGTTGCAAGAAAGAGCTTGAGCCTCACGTGCAGGTTTGTCCTCTGCACCTGGGAGTGCCTCGAGATCTTACAGAACTTGGGTCTCACTCTGCTTAACACTCTAAGCCTACTCCAGGCATGCTCGCAGCACAAAGTTGAACACATATATTTCTTCCTTTTGCGAGACCAAGGCCACAGTTATTCAGTGAATTGAACTCTCCTCGAGATGAGACCTAAAGTCACACAGCAGTATCTACGCTGTTGTACTTCGACCGTAAAGGTGCACTAGCCCGCGGTTAGGCAGGAACATCAGTCCCTCAGTCAGGAAGGGCCGCTGTTACCTCCGTTCCTGTGAGAGGAACCAATCCCACTCCCCGATGCACTACTGCACATCAACGTAACGCTCGCTGTATTCCCGCTCAAACGGCCTACTAATAAGCACAGCATGGATTTAAGTACATTACAGAGTTAATATTTATACATTACTTCAGCACGCAAAGCTGCTCCATAGAAGTTACAGTAGAGTGTAATTCACTAATGGCAAATTAATTGCAAACGCAACACCCATGTGTCACTGATTGACCAAGCCAAGCAGTACGCCTGAAAACATAAATATCTGGAGACTGAGTTCAACTTATATGAGTTATTCTTGATCTTCTTTTTCATTTTAATTTTCATAGAATTGATATGCTAATCCTTAAAATTAACTTCAGTAGTTTTCAAGACAAAAAGAAACCACTTGCAAGTTACAAGGCCAGGGAGGGGACTTCAAGCACATTTATGGTACACATGGTAAATGCCAGATACCACACCTAGACAAGCTTGAGCAGGTTACCATCAGGACAAAAACAACGCTTCAAGTTGTTTTCACCATGCTGATGCTACTGATGTGTGATCTCCAGAGGAGCTCATGCCGAGCATCTAGGCATTGAAAGGAATCCAGAAAGCAGACAGAGCATGCAGCTGAGGGAGGATGCCAGCCGTCCGTGGGCTGTGCTATAACGTATCACTGATACCACAGAACCGAACAACTGCAGAAAAGAATAATGTTTCAAGTGAGGCCGTCACAGGTGTTGCAGTATCATGATCAAACAGTTCTTCACCCTGATAAGAAATACTAACATTTTAAGAAGAGAAGGGACAAGTGCATTCACGACCATCCTGTGACCACATAAGGACAGTGTGTTTTGACACTTGCTACTCAACCCCCTAACACCTGGCCTTCCTCATTTCTCAGCGGATGCAGAGAGCGCACCCCTCCCGGCGCTCTTCCTCACAGGGGAAAAGCAACAAGCTTTGCCTCACTTCAGCCTACACCCTCTTCAAGAGGTCAGTTTCAGAGATGTGCCAAAGCCCATGCTGGGTGTAGTGCAGCAATTAACAGATTATTGCCTGCCACGGAAAAGGACAAGCAAGTTCAGAGTTATCGTGCAGAGACCTTCCTGCAGCTGAATAAACTCTTCCCAGGTCATTGATCCTCACCACCGCATTTACATTTGATCCCGTCCCTCCTGGCAGCAAGGCAGGTTGCAAGACAACGTTTAAGCAAGGAGAAAAAAAGAAAATTTTACCTTTGAGCAACACCTGGCTACATGTTTTAAAGACTCCCTCACACTTCGTACCAGCTGTGCAATACTCCGCAGCAGAACATCCTTCCATCACTAAAAGACACGCATGCACCTCGCTCCCCCAGAAGCTACCCTGGCAGTATCGTGAGCATCCCTGCCACAAAGCACTCCTCCTACTGAGCAGCTTGGAACCAGGAGAACAGCCGTATGTTCTTTCTTAGGGACAACTGTCCCTTTATTACAACAGGGTTTGACAGCTTTCTGTCAGTGCTACCCGCTGCGCTGGGAGGAGGCAGCTCTAGATGTAGGAAGTCGAGCTGTGTCGTCTTCGTGTCAAAACGCCAGCACACATGGGCACCGGGCCCCGTGACAAACCTCGCACCCTGCCAGGGTCGGACTGGAGAGAGGTCCGCTTTGGCTGAACACAGGGTGCACCATGGAAACGAGGAAAACCCTGCCTGCTACTGGGAGCCGTCACAGACAGATCAAATAGAACACAGGAAGGTGGGAATTTCACATCAGCCTCCTCTTTCCCAAAAGAAAGCTTCTGGGGAAGCTGGTTAGTGTTTCAAACAGTTACAATACACATATATACATATTAGAGAGAACGAACCCCTTAAAAACATCACCTTGCACCTTAACGTTTGACTCAGGCGAACAAGGACCTTTTGAACAAGCAGTACGGCAAGTAGTCAGCAACTCCGAAACCAGCTGGCAACTTACGGGCAGATATTTAACTTTAAGGAACTCAGGCAGCAAAATCCAAGTCCTGTAACAGCCCCATCCATCTCAGTATCACAGAAGAGATAAAAACCTGACAACCTGCGCCCCGTTTAACGTGCCTCTCAAAGCGCCTCAGCTTCTTGGTTAGTTCATTGTTCAGCTGAGTGTTTCTCCTGCCTCAAGAGCACATATGGCCATCCTCAAGACGACCGGTGCTGCACGCCTGTCCTTTAGGCAACCTGCTCCTCTCTTAGGGACAAAATAAACAGAGACACTTTCTGTTTGTCTTAATCGACTTTCAGAAACGAGAACCCGGGCTCAGAAAGAGGAACAAGCCTCAGCCACATATTAATCAGTACCTAAAGCGGGGTTTGGTCCGATTTTAGAATAAACGGCGGAGACACATGATCCAATTAAATTCTAATCATGTAAGTAGTAGGCAAGAGTATTTACACAGGCACTGATTACAGCTCTTAGAGCCTAGAGGCACCGGCCGGAGAGGCTCTGCTTCCTCCTCGCCGCCCCGACGGCCCCGCCGCCGAGCTCGGGTCGTTTTCGGCCCCCCCCCCCCCATTCTCAGCTCTCGGTACAAACAATGGGAGACGCCGGCCTGAAAACCCCGTCTCGAACCCGAGTCCCCTCGGGCTTACGCCAGCCTAGTGCAGCCGCCGCTGTCCTCAGAGTGATGATTCGTTACCCGTCCCGTTCCCCCGGGAGTCGGCGAAGCCCCCACTCGCCCCACCCCGCCCGGCCCCAAGCCCCGCAGCAGCGGCAGAGCAGCCCCACCGTCCCGCCGCGATCGGCCCTTACCTCCGAACAGGTGCGGCGAGAGGTGCGCGGGCAGCGAGCCGATCACCAGCCGGGGGCCGCCGGAGGAGCCGCCGCCGCCCCCCGCGGGCCGCTCCCGGCCGCCCTCCTCCGGCGTGCTGCTGACCGAGTCCTGCGAGCCGTAGGGGCCGCTGCTGTGGGGGATGTTGAAGGCGGACTGCGCGGCCCGGGCCCCGGAGGCGGTGGCCCCCCCTAAGGACCTGCTCCGGGGTGCCGACCCCGCGGCACCACCCGCCGCGGCCGTCGCCGCTCCTCCTGCCGCCGTCGCGCCGCCGGGAGCGGCATGAGGCGCCGCCGCCAGGTGCGCGTACCGCCCGCCAGCGCCTGCCGAGCGCCCGCCGGTCCCGTTAGCGCCGCCGCCGCTGCTGCTGCTGGAGGAGGAAGGCAGATCCCCGCCCGAGTACGCCCGGGTGCGGCCGTTGGCGGCGGTGGGGCTGCTCTGCTTCGCGCCCATGGTCCCGCCGCCGCCTGGCGCTGCCCGGCGCCCTTCGCCGTCGCCTTCCCCGCGGCGCCCCGGGGTGGCGGGAGTCCGGCCCCGGCGGGAGCGATCCGAGGCGCGGGGCGCGCTGGGGAGGGAAAAGAGGGCGCGCCGGGGTAGGGGTACGGGTCGCTCGGTGGGTCGGTGTCGAGAGGGGAGAGCCGCCCGCCGGGATCCGGCTCAGCTGGCGGCTCCGGCGCGGCCGCTGCTCGCGGGTCTGGGGCGCCACCATGAGCTGCTCGGGACGGTGCTGGCTCCCGCCGCGCGGCCGCTCGGCTCCGCCGCCGCCGCCGCTCTGCCCGCCGCCGCCGTGCCCGCCGCCGTGCCCGCCGCCGCCATCCTCCTCCGCTGCTGCTGGGCCCTGTGGGGGGCACCGGCGGCAGCAGCGCCGCCGAGGCCGCTCGCTCGCCCGCGGCGCGCCGTGCCTGTGCCGAGGGAGGCGGGAGGGGGTGGCCACCCCGGCGCAGCCGCTCCTCTACCGTGTCGCCATACTGGGGGCGGCACCAGCGGGCGGGATCGGGAGCGGTTACGGCGGCGGCCGCCGCCGCCTCTCCTTCCCTCCCCCGCGGCGAGGGACCGGCCCCCGGCGGCGCTGCGCGACGGGCCGGGCCGGACCCGCCGCCTGGTTCCGCCTCCCGCCCCGCTCCCCCCGCAAGGTGCGGGGCAGCGCCAGGTGGGCGGGCGCTGGGCGATGCCGCTCCGCGGGCTGCCAGCCTCGCTCCCCTCGGAAGGGAGAGTCCCCGAGCCGGGGCCGCTCGGAGCGCGGGGCTGAGGCGAGAACCTGCCGGGGGGACACACCGGGGGCGGGATCGGTGCCTGCTCCCTGGCGGGGAAGCCCGCGGGGTGCCGTAATGGCCGCCCCGACGAGAAGGAGTTAAGCGCGGAACTGCCGCCGGCAGAAGGCGAGCTGCAGCGGTTGCGGGCCGGGCGCGTTGTCGGTGCCCGCGGGCCCCGGGCGGGCGGCGGCGGCCCCGGGGACATGCTCAGGGTCGAGTCCCGCCAGGTGAAGGCGGGAGCGGCTGCCCCGGCAGGCGGCTCGTCGGAGCGGGAGGGGCCGCGGTGGCTGCCGAGGCGGCGTGTGCGCTCCTGCCCCGCCGCTTCTCATCTGGCCGCTGCGGCTTCGGCAACCGCCCGGATGCCTCCGCCGGGCGAGCGCGGCTCCCGGCTGCTGGGCTGGGCCCGCCGCATCTCGAGCCGTGGTTTGGCGTAAGACCCCCGTCCGGAGCTTTCCCGAGTAGGGACTTCCAGCTCGGGCGGTTTGCTGCGAGGTTCGGTTCTCGTGGTGTAGGCGGGGGAGAAGCTTGACAAGGAGGATGGAAATCTCTGGTGTCTTCGGTTCACGAGTGGAGGAAAATCGTCACGACCTCAGTCTTTCCCTCAGAGAAAAACTCCCGTTATTGATGAGAGGTTTCCACAAGGATTGACTGACAGCCAAAATTTCAGCCCTGTGAAATATACCCGTGTGGGTAAAGGGTTTGCTCCTGACAAAACGACCAGAGACATAAAATTATGTTGTTCTTTAAAGGTATAGGATGCAGAATGCCATGGACGTTGAATTTCTGTGCACATGATTCCTACGTTGGGTCCTCCAAGGTAAACTGCTTGTCTTTATGGATGATCGTCTGCGCTAAAATATGGTATGTCAGTGTGAAGCAGCGCTATACACCATCTTGGGACTCTCCTGGGCAGGGATTCCAACTGCATTCACGCCTGGGTCCCAGTGGCTTAGTACCCAAGCTGTTTTACAACTAATACAATACCATGAATCAAAACCTTAAGTAATATACAATGTAACATTTGTGCTATACATATGACACACATGTTATTATGTGTATTATGTATATGTAAGGTACCATATGACATGGACATTGCCTGTACAGGTGTGGTATCTTTGAAATGCATCCCCAGACACAAATAGGTGCACAGGCCTCGCTTTCCCCCCCTCCTTTCGCCATCTCCATCACAACTGCATGCAGTCGCTCTCTGGCATCAGTGCAGCTCACAGTTCCATTTGCAAGCAGAGGTGCCATAGAAGAGGTGGGGATGGCAAGGGAAGTCACCAGCCCTGTCTCTTCATTCTGACACCACGTTTCTGGAGAGCTGAGAGACTCTGGGAGTGCTCTGAACCCCATTCAGAGGGTGCTGCTCTAAGCCGTTGCCGCTTTCAGTAAGAGGCGGTGACTCCACAGCTGTTTCGTGAACAGCTTGGTCTTTTGTGTGCTGGGCAGACAGCTGAGGTCGATAATCCGCCGTCCCGAGCTATGCCATCCCCACTTGTGAGTTATAAGCTGCAGTCTCTGCTACCAGTGGTAGATACCCCAAGGCAAGTCGAACATGAAGACTTTCTAGTTCAGTTTCCTACAAAACCACTGTGAATATGCTGTCTGCTCTACCACTGGTTACTGCTGAAACCCTTGGCCAGCTTCAGCCAAGCCTCTCCAGGACACGAACGGTATGGAAAATGAGCAGTTATGTAGAAGACAGAGATCCCATTAATGCTCTGACAGAAAGGAAAGCTGCCACGGGAATTCAAATCTCGCTAGATTCCAAGAATCTGCATGGGCAAAGGATGTCGCAAACATGACTCATAATTGCTGCTGCTCAAAGAATGCTGGAGGCACATTCAGCCCTACTGGAGCAGCTTTAGAGGACTGCATGCTCAGAGCTTTATGGAGTTTTTAAAATTTCCACTGCTGAGTACTGGTGGAGCTGGTCAGCTGCTGGAAGAAACAGCGTTTTGAAAATTGTGCATTGCTACGCAGTACTGTCTGTAATTTCTTTACAGTGGATCAAAGAGTGGGGCGGGTGTTAAATACAGATGATATTTGGCTGTGAATAACCTTTTACTCAATTCAGGATTAAATGATAAAGTATATGGGGGAAAAAAATCCCTCAAGACATCCAAACAGTTACTTACTCCTTATAAACAGAAAATTAACAGCATAGGATATTTCACAGAAAGGAAGTCACGACAACGGGACAGCCTGTGTTCTCAGAGGGTATGGCTGTTCCCAGCATGATGCAATTTTGTTTTCTTTTGGGGACCCTTCATTTTTCGTTCTGCATCTAGGGCATATATTTGCTGCTCTCACACTATCAAGCATGAGTCTGAACAGGACACGTACCTCAAAGAACACCTGTCTCTTCAGAAAAGCAATGCGATGTGCTTCTGAGGCAGCTTTCTCCCCTCCACCCTTCCCACCCCTCTTGAGAATGGTTGAATAGACATTTTTCTGTCTATGGAAATTTAGGTTCTCAAGCTAACATTTCTTCTAGCAAATACCTGTCTGCTAGCTGTTAAGTCTTGTAGAGACAAGTACCTGGCTCTGTAACTGCCGCCCATTTGTTCACTAGAACACTCCAGAAGTAGTTTGCATAAAAATTTCAATTTCCTGCCCAGCATAGAAAATAACCAGCAACAAGAGGAAACCATACAGAGAGAAAGTGGAACATCTTGCTGTTTCCACAGATCTCACGGACTCGGTGGAAAGCAGATAGTTATTAAAAAAAATCTACTTCTGAGTGGATGCTCTTATTGTTCCTCTAGAAACATATCTAGGGGATCTTACTTGTACTTAAATAAGCACAAAATCGGAACAAACCTTCTTGTTCCTTGCCAACGACAGCGGAAAAAAACCCTGTTTTAGACAGGCAGATATTCTCGCTGTTCTTGGTTACAAGCTGCATACCTCCAGTTCTGGTTACATTACCTTGTCTGTTGTAAGTGTCTTTCCAGATATGTTTTGGTATCAGTGTATCTCCAGCTGGTGACTGGTATTTTGAGAAATAGAAGAGAACCAGTGTCTTAGATTTTTATTTGCATTGAAGACCTCTTTGTACACATTGACCATGGAGATTTACACATACGCTCACAACGATGTATGAGAAACAGTCCTGCAACCTGTTGTGATCAGCCTTCATGAAATAAAAAAATTAAGCAGCTTGTAAAGCAGGAGATGTGGGTCCTAAAATTATTCTGTAAATGTGAGGTGATGAAGGGTAAGGAATGTTATCCCTGCCTTATAAAAATTCTCTTTAAAACCATTATCATCTTTTGTTTGAGGTTTGTGACTTCTGAAGTCTGTCACACCATAAACAGTGTGCTGTATTTTGTACACGGAAGTTACCAGAAAGAGAAAACTGATGTTGCAGGAAAGATAGCACAGTCTTAAAAATAAACTGACCTTTGACTGGACTTACAGATGGACCATTGTGTACCAGCAGAAATACTTGGGAATGCCTTCCTTGAAGAAATGGCATTTTGTGCTGGGCACCCCGTTACCATGGGCTGTGAAACAGCGCTATAAGAAATACGCTTCAGTCTAACAATTGTAACAAGAAAGAGTATTCACCAAAGTCATTCATAAGCTGTTCTGTGTTCACAGGTGTATTGTAGCCAGCGAGTACTTCGTCGGTAACCAGATACAGCATCAAATGCCATTCCTATGAATTTGATGTTTTAGTGCATCGTCAGGCCAGGTTTTTTACTGGTTCTCCAATGAACTGCCATAGTTGTACTTGGTGGTGGTTTTTTTTATTAGCAGCTTTACATGGATTATCTCATTGTGTACATCCTGACCTTTCAAGCAGCTGTAGCCCCCCCAACGCTGTCTTTCTCCAAAAGCCTCTGTGCAGACCATTTTTATTATCTGCTTGAGGAGTAACAGAAGGTGAATAGTTGCCCAGACTGTGCCCCTATCTATGCTAAAGGCTCATGCATGAATCCGTAAGTGAAGTGACATCGGTACATGTTCATCTGGGCAAGGCATGCTACGCAGAGCTGTGGGTATGGAGTTGACATATAAAGGTCCCATCCTGCTGATTTTTCCTCTTTCTGTGATTTCTAAGAAGAGGGGTGGAAGACAGACAAACAGATGGGAAGTATGTTTGCTCCCTCCTGTTTTCAGATCTCGGGTATCAGCACCCAGCAATGCAATCCAAGTGTGGATTCAGGCGCTGGGGCAGACTGCTGATCTCCTCAGTTCCCTTTATTCTGCAGAGGGAAATGCTGATAGTCTTCCAAGGTGTATTCCTGAACGACACTGTTTTGCCTTGCACTGCAGGGTGCAAGACCACAAAACCCTCCTGCACCAGGAGAGGCAGCTTACCTGCACAGTTCACGATCATTAATAAAGGCGGCACTTCAAGTCTTGACACAGTGACTATGACACAGGTAAATCAGTCTTCAGAAGATGATTGCAGAGAAGCTCTTTTGCAGGAGGCATTTTTCATTAGCAGCACTAATTGCTTGAATGCAAGACATCTGTAGAAAGAGGTGAGTAAATGGAAAACAGTATTACCAAAACAATAACAAAGAGAAATATGTAGGAATGACAGCAGGTGGTAGAACCAACCTGACATTAGATTTGCCAAGTACAATTTGTGTTCTCTCAGATTCTGTATTACCTGCCATATATTACCGTAACTTCTTGGAATCCAGGAGAAAAACCACTTTTGTCCTTATTTTTGCACAGCATTTGCTAATACTTTCAATTGATAGTTTTAAGCACTATTTCTATAGTATTCTATAGTCTCCTACTTACAGGAGGATAAGCCTACTGATGACAAACACACACACTTGGTAGTTACTCAAAGGGTTTTGAAGCACAGCTGCTTGGGCAGTCACGCATGTGTTGCGGCAACTGTGCAAGAGAAGTCAAAGGGACACAGTTACAACCTTAAAGTGTAATAGAAGCAAGAGATATGCATGCGTCAGGGTAATTCTTTATCAGCTAATGCACAGTGAAGAATGCAGAAGCACGTGACTGGCTTTTTCTGAAGGCCTAGACCGGAGCCACCACCATACCGAGTCGGGAGGAATGTCAGAGAGCCCCACTTCACGTTCTCTGCCAGAAGCGTTTTCTGCTTTGGCTTCTGTGCATCACGCCTGGTGTAAACTAAGCGCGAGGTGCTGTGAAAGGCTCCATCTGTCACGCTGGCTCACATCCACATCGACAGAAGCTGGAACCCATGAAACTAAGAGACGAGAATCAGAACTGTGAACCCACTTCCTCCTCTCCCCAGTTTGTACCTCTCCAGGAGCAAGAGGAGCAGTGTCTTGTTTTAGATTGCTGCTTGCAAAATGAGGGGGGTCGAGGTGCTTTGTGCACCTTCCTCAGCCCTCCCGTAACATCACAGAGACCACTCACCATTTAGACTGAGGGACCTAGTTTCCCTAAAGCCACAAACTGTTTTCCAAAGAGCGATAAGAGCCGGTCATTTGGCCACTTCAGAAAGCCAGCACACACTTCCTGGCTGGTTGCTCTGCCCCCAGCCGGTTTCAGTTCCGTATTCAGAACATGCCAGGCAAATAATAAATCAGGGTCCAGTTAGAACCGTGTCCATGACAGTCTTCTGTAGCAAACCATTCCTAGATGATGCCATGTCTAGAAAGACAGGAATGCAAAGGCTCACTCTTGTCGGTAGGTTCTTGTTGGGATCAGTGCTGTTAGAGGATTAACCATCCCTGTGGAGCACCTGTACAACTCTGCCTTAGCAGGGCACCACATAGCAAGGTAATTCAGAACCATTTCTTTTCCCCCTGTTATCTTCTAAATAAAGCTTTTTGTCCAGAGTTGTGGTAGCTCCACTAACTCAGACACAATGTGATCACAAAATGGACGGGGCCCTTTTACCGCTGTGTTGATCCCAGTCAAGGACAGAACGCAGCTCTATGCTTTCCACGTGGATTTCAAACAGTAAAGACCTGTTTTGTAGGAAGCACATCTTGAGGCTGGAGAGCCGTTCTGGATGGCTATTCTTCTTGTCATAAAGGGACAAAGAAGAGTGATCTGGTATCGCAAGTCCACACTGACATCTAGTGCTGAAAACATTCCACTAGCCAGTGCCGAAACAGGGGGAAAGGTGTTGGGCTGGAATGAACATCTAAAGTTAGAGCAAAGCATCCCTCCTGCTTGATGAAAGTGACTGGTGGTTTGTGGATCTCTCCAGCGGGCAGGAGGTGCTCTAGCTCCACGACCTTGGGTGCTGGGGGGACACCCCTTGGAGAACTGCATGGGGAACTGCGTCTGACTCCAGATAGTCAGCATGGCAACTCCTGGCTGCCCCTGAAAACTGCTTGAGGACAATCTTGAGTTGTGACTTAAAATAAGTTTGCTTTGTAGCCACTGTCACTGTAGGACTTGGTCCAAAGCAGCATAGCTGGTAGAGCATTGCTGCCAATGGCCCAGAGACCTTGATTTTGCAAAGACTTCATGAGGATGAAATGTTCTCACCTTCCAATCTGAGAAGAGAGTAATTCCCTGGTGCATCAGAAAGATTCCTGCTCTAAGCTTTTTGTAGGGAAAGGGGTCATTTGTTTAGCAGTGGCTTTTAGTTGCTCATGTTCTCTCACCTCCCTTTTCAATACAAAACATTCTCATCATTTTTACGCACACAAAAGTTCACACTTTGTAATATTTTACTGTGGCTTTAAGGTCAGGGAAAGACTGTAAAACAAAATATTTGTGATTTTCTATTGTAATTTCTACCTTCCATGGGCAAGTAAAGAGTAATAACAAGGTGCAGAATAATGAGTGTTTTTCGCTGCCAGCACGCTTCCTTCCCTGTCACCAGGGAAATGGCGAGATTAAACCATGTGCTCTGCACGCTTCAGAAGCAAGCTATGCATGTCAGCATTGTATAAATCATCAAAGGAAATGAGCAAAAGGACAGATCCACAGCCACTGACATCAATGGCCTTCTTTTCCCATTGAATCCCAGGAGCTTTGGATCGGGTCCCAGCAGATGTCAGAGCTCTGCCAGCCCCATGGAGAAGCTGTAGTCCAAATGCTGGCGTGCAGTTTGGCAAGTCACAACCATGAGGTTAAGCAGAGGTTGGCAGATGTATCCCCTGCGGAGGGAATCCTGGTGCTGGCAAGCGGGATTTCACAGCAGGACCCAGCATGGGGGATTGCTTGTTTCTCTGCGTGGAGGCAAAGCAGGTCCTAACCTACCAGCCATTGCTACGCGTGAGGACATTTTCTTCCCCCAGAAACTCTGTGCTGTGCATCGGGGTGCATCGGCAAGCTCTGTCTCCTACCATTTGGTACTACCTGGTAATAGCTCTTACCTCCTCCTCTTTCACAGCAGGCAACAAATGGCAGGGTTTAGCCCTCACTGCCTTGAGAGAGTGCAGCCTCAGAAGAAAATGCATTCGCGCTGTTTGTAGTAGCCTTATAGCCAGAGAGCCCAGGTACCCAGATATTTCTTCTAATTCTTACAGTTCTTTGTTTTTCTGAAAAATAATAGTGGAGAAGCATGTCGTCACATCTAGGCTGTATTCCCATCACACACACACCCCATCTCTTGTAATCAACAACCGTACGCAAATTTTAAAAACATTTCAGACTCTTGTGTCTGGGCTGGACAGATTGGGATGTACAGGGAGGATTGGCAGGCCCAATTAGACAAAAAGTAGCATAAGTAGCTGTCAAAACCCAAGGCTAGAGCAGGAGAAAGCATGTGGCATCTCTCACTAGATCAGCTAGAATGATTGGCATACTCAGTCAGAAACACTCATTTTCTGATTTAATGGGGGCTTGAGACAAATTGTCTCACAGCTGAGAGCATGCAAATCAATCATTAAAATGTAAGGGTAGACTCTGGTGCCAGCTTAAATTCCATTAATATCAGTGGAATTACACCAAATTCATAGGGTGCAAAATTTGAGCCATAATTATTATTAGGAGCAGAGGCATACAAAGCTGTATCATGTGTCTAGAATTTTCTTTAAATAAAAAGTAATAGAACAGTAAATACAAAAATGTAGAATAGTCTGGAGTAGAATAGAAAAACAGGGAAAAGGAGAAGAAGGTGCCACGGGCGTTTTAAAGGAGACTAGTTTGCGGAGCACGTTCAGTGCAGTGGTTGAACATCCAGTGTGAACCTGTTCAGATGACATGAGCCCCTAAGCCTCGAGGCACACTGCGGGGTGTATTAACCCCAGGGTTCTCTCAACACACTGCGGGGCAGTAATGGCTATAATCCACCCCAAGAGCACTGACTTGCTTTGTGCAGAACATGATGTATTCTAACGAAATTGCCAATGTGTTTTGGAGAGCAGTAAGTTAGGCTGAATGTTACTAATTTGGTGTTCTGTGCCTAATATTCAATTCCCTACTGATCCTTTGCCTTGTGTTTAGGGGCACAGTCCAGCAAAGGGAACACTCCAGCTCGTACAAACAGCGCAAGCCAGCGGTCTGTGTCAGCCAGGGCTGCAGGACCACGACCCCAGACACAGAGCCTCTGGGGGGCCTCTCAGCGACTCCGGACCTTGGCAAATGCCCCAGCTGGGGTGAAGGGGTACCTTCTGTAAGGCAGCAGACTGGTTTTACACGCAGCTGCTGCCCGTGACAGGAGTTTGGCAGTGTGCGAACCCACGCAGCAGCAGACTGAGCTGGGGTGGCTGACACAGCTGCCAATCTTGCCTGCCCTTATCTTAGAGGCTGGCATCCTGGCCTGGAGCCGACAGGGGGGTACGGACAGCTTGACGTGTTAAGGTAAAGCAAAAAATGCATCAGTCGGGAACACTGTCAGTTCAGGAACTGCTGCGTGGCCCTTCAGCCCCCTGCCCTGCGAGGCTGGAAGTAGGGGAGCAGCCCTGCTTTAATCCATTGCCACATCCTCCTTAATATCCTGATGCTTCAGAATTTGGCTGCGAACAGCTTCTAATTCAAACTGCCTATTCGCAGCAACAAAGCAAATTGTCAGTACACAATGACAGTTACGGAGTGCAGCGTTTTAGACAATGGCAGTGGAGGAAAATAATGCTTTAGAAAATTCTCAATACATAAACCTCCTTGCACTTTTTTTTGCAAGTCCCTCCTTATATTTTGAGTAATTCTCCTTGCCTTTATCTGAAAAGGGTTCTTTCCAGAGTCCTTTCAGACTTCATACTTTAAAATTGAAAATCATATTTGATAATCTGATAGTTTGCTGTCTCACAAAATTACAGTGCAGTTTTAAGCAACTCTAACTCACCCGGATCTGATGTGCCTCAACTGATAGTGCTCAACCCAAGTCTTTTGTTCAGGTCCCTATTTGCAATGGAGACTGAAGGAGAAATCTTGATGCACTTCCCTTTTCATAAAGGGCATTTCACAAAGGGAAGAGAAAAAGTTAAAGCAAATAAGGATGCTAAAACACTATTAAACCCCTGTCATTAAATAAAAAAATTCACATGAAGAATTCTCTGCCAGTGGAAAAAGACGGAAGGAGGGGGCAGTGCTTGGAGAGCAGCAACATGGGTCACAAGGAAATGTGTCCTCTTTTGTCAGCTGTCTGGCTTGATTGTTTAGACAACTTATACATCACTTTGTCTCCTGTTGATTCAGTTCCTCCCTTTCTACTCTACCTCTTTATCATTTTGTCAGGATAAAACAAAATTGCAAGAAGCTCAAACAGTAGATAAAAGGACCTACCTTTCTTAAGTATGAAATTAATTCTTATTAACATGTCTTGTGGGCATCAAAACCGAAGTAATGAGACAGGAATGAGCTGGGAATCCAGAGGCAAATGGGACAGGGGTTATATAAAACAACTCCTTAATAATCAGTAGGGGGAAAATCACAAGAAAAGAGGAAGTGCCAGATGGAAACAGCTTTGCCTGTTGCCTAAATAGAGTCTTTCACCCTATTTTAGAGAGGTAGGGTGAAACGTTGTCAGGGCCCATCAGTCCTACAGACAGACAGTGAAGAATTTGGGCTGTCTCTCTCTATTACGGTTTGCTAACTGAGCTGACCACCAACTCAGGCCATTGCAAGAAGTTTAATTATCAGTCCTGTGGTTTTCATTATCAACTGCTGTTCCTTGGACTTTTATCACTGCAGTTCTTAAGGCCTTTCTGTGCATGGTTTGGTCACAGAGGTGGCAGAATGAGATTGATTTAGAAACAGATTTAGTCAGGCTGGTGCAAAAATTGTGGTTAAATGAGCCTGACATACCTCTTCACCTCTTTCCGTAACACACTTGCTAAAAATCCCACCATTATATTTGCCAGAGTACAACGTAACTGGAACAATGTCAATAGCCTTTGCAGAAAAAGCTCGCTAAGACACCTTTCTAAGAGGCATGTTATGAATCTGGAATCTCTTAATGAGGCTACAGCCTGGCACATGTCCAATGGGCAGGTCAGTTGGTCAACATTTGCAAGAAATCCTGAATTATATTCCAAGAGCTATTAAATCTTTTTCCTGTCCTTCGCTTCCAGATCTGGAATATGCCAACTTCCCAGTTCTACTGGTTAACAAAGGTCTGAGAGCAGAGTTGTTACTGGGAGGCTTACATGTGTTTTACATACCACCAAATGGGTATGTCTGAAAAGTGGGAACTTGAAAGGACAGAGAGCGGATTTTTGTGGACAATATTGCCTGGGGCTGACCCTGTCATTCATCTCCAATGAACCACGGGCCATAACTAGAAAGGCCTCATTTGAAATGGTTTTTCTGCAAAACGTCCCTCCACAGGTTGCCAGCGTGGCTGTCGACCGCACAAGGGTTTAGGGTTGTAACCAGCCCCGTGCAAAGGAAGCGCTCAGACAAGCCCATCCATAAGTGTGGATGCCACCGGGGCTCAGGCTCAGCCCCCAGCCAGGATGCCCGTGAATGCCCATGACAGCTGCCCTCTGAGCCCCACAGACAAACGGGGGACCATTGAGCCGCCTGTCCTCGTTGGTCTTCTCCTCAGGGCTTGCTGGCTGGTTTCAGTGCAGACATGTCCACCACAGCCTGGGCAGTGCCCGTCTCGAGAGGCAGCTCTAAACCACTTGCAGACCCCAAGCGAATCCACTGTGGCAGACACAGGGATGTGTCACCCAGCTGACCCAGGATGGTTTTAACTGGCGCAGGAGCGCTGTGTGATCCCTGTGTTGAGCGCTATCTATGTGTGCTGTATAAAGAGACCACCCTCGGCATGGCCAGCATGTTCCTCCTTCTGCATGGCAATGGGGGCCTTTCCTGTGCTGCTCCTCACTGGCCTGGCTCCCCCAACAGTCTGAGCGAGCCCCCCGCAGAGAGCCGCTGGTGAAGGTGAAGGAAGAAGAGGACAAGAGCCCCCCGTACCTCTCCAGGGGGAAATCTGCATCCAAAAGTGCCTGCTGGGCATGGGTGAGATGCCAGACCGCTGTTTCAGCAGAAGGGTGATGCTCTAGAATATAAAGGAGGACATACTATTGTCTCTCTCTGTCTTGAAGTCACTGGTCATTTGTGAAAGGAAACAAATCAAGGGGAATTGTAGGATTTGGCAGCAGCACGGCTCATATTCCTACCCCAGCAAACGCAGCACCTCTTCTCTGCCACAGGCCTGCCTGCTGCTGCGACCCTTCTCCTGAGGCTACAGCTATCCTATTCCACCTCTCAAACAGCCTCTGCCAACAGCTGCCCCAGGACACAGCAGCCCAGGCAGTGCTGTCTGAGCGTGTGGGTGAGGTCAGTGCTTGTCCTCAGGGATCACTGCCCTTTGGGGTGCCTAGGCTGTGCAGCTGAGCCCATGGTGCCTGCACCTCGGGTCACAGCAACCACCACGGCTCAGCAGCCTCTGCTATTCCAGTGGAATGGGTTGTGGTTTACTGATCTGAGCAGACCTGCTGCCTTTGCAGTTGCTTCCACCCATTCTTACCTAGGGCTTTCCTACTATAGTCCCTCTGCATGCCCCACTGCCTCCAAGAAAAGAAAGCTTCCTCCAAGAGTCCCTGTCAGCCTCCAGGTCCCAATTGTTTAGTGGTATCTCCTGCTGAACAGAGGTCGAAACGCACAGCTCGCCTCAAAAAAGAAAGCAAGAAGCACCTCAGCAGCCGGCTACAACAGCAGAAAGTTCTTCAGAACTCACACTCACGGGGGCCAAACTGCAGCAGGAGCCTGGATGCCATGTAGAAACAGCATGCCCAGCCAGCATCAGTGGGCACTATAATGCTGGGGCAGCAGCCTGCAGCCTCCCTCCCCTACTCCTTTTTCGGTAGCTAGACTGGTTATTGGACAACAGCCCTTCTTCTGGGAAAAAGAAACGGGGTGGGGGAGATTGTGTGTAGGCCCAGAGTGAGAGAGCTCCACTGGGAAAGACAATCTTCCCCCAGCAACCCATAAGCTCTGCTTTGCTCTCAACCAGATTTTCAGCATGGTGGGAGGAAAGCATTGTGCCCCTCAGCACAAGTTTGATAACAGTGTGTGAATCCCATGCCAGTGGACCTAGCTGAGAATTCACGACCTAAATCTCAGCTTCCCCAGTGCCAGAATTATCTGCAGAGGCTAAGAAAGAGAAGGAGCGATGATTGACACGGTGAAGCAGCATCTCCCATGAAAAACACCCTCACCCCCTCCAGCGTTTTCATAGCCAAATACACACCTTGTTTTGCACTGTAAAGAGCATGGGAATGAAATGTGATAACGAGAAATCACAAGATGCATGTATCAGACAAGCTGTGGACAGGCAGCGAACGCAGAGACGTGCACACAGGGAAGAAGCGGCAGATAGGCACTTTCTTATAACCTAACAACAATAATCATGGCGATAATTAAGTTCTGCTTTCATTTTCCATCCTCAGTGCACCTTTGTGTATCTGTAGAAAAGCAGCAAACAACCAGACTTTCATTCAGATTCTTGTAACTAGACTCCAGTGAGCATTGTCAAAAATCTCCACTAATATCCACTTGAATCATTGGGCAAGTTTGCTTCAGCTGTCTTCCTGCCCCTGGTATTCTGCATTTTTTTTGTGTGTTAACAGGTGGAAAGGTGCACAAAAAGCCTACAAGAATGCATTTTACAGGGAGTATTGGAAAACATCCGTTCAGAATCCACCTTCCACGGCACACCCAGTGCTAAGAGCTGCTTTCACCTTATCAGGAGTCAGGAACAATGACAGACCTGCCTCTGCTTCTTACACTTGCAAAATTGATATCACTAAGCTCCAGATCAGAAAGGACTTGGAGAAATTGTCTGTCAAATAGTTTCAAATGATAAATAATAGGAGGGGAAATAGAACTGTCTGGACAGCACACTAGCAGGAAAGGAGGCAATACTGATTTACTAAACTCTCTTCTGATTATTGACATATTGCATCTAATCAGCATTAGAGACAAAAAGCAGCTGTAATCTTTCCACATCCTCCTCTTTTTGGACTGTTCCCACTACTAACTGCAGCAGAGGAGTGTTCCGGACTGGAATCCTCTGGCTTTTCCACTCATTGCTTAGAGGAACTCCAAGCCCACATGAAACATTACACGTTTTCTGACTTTTTTGCAGTAATTTTTGTCCCTTTGCCTTTTGCAAGGCCACAAATCCACAGCAAGAACCCTTCAGCCGAAAGCCTGTTGTGAGCTGAACCAACAGCAGCAGAGGCAGAAACAGATTTCCCTTTGGAAAGAACGTCAAGTCAGCCTGACACCTGTAGTGGCAAGTGCTAGCAATGTTCAGTGCCCTTGGAAATCTTGGGGGCAAACATCCCTAAAATGTCAATGGCTGACAGAGGAGATTGAGCAGCATGTAAGTGTTGTAGTTACAGTGTGGGTTCCTGTGCTCTCACTGCATAAGAAGGGCAAGGAATGAGCACCTGTATGGGACAGGGGGTGATTGCCTGTGCTGTGGCACAGAGGCAGTGCTGGGGTGGGTGAAGGTGTCTACATGAACACATCATGATGATCAGCGTTCACGGCTTCTTTTACCCCCTTATATTTATTACTACCCAGGGGGATGCTCTCTCCTACTGAAGCAGCAGTTGTTCCTGCCTAGCACAATGGCAAGAGCTGTGCAAACACTGAAATATGGATACAACTCATTCCTGCTGATGGAAGTTAACCCCTGGCATGAGAGAAGCATATTCCATCTGTCTCCACCATGGCATGGAGGTGTCTACAACCGTCTTGGGGGATTTCTAGTCCGGTTTTCTCCCTGTTCAAAGGAAACACTTTGCTCCCCATGCTGCAGCCTTGCAGGAGAAGTTGTGCTGGCCACACATCCCCTTCTGGACTCAGGAATGTACCTGCCCTATGATGCTGAAGCCACCCTCTGGGCAAATTTTTGCTTTCTGCAATCCTTCCAGATACCATCTTTTTGCCCCCTTTGCCCTAGGGGGCAAGGACATTGCTGGTGGGACATCAACAAGGGAATTTCAGTGGCGAAACCCGCAGCCCACTTATCGTGGTTACTTTTTACTCATGCCTGGATCATCTTGCAGTGGTTTCTATGACAACAGAAAAATTATTTCTTAACATAAATCAAGTTTGTCAGACTCATGCTTGTGCATAGCACTTGCTGAAGGCTAGATAAGCAATTCTGAGACCAAAAGCAGACAAACTGATCTGCTCCACAAAAACTGAGCTCCCAAGGATCTGAGATAGAAAAGATCCCTTGTTTTCCTAGGGAAATGTGCTTTGAGTATTGAATTGTGGCTCTTTTATATTTTGAGAAAGAGCAGCATGAGAATAGTGAACATAATGAATTTAATACACTTCTCTTCTAAATGCAGAGACTTTGGGACAAATCAACTGTGTTTCTAGGAAAAGAAGTGTGAATGTTCAGCACATAAACACCGTAGGACGAGGAAGAAAGGAAAAGATTCATAGAAGCTCCTCTTCAGAAAATGTGAGGGGACTCCCAAAAATGGTGTTGTGTGCCTGTTTGATACACGAGTCATGAAAGCAGTTCTGGGTGGCCTTGTCCCCAGAGTGCAAAATCTTAAGTTTACCTTTTGCTTGAACAGTTCTTCTCACCTTGTCCTCTGGCATCTTTCTATTAGACCCTAAAAATATAGTTACCCTTGGCAGATTGGAAGGACTATTTTGCAAAGAGTTGATCCCTATCGCATGTGTTTGCTGCAGGTGATGAGCTTTTTGAGAAAGTATAAATTTCTTAACAGCCTGAGTGATGAATGATGTATGAACCCTGCATCTGTTTAAGCGAGAATGATCATAATTTTTAGTTATGACAAAATCATTTCAGCAATTTAATGCTATTTGTAGCATTGATATAGCTATTTGTTTTAGGCAGTAGGTTACTCTTGTTAATCTAAAATAGGTGGTTAATGGGCTGTTTTGGCTAATCTGTCTCTGATCCTGTTCGTGCTGCGGAGGAGAACAAACTCCACGCCTGAGTATGGAAGATGGACCACAGTACAAATACAGGCAAGCAGCTTGCTCTGTCCACAGCACAGCTCCTGCTCATCTCAAAAGGAGATTCATAGAATGAGCAAAATCAAAGGCCCATCTTTTGCTGCAGAAGGTGATGCACTTTGTTCTTTCACTCTGTTAGTGATTGAGTCAGCAGAACTCAGTAGGAGTGATTTCTCTTCCCTTCCTCCCTATCTTCCTTGCTCTGTTTCTGCTCTACTTCCTCCTTGGCATCTCTCCTTTCTTCATCCTCCTCCTTCCAGCAATTCCAAACCCAGCCTCAACTGCATCTTGGCTTCATTTCTATTCCTCTCCATCTGCTAAAATGGATTCATGTATTATGTATCAAGTGTTGACATTTGTAATGGTGTCAGTAAGGTTTTGAGTCAAAGCCTGAATGGAGACAAGCGGTTTGAGCAGCATTTACCGCTCTCCTCACCAGTGTTGTTTCAGACTATTTTCAGACTCAAAGAAACACTGCACAGTTAGGAAGATTTCCTGAACAACCATGATGGATGGGAGCATTTTTTGTTCTCTAATGGAAGTTTAAATGTCAAAAAGTATGGTGGTTCTGTGTGGTTAACTCACAAAGCAAGTGGACCCAGATTTGAGAACCCCGTATTAAAGTACACATATACAACCACAGAAAAGTTAACGTGGAGGTCTTACGAAACACACACAACTGGGAGCAGTGCTGTAGCTTAAAGCTCCAATTCCACAGCAGTTTAGTGTGACCCAAGCTGGGGTTGCTCTCCACCTTTCCTTAGATGCACTCTCCATTCTTCACTGATACTTGTCTGACCATACACTGAGCCAGTTAAGGGAGAGAAACCAGCAACTCATTTCATGGAGTGGGGTGGAGTGCAGGGAGAAAGAAGCATTTTCTTCTGGTTTAGCTCTCTGAACCAACTCACTGCAGATTAGGTATGTTTTTACCAGTGTGAGGGAGAGCTGATAGGTACCAACCAGAGCAATGCATTTCTGCAGTATGTCTCAGGGAGAAAAGAGCTCAGCAGTACTTTTTGATATGAAAAGCTTTTTAATACATTTTCTATCCTCTCAGCAGTATCTATAGAAAAAAGTGTTCTCTGTTTCTGCTGTACTTCCTCTCGGCATCTCTCCTTTTCTTCATCCTCCTCCTCCCAATTCCAAACCCAGCCTATGTTATTTGTGGGTTGATCTTTATGGCCTGATTTTCAGAGACATCTCTCACCTCCAGCCCCAGTTACTCCAACTATACTTTGGGGGATTTACTTTCTGTGAATTCTTAACTAACATAAATTGCCCTATTGATTACACAAGGGGGAAATATTACTGCTGTATATGAGAGCTGCAGGATTGGACTCCTGAGGGTTAAAGTTCTCCTGGCTATGATCAGCTTCCCTGTTTGGTCAGCCTCCAACAAATTGAAGACAAGCAGAGCATCAGCACATTGTATACAATTACATTTCTGACATATTGCATCTTGCTGTGCCATCTCTTCTTAAATCAGAACCTGTTTTCAATCTTATAATTTAATAGAGCACGATACGAAGCCTTGAGTGGAAAGCATTTCTTTTAAATTTGACTAAAAATAGCTTTCCTTCCACAGTGAGCTCATGGCTTTTTACTTCATCTTATGGCCAGTTGGCTTCCCCTTCACACACACGCGTATTGTATGAAGTGGATTCATACCAGTGAGGTCTCTACATTATTCATTTACTTTGTGGTCTATTCTAATACTTTCCTGTTATACAAGTTCTCAGAAAAGGATTTGGCTGTTATGCAAATGCACATTTGCAGACATAGCACCTATTCTTTTACATAGTCAAGTACATACTCTTACGCTTTTTATTTGAAAAGCAGTGGCTGACAGCTGCTGAGGAAGACCTTGATTTGCACACTCGTGTCACCTCTGGGTTTTGTTAATCTCTGTGACTGTAAATTTGCAAAATAAAATCATATAAATTTGTTGATCAGACATGCCATAAGGCCCTGTTCTAAGTAAGAACTGGTCCCTGTTCCTACTGAGCTGGGTACCTGGAGTGAGATTGTGGTCAAAGCTCTATTTTTTTCCAGCCCTCTAAAGCAAGACAGAGTAGTTTCAAGGCTGTGCCATAATGCTCACACATTACAGTAGAAAACTCGGGTATTCTGGCAGGCAAAAGTTCATGGTAAAGCAGAGGTAGTATTTTAAAGGGACCTCTGTCTGTGGGCTGGAGGTTCTCTGCCATATCTGCCAAAACACAGATTGCTTAAAGACAATGAGAAGGCAATTTACATTCCTAGTGTTCAATCAAATAAAAAAGCCCTGTTCATGCTGCCTCATTAACCTGGCATTGGTTTGCAGGACCAAGTGCCACCACAGCCCATGTGTGTTCATGAGAGCTGTGACTGATTACCAACAATGATGCGACTGATTACTCTGAGGGCCTGAAGAGCCTTGCAAGGGCATTAACACTGGAGAACAGAAAATGCTCTTGGCACAAATGACCTCATTAGACTAGATTTATTTATGGAAATAAGACAAATGTGAAGGTGTCTTTCATGTTCCAAGGAAAATCTCTTTGTGATAGGTTGCTTCAAGAGTGCAACACATTTAACATCAGGACAAATGCATTAACTGTGGTGGTGAGAATGAATAAGGAGATTTGGGGGAAAAAGATGAGTAAGAGCCAAGGTTAGATTGCATGTATGTTAGAAACTGCATCTGTTGACTCAGAAAGGTGTAGCATCAGTTAGGGGGATTCTGAGCTTGTTTGCAGGAAGATAATATTTCAGCAGACTTGCAGAAGTCTGAAATCAAGACAACTTGATTACACCTCACCAGGTCAGTGGTACTTTTCACAAAAGAGTTGTTAACAATGTCCAGAAATCTGCTGAACAGTGAGATTCAGGTATTTCCTCCACTACTAGCCCACTGTGACTGGAAAAAGAGTCAGAAAATCAAAGTATGGTGTCCTGTGCACAGTTTGGCAAGGTAGCCAAGAAGACATCTGGCAAGTGGCAGAAATTCAGCCATGGATTCCTTTATCTCTTAGTCAAAGGGAAAATAATGGGAGATGTTCTGTTGTACTGCTGCACAGCAGCTTGTTTCTGCACTTTGCCCTTAAACAAGAGACCTGCTCTTGATCTTCAGGGTAAACTTGAGCTCCAAAGAAACCAACACAGAGGAGATAAGGACTGAGCACTTAGAAAATCTGCAAGATGATTACAATCGTGTCTAATTTCATAACATTGTGATAGACCTACTCTGTCAGCACCAAAATCAGCAATATCTAAGTGCAAAACTAAGAGTCTGTTTCAACTCTGTTAAGTAACTCCTCACTACAGACATTGTCAAAAAGTATCTCAGGAGGTGAGAGCATTACAGCAGACTCAACAGCTTGAAGGACCCTTAACATCAGCAGGGACTGAAGTCCTGGGTCCATTGAACAGCTGGTAAGAGCATGGGTCTCCTTTTAAGGAAGAGCCCATTGAAGCTCAGCGGAAGAGCTGTGTTTCATGGAAACATCCCACCTAACAGTAAGAAAACAACACTGAGTATCATGACTGAGTGCCTCTGTTTAGCCCATACCTAGGGCCAGACTGCAGCAGTTGCTTTATCATCCAGTGACCCCTCCCTAGCCAAGAAGGGGAATCAGGAAAAGGAGAGGAGGCCCACAGGCTGAAATGAAAACAGATTTCATGAAACAGCCAACTAATACCAAATTCCAATACAAAGTACACAGAGCAATACTCACCCCAGCAAATAAAGTGGTCACAATAAAGAGGAAAGCCATCCTCAGGAGAAGGAAGAGCAGCAGGGTCAGGAAGAGCCAGAGCAAGGACAGGAGCCCACACAGGAAGCCCTTTCCTCAGGACTCTTCCCTCTTTATACTGAGGGTGATGTTTCTGGGACGGGATCCACCTGTCGCCAACTCGGGGCAGCTGCCCTGGCTGACTCCCAGCTGCTAGCAGCCTGCAGACCACGGCAGCCCAGGAGTGTGTCCCAGCAAAACCAGCACACTAAGCACCATGAATGTCACCATTATAACCCGAACTCTGCCGCCAGCCCACCACAGTACCAGTCTGGCAGGGCACACTTTAGGATAAGTGTGGGCCAAAGGAAATCCTGCAAAGACCTAGAGCTGCCGTTAATGTGTACCTTAAGATATTTCTCTCTGTATCTCTCAAGCCCCTCTCAAGCCCGTGGTGTGTTGCCCACCTACAGCAGCTATCTTTCTCTTCTGATACCTCTTTCTTGTGGAGTGCAAGGGGAAATCCTGCTACTGCTCTGTGAATCCCCTGGGTATTCAGAGAAAGACTTTAATCAAAGTTACTGTTGGCTCAGCATTACCTGGGTCAGGTAATTCCTGGGGGCTATGGGAGGTGAGAGTCTAGAGAACAGCCGTGACCCTACTACCATGAGACTATACCTTTTTCCTGCTCCAGTAGGCAGCAGGATGGCACAAATGTCCTCCTTTCACTGCTGTTAAACTGTGACCAAGAATGCTACAACTGTAAATTCATCAGCTTAACCAATATTAACAGTAATTGCAAAAATAATTTCCACAGGTTATATAAGAAATGCTTTCACTTCAAATGAAGGCCAGCACTTCAACCATAAAGTTGATGCCTGTTGGTTGTTCATCATTTTGTCATATTTTAATTCTCTGTTATAACTGGGTTATATTTTTTTGAAAAGAAAAAAACAAACTAGAAAGTTCCCCTGTTCTTAGCAGTGAGTATTTTGCTGTATGGCTCCTGACATTTGAGTGTACATATAACCTACCTGAACAATAAAAGCCTTAACAGAAGAGCCCCGTTCCTCATCAACTGTTAATAATGTTATGATTAACCAATACCTGAGCACTGTATCATAAGGCACGTGCTGATTTCGACTCTTGGTAGACTGCAGATCCCCATTATTTGGGAAAAAAAAAAAAAGTTTTGTGTAGGTGACTCTCTCCATTAATTAAGCTATTCAAGTCCAATTAACTTTTTTCCAGAGGCTACTTTATCTCATTACAGTTCTCTCAACTTAAACAATAAAACAAGCAAGCCCAAACTACAAACCCAATCCCGCTGTTCCCAGTGTCAGGACGAGTTAATGTCCTGCTCTCCAGAAAGCGAGCAGTGACGATAACGCCTCTAGTCAGGCAGGCTCTTTGCCTTCATCTAAGCAGGGGGAGCAATTCTGATATTCATTAGAGAGACAGCACTGGCACAAGAGAATGGCAAGTCTTCACGCCGCTCCACCTACACCACAACAGCAACGGCCCACCGTGGTCCTCGTACTCCAGCAGCAAGAAGGTTTTGAATGTAACTTGCCTTTTTAGGCAATCGCGAGCCCGGCTACTGTGTTTGAAGGAGAGGCCAAAGGTGTGCTCTTCAGTCGAGCAGCACTGCCCATGTGCTGGTGGTGCAGCGCATCTGCGAGGATTTCCAGGACACAGGCCCAGCAGAGCTGTTCCTCACATAGGATTTCACCCAGCATGTGGGAGTGAGATGCTACCATACACCAACTGGGTTTGCCATCTGGACACTGCTGGAAGCGTTTTGCTTCTCATAAACAGTCTGAGATCATCTTTCCTCATCAGCTAGGTCACTGAATGGTCACCAAGTCATTGTGCCCTGTTACAACCTGTGCTTCAGTGCTTAATGACTTCTGACCAATAGCCTTCAAATTACAAAAATAGTGACAGATCCCCAATTTTTAGGTGTCTTTGCTAAACATGCCCCAAACCATGTTCATTGCTACCTCGCAGAGTGAACTAGCACCAGGTCATTTACTCAACGCTGATACTGATTGGCAGCTACTTAAGTGGGCACGCTTAAACTGGAAATGGCTCAGTTTCAAATAAAGTGTTTATGGTATCTTATAGAAATGCTCCTGTCCCTGGCTGCTCTCTAGACATCTTCCATCTTTTGCTGCTGTTTCACAGTCACGTTTTCCTATTATTTTTTAACTTATACTTCTCCAGCCGCCTTCTGCTCCTGGCGAACCGCTGGGAGAACAAACAAAACATGCAAGCGGTGGACACAGCAATGAAGGAAGCTAAGACATAGCACTAACTCTGCCAGCTGTATGAAATAAAGTGATTACCCAAAGGACTTATTTTCATTCTAGTCTTTTATTTAAAAAAAAAAAATTAGTAGTTACTTATGACAGCTATAGACTTCTCCAACAGACTGATTTTAGTGAGCAATGTCCCCTTGAATTAGGTTTTTCTGATCAAATAACTAACTTCATCAAGCAGCCAAAATCAATGGTTCGTATTAGACGTGGACCCAAAGCCATTAATGCCTTATTATTCAAGCAAGCACCTCCCTTCAGCTTTTATACCCCCTCAAGGGTTTTCATAATAAAGCATCCTTTTTTTTTTTTTTTTTTTTTTTTTAATTAGCCCATCTGCCCTGGAGTCATCTATTTCATTTTTCATTATCCAGGCAAGTATGGGGTTTTTAACTACTCAGTCTTTGAATAGAAAATTTTGCTTCTTAGTTCTTAAATACCAGCGATAATAAAGCTTCCTGGAAGACATTCTGATAACACAGAGACAGAAGCGCACAAAGGCAAAGCGACACTTCAAAGGGACAATAGCTCTGATATGGGAATCTGGCTCCTGAAGGACAAGTTAGCAATTTGCAGGGATGCGGTTCACGCCTGTACATGAAGTGCCATGAAAGGCCCTTTGGTTCAGCAGAGCTTCCTGATCCCAGTGCCCTTGAGAGTGTGGAGCTTTATGAGTGGTGGTGGTGTAATTTTATTTTTCCTCGCCTTTATTCAGTTTAATATGGAGAATTGCCCACTTGCTTGGCTGTTTCTGTGTGTGTTCTGGAGGATCCAGAAATGATTGTGTGAGTAGTGCAGTTATTGTATGAGGAGCAATCGGTATGTCCGCTGCCTTCCCGTGCCTGCCGAGCAATCCATGACCGCTCACCAGCCAGCGACGTGCAGTCCCAGGACTACCCAGGTGTACACCTCCGTATCACAGATGCTGTGAAAGCCATGCTGCATGGAGGCTCACCGGTCACCCACGGGTGGTCACGCCATCTCAGCTGGTGGTATGCTCCATCCACAGGAAGCAGGTACCTTTGTGTTCTCCATTTTTCCATGGGCATCAGCTAAGCAGTGGATTTTAGCATGTCGCCTCCTCTGGACCTGTGTGTTTCTGGTGAGTACAGTGGACCAAGCCAGCTCATGCTGTACTGGAAATCCTTGGAGCGGAGTGTTCCTGGTGTTTGTCCCAGCCTGTGCTGCGTGTTCCCGACCCCTCCGACCTGACGCCTTACCTGCTCGTGTGAGCACTTCCAACCCTGGTTAAGTCAAATCAAGGCTGTTTATTGTCATAAATCACAGATCTGTGCTAACCTAAGGAGGACATGGGGGCACAGGCTTCCTAAGCCAGGGATTGCGTGTGCTCCTTGACCTGCAGCTGGCTGGCTGGCAACCTGATGAATATGCTACTCTTAAACATATGTGCCACAAATGGCATTTTAATACAGATGACTTGCTTGGGACACCCTAGCTGACTGGAAGAGAAGCTTCCCTTTGTAGCCAGGCCATGGTTACGAGTGTGCCATACATACTGGGTATGCCAGGTATCACAACCAAATACCTAGCTCTTACAAACTGTTTAGATCATTAGCACAAATAAAAGCACCTCAGGAAATAGGACTGCCTCAGGCCTTTACTAGTCATCTAGTCCATCCTTCTGCTCCAGGGCAGAGTCAATTAGATGTAAACCGGTTTTGACAGGGTGTTTTCCTAGTCTGCTCTTAGAAACCTTCAGCAATAAGCACCCCAGACAGTCTCCTCTGGTGTCTCACAATGTCTAGAGTTAGGAAAGTTAACTTTCTCGTCTAAGTCTCCCTTGCTGCAGTTTAAATTCACTCCTCCTTGTCCTGCCTATGGTGGGAACACTGTTCCCTGCATGCCAGCAGCAGCATGTCAAGGGCTGCAGTCCTTGTTCTTCTCAGTCTTCTGGCTTCCTTTCTCATCTCCCTGAGCACTCTTAATTTTCTCAATGGTGGTACTGTCTAGACACTCCTCCCCTCCTGGTCATTGCTTTCCCCTGAACTACTGAAATACACCAGCTGGGGTTTTTTGGTGTGCTGTTAGGTGCCAAATACAGCAGCTGGGTTGGGAGATGCAGCGCTGAACTCAGAGAGGTCGCAGAAATGTGATGCCAGCACGGGGTCAGCGCGCAGGAAGGATGCTGGCGCACGCAGAGGTGGCAGGATAGGGATGAGAAAGCAGGACCTGGAAAGCTCTGAGCGCATTGCTCCCTTGTTACCAATTCCCATTTGCATGGAGAAGGCAGCTCAGTTTTTCTAATCGTTGCCGGCACAGGGCATATTTCCTGACTTTCCTTCTCCCTTCACGCAGCAAGGAGTGGTCCAGTCAGGTAAGCTGCTGCCATTGAAAGCCAGATCACTTGGAAATGAGACGGTCTGGCTGTGAAGAAACCCAGCTTTTCATTTCCCTCACTGCCCTATTGTTTGGCGGGCCCTGACAATGCTCGACCCCACGTGCCCAGCATCGCATCTGGAAGGAAGGCGTTCCCCACTGAAAAGATGCATGAGGCTGTCATCTTGGCTGCAGAGAAACAAAAGCTCCTGGAGGCACTGCTGTCGGGAGCAGGGGGGACGTGGAGCCTTGCAGCTGTCATGCTCTGAGTGAAGCTCCCTATTCACTCACATCCTGCCATCCACACTCATCGAGGCTCCAGATACTTCCCCCTCCCTCTCCTTGTCACTGATGAGCCCCTAGGGATGCTAATGCTATACCCTCTCCTCTGCAGCACGAACAAGAAGCTCTGTTCTGAGCTCGCTTTAGTAGGAAGCTTCACATCACTGATTAGAAAAGATTTGGGGTTTGGCTGGGGTTTTGTTGTCTGTTTTGTTGCAGTGCTGCAGTGAGGAGACGGCTCCTGCACCCCCAGCAGAGTTAATTATTCATGAATGTTCCACAGAGACCAGGTCCTGTGAAAAATGATTAAGCCAAATTCTCGCTGGCTGCACCGCTCGGCTGTTGTGGCAGTCGTTCTCACTGATCGCTGGCAGAGCAGGGTACAGCCCTTATTAAAATAGGTGGGCTACCTAATTGCCTCCTCTGGGAAAAAAATGCCCTTTCCAAATCCTCGCCTCCCTGGAAAACAGCAGACCCCAAATAGCTGTTTCTGTAGGAATACATACATCGGCATTTCCATGACTGCAGTTAATGCGTACACACTGTAGCATGTACACACCGGCACTAAGGGAAGGTGATAAAGATATCTCGAGTATCTTCTGCTTGGTGCGAGGCAGTGGGTAGGCTGGTGCTATGGGGGTAGCGGATCTCACCAGGCGCCACAAAGAAGACAGCTCAGTACAGATGTGCAAGGACAGAGAGCCATATATTCGTTCCCTTCGCACCAGGGCCTGATGGATAGTCCCTGCCTTGCCGCCTCTTTTGCCACACCACAGTGCCATAGACCTTCTGCCGACTGTGGTTGCATGGGCCAGCACCTTTGGGCAGGGGCAGGAGAGAAGGCTGATCGCACTGTATTTGCAATGTTTTGCAGTATTTGCACTCTCCAAAGGCAGTAGCCCAGTTTACCATGTGTCTTGGAGCAACGTTATCAGTACTTTGCCCTCTGAGCCATATTTCTGGGAAGAGCTGAGACTGGGGAGTGGTGTGTCCACATCAAACCTTTGTCTCCTATCAAACACCTGACGTGTCGTGATCAGTGCCCGGCTGGAGATATGGGACACAGTGAGGGTGGATGAGGAGGGGACATTGACCCAGTAACTATTGTCCGTTGTGAAGTAAGTGCTGACTACAGAGGCTTCAACACGTGATGGAGGTGTTTTGTTACTTGAACAGCAAATTCCCTGGATGACAGGTGTCTCCAGCTCAGGACTCAGTGCAGCTCCTGTTCTGATGGCTGCAGGCAGCTTCTCCTCCACCACTGAAAAAAGAACAGGCTAAAAAAGAGAATGGAGGAGCACTACAGCCATATCTGCCCACCCCCACCCCAAATCTGTTCTACACATTTGCCTAGTTGAGCTAAACTTTGGGAACCCTCACCCTCCCGTGTTCAGCCACGTATTTTGTCACTTGAGTACATTTTGGGTGAATAAACACCTTTCACTTCTGTGAACCTGTCTCCTGCTAGTTTCATTAATGGCCCTTACCTCCTGATCGGAGGAGAAAGTGAAAACCTTTTCCCCATTCTCCACCTGCACATCATTCATGACTTTACAGACCTTTAGTATGCTCCTCTGCACTTTCTTCTGCAGAAAAGGGTCTCAGAACATTTATCAATGTTAAATTTTATCCACCATTTTTTTGCCTGTTTTCCTTGGAGCTCTTTACATTTGGCTTTCATTTTACTACTCCCATCACCTCGAACTTTTGGAGCCGAAGGATCGGTATATCCTGTAGCCCTAGCTCATGTACACCACAAGTGAGAGTCCTCCTGCCATGCTGGGAAGCCACTTCAAAGCAGGCAGCCTTGGGATCTGATTTACAACATCTCCAAGGACAGCTTAATCTGTAACTCTCCTGAACAGAAATTCCTAAAGATTGCAGAAGCAGCTAGCCCCAGTTTTGACCTGGAATTTGTTCTGACCTGGAATGCAGTTCCTCTGTTCCCAGGTTTACAGCGTCATGTGCCACCAGAGCAAAAGGAAGATGCGTTTATGAAAGCCTATAAATAAAACATTAAAAACCCCATGGCAGCTACACTTACGTCAGCCTTTGCTCCTCTCTGCTGTAGATATATCCCTTACATGCCCAAAAGATGGGTGAGGTGAACGAGGTGAATGCTGAGATGTGAATTCCTGGGCCACCCAGCCTGTTACCAATTACCATGATTAAATATTGACACAGCGACTGCACACAGAGCTCCCAGGCAGAGACCAGAGCCCCTCTGTGGCAGCAGCACAGAGATCCAGACAAAGAAGTAGTTCCCTGAATGCTTATGCTGCAAGACCCCAATGCATCCCACAGTTAACGTCCCCTGGGAACTGCCAGCGTGTGTGAGAGCTTGCACAGCTCTGGCAAGGGGCTGGTGAGGGTCAGGAGGTTTCTGGCCCCAACTCACCACCGTTGGGATTCCCCTTGCGGCGTCTCCAGCAGCTGGCAGGACAAGCAGCATTAGGCAGCACAGCGGGATCTGCTTCCCCTGCAGCACAGAAGCAGTTTTTCGTAGAAGAAGAGCAGGGTCCTGCTGCTCTGGCTGCCAGCCCCAGGGCATCCTCGGGGAAGCTCCCAGACCAGCCTCACAGCCCTGCTTGGCTACCTCCCTGTACAGGCTGGCGAGCCTGGCAACTGCATCCCCCACACGCTCTCTCGAGCACCTTACACCCTGCCCTTTCACGGGTCCCAGGTAGGAGGTCAGGACACCAGCCTGTAAATACACGCTTGGGACTGCCCGTGTTCAGGAAACCGTTTGATGACAGGTCTTGAGTTGAGTGGGCTGCAGAGGGATGCATAAACTCGCCCGACATGGGAAGAAAGACTCACTGCCAGGATGGGGAAGCCTCTGGAAGCTGTAGCTCTTCCTCTCCTCCCCTCCTCTTCCCCAACACTGCAGGTTAACGTGCTGGGCTGTGTGCCAGGGGAGCAGATGTGCTACTGCATGGTTTCTTCTCCCCATATCATGGCCGTGTCCAGCACTGATTTTGTCCATGGTCATCTTTTAATACAGCAGCCGACTTGGCCACAGGCAAAAAATATAATATGATCCCTTTGTTAGGGGTTGAGTTTCCGAGCAAAACTCAAGGTCCCTAACGCTCCTTAAATCCCTTATTGATACAGGGGAAAAGGGAAAACAAAACTCAAATCTTGGAATATATGGATGGGAAACTGAAACAAACTTTTAATAAAAATTCTAAAATACTGTCATATCACACAACTATATCTTAAATGCAAAACAGGAAACAATACAGTAAGAGTTAAAACGCTGCAAAGGGAGGAAAAGGAAAAAAAACCCTACAGTTATGGCCGATTGGCCCCAGGCCAGGAGAGGACGTCACGCCGGGATGGCGGCTCAGGAGATGGCGTCTATCCACAATGGCGGCGGGCCAAGTGATTAAAAGTTTTTAACAGCTTAGAGAAGTATTTTAACGAGTTCGCAGGGAGACCTTTTTCAGTATCTTCCTGCCAGAAACGGCTGTGGCTTCTTCAGATGCAGATAAAGGAGAAGCCCTCGCGGCCGGAACGCGAAGGGGGGGTGAGCTTCCCCCGCGTCCGAGTCCAGCGGTAGGTTCTCACCAAGTGAGAAATATCTCTTCTCTCACCCGATACGAGAGAGAGATGCTGACTGAGTCCCACAACAGTTCCCAGCAGAGCTGGGCCGATAGACAGAACCAGCTCTGAGTTAGGCCCCGGGTGGGGGGCAGGCCGCAGGCTGTCGGCCTGGGCGGCAGCCAGCCCTCTCGCTGCGGCTCTTCCTCCGGAGCTGTCCGGTGTCCAGAGAGGAGGAGACTCCTCCTGGCTGCAGGTTTTAAGGAGCATCTGCCGGAAGAAATCTCTTGACCTGCACTTTTAGCCAGTGGGATGCCGGGTTTATGGAGCTTGTATGAAATAATCCCGATACTCTGTTGGGCACATTTCCAAAACAAGGGAGTCTGGGCTCAAACTGTAACACCTTTGCAACTGCAAATTGCCCGAAGCCATCTGCAGCCCTGAGCTGCTCCTCCTCTGGGACAAGGGGCAGTATCCCCTTGGCTCTCCAGTACCCAGCGCGTCCACCAGCCAAAACACCATTCCTTCGTCAGACCTTCCCTCTTCATCTCTTCAAATCCTATTGGGCAGAAGCCAGGATGAGTCTGCACCATTAACCAATGGTGCATTAACCAATTAACAAGTTGTTAATTATCAGGCTGTAGCATATACAGCTGTAGCAGACATGGTTTATACTGGAAACTGTTGTTTAAACAAACTATCAAGGATGGCTCCTTTGGCTTGTGGGTGTTGTTCCCCTCCACCTCAGACTTGTCCCCTGGTGCCAGGGGAGCTGCCAGGGCTGGGGAGAGTCCCAGAAGGAAGTTCCACTTGAGCTAGACTGCCTCCAACACCGTGCACGCTGTCCAGGTGCTAATGCTGCTGCTGTGCACGCAGGGGATGCCCATTGCACACACTCTTCCAAATCTGCATGTGCGCTCTTAAATACTGACAAGCACATCTGCTGGAGAGCTGGATGTGTAACGGAGCTGGCAGCAGTTCAAGGGACAGTCCCAAGCCTCGCTGCTGTTGGATCCCCAGAGACTCTTTTCCCTGGTTTCCATTTTCTCTAGCTGCATTTCCATTTCCTTTATTGAAATGCATAACAAAGAACTTCTACCCTTATTTATGCAAATTTGTAGTCAGAACTTTAATTATGGAAAGAATAGCATGGGCTTAAGTACCACTGATCTGAATTTTCTGATTAAATGCCCCCAGATTTTTCTCTCTTCTTGGGACTAGCTAAATGGTGGTGACTTACAACTCTACAAATCAAGTACCTATCGTCCACCCACATTTTTTCACCCCTCTTTCAAATCACCTTGTCCTCCTGCTTAAGTTCAGCCTGTAAAAGCTGTTCCTGGGCTGGCACAGGGTGTGAGTTGAGGCAAGTGTTGTCCCAGGCTATCCGTCGCTTCAGAAGCCATCGGTCCCACAGAGCCAGAAGCTGCTGTTACACTGAGGCACCTACGGCATGTCCACTCCTCTAAATACATCACTTACAGTGGAGAATTCCATGGGTTGTCAAGGGGTGGGTTATATTTGTGGCACCCACTGAATAAAAAGAGGGAAAATTAATTTACTGTTTTGAAACGAGTCTCAATGTTATCAAAGGGAAAGCTGACTGGCTGCCTGCAGTTTAACGAACACAGCTTTCCTATTCAGCCCTTACGCAGATTACCCTCTGCTGGATGGATGTGTCATCCCTGTTAATGATGGTCCCACATACACCGTGACAGACTAAATGTCAAACTGCGTGAACCATGTATCTCTACAGGGAAATGCAACTCCTTCAAGCGATGTAGGAATCCGCCAGCAAAGTGATGGGGCCTCGGGAAGAGTAGAGAGAGCTTCTAGCGAGGCTGACACATAGGGATGTTTCTTCACCAGCATTGGCAGCAAAGCCAACTGAAGATGTTTCCACCCATCCTGTCCCCATCCCTGTCCCCTTGCGCTGTCTCCCCTGCTCCCCAAATTGAAGCAACTGTAAATGAGCTGAGGTTTAAAACAGCCCCTCAGAAGAAACCAGAAACCTGGTTGCCCTCATTGGTTTTTAACCCAGGTCATTTCACAGTGCAGTTCTGCAGACAGTGGTACCAGAGGCACTTGGAGCAGCAAACTGTGGCTGGAGGCCAGGAACAAGTGATTAGGGCAGGGCTGGGGAGAAAACTTCCTATGCTGGCGTAGGAGGGAGCAGGCGAGCTGGAGGATGTATAGTCATGCTGGTGTGCCTGCCCTGGCACACAGTGCGTGTCTGTGCCACCTCTGCACAGCAGCTCTGGCTCAGAGCTGAGGGTGTGCTCTGCCTCCACAGCAGCTTGCCCAGCTGCTGGCTCCAGCAGGGTTTGGTCAGCATGTGGCTTCTTGCCCGAGCCTTTGCCCAGGCTCTGAGGCAGGCTGTCCAGGCCTCCTGCATCAGAGCCAGGTCACTCAGGAAGCATTCCTGTCATCTCCCCTCCAAGGCACCTCTGCTGTCAGGTACACGAGCCAGGGCCATATGACAGGGGACTCCGTGACCCAGCAAACCCTGAAGACAGAAGGAGAAGGCTTCACCAGAACATCCTTAGGAGTTCTCTATGCAGCCATAAAGCAGTTGGTCAGATGGACAAACAGAGTGGGAGCTAGATGAAAATCAGCTCTGGTTCACTGATTAAGCTGAAGAAGCGACTGGGATTTTGCTCTTTTATGAGGCTCTTGTAACCACTGAACTACGTCAGTAAACCAGCTTTAACCAAGTGCTGTTATTTCACACAGATTTCGCATCTTACCAAGTTGATCAGGAAACATCCTAGTGGCACTTGTTAATACCCTGTGTGCTGCCTTGCTGGGGGGTCAGAGCCACTGCACAAGAACTAAGCTTGTCCGGCCCAGCGATTTCCCAAGGGATGCAAACCCAGCGGGTGTCCCCGGTAACACCCCACCTGCAGAGCCGGGATACTTCCGCTCCCTGCACTTTGCCACCAAACATGTCTGTCTTGTCTTTAGGAAATAGAGAAGATACTGGCATTTCTGAGATAACCCCCATGGCATGAGTGCAAGAACACCTCGCATGGCATTGAAGGAATGCACTCGGTCACAGCAGAGGAGGGAAGTTAAACCAGGCTCTTGCTGCTGCCACATAGGACCAGTCATTGGATCAAGTTTTTCCCTCCACATCCATTTCTGTTGCTTGCTCTGGCTGAGCCAGGCTGCACTCAGCCTGGTCCTTCCCCATTCCCATCACAGATCAAACCAATTCCCCTCTCTACCCGTCCCTTGCTATGGAGCCCTCTTCCTGGTCTCAGTCCTCTTGCACCTCCTGTTACCATTCTCTTTCCTAGTCTCAGGTACACCGCCAGCTCCAGAACCACAGTCCGCTTTGAGGTGGGTCTGTGACCTCCCAGACACCTTCTCCTTGGCTCTTTTCCTTTGCCTCAAGCTGCAGTGGGCTTGTCCGAGGTCGATGCTGCTGTTCCTCCGGGCTGACGGTGCCGGCATCCCCCTTGTAAAGCAAGAGAAGTCACAAGCTGCTCTTCACTGCTTGTTTCCACAGTAACAAACATGGCTTTCTTTTTTTCCTCCCAAAACACCCCCCACCCCAGTTTTCAGATGCTGCCTCCACCACTTCTTATGCGTTTCTGAAGACCCCAGAGGTGGTAAGTCTATCCCTAGTTTCCCTCTTGGGCTCTTTTGTGTACTGATGCATGACAGCAGGCTCCCGGGACTGGTGGAACGTGCCTGTGCTGATCTGCTGCTGTGCTGCAATCCATCTTTTACAAGGGACACTGCATGGGGCCAGTTACCTAATTAAACGCCCACGTGTGCTTGGGAGGGTTCCGGGAGCGCTGAAGAAGACCTGTGAGCAATCGCATTACCAGTTCTGCAGGTAGTGCCCTCCCTCCCTGTTTTGGGTGATGGTGACAAAGAAACTGCACATTGACAAAGCCTGAAGGAATTTAACAAGAGTCTTGCTCTGGTGGTTCCCAGAAAGGTGCCTCCTGCTCTCCCACAGAGCTGGAAAAACGTGCACCCATGCGCTGGGACCAGGGGGAAGGAGTCCTGCCGTGCAGTTGGAGAGGCCTGGGCGAGCATTTCATTATCCCACTTCACATCTTCAGCTCATGGCTTGTTGCATCCAGAGAACTGGCTTGCCCTCAGGCTCAGACATTTCTTGGGGGTGAGAAAGGGTCCACGGGTCTGTGCTTCGTAATTTAGGCTTTGTGTAAATAACCTCGTTGCAGTCAGCTACACAGTCAGCAGGCTCAACACCAGAGCTGAGTCGACCAAGGCTAAGGCACACCCTTTCTGTAACCAGCAGCACATGGAGGAGATACGTGACCGACATCGTGGTTGGCCCCCCCCCGGCACCGCAGCCAGGAAGCCAATGACAGCTGGGTGACCCACCAGCAGCCTTTGTCACGAGACAGAAGTGGGCCACAAACTCACATGCTCGGCTCCCCCGGCTCTGCACTACCACTCCCCGTGGCTGCTATGTGACTCACAGGCAGTGCAAAACCTTCCCTGATAAAGGTTTTGCAGAAACAAAGACAGCAAACAAGAAGTAATAGAATGATAAAAAAAACTGCAAGAAGACCCAATACAAACATTTCCTAATTTTTATTAACCAAAAGGGACAGTGTGATGGGATAAAAACTGGCACTGATTCCTGTGTGAATCGCTGCATTTCCAGAACGTGTTCTCCCAAGCAAAGCCTGCAAACCACAGTTCTCCTCAAACACCGTTCCTGGAGCTGAGTGTATCATCCTTAACGATGCAGAGGAAAACAGGGAGCCGTGCTTGGCGGGTGGCAGGGATAGGGCAGCCACAGTCCTGGGCATGCTGACCAGGGGAACAACTGGGGAGAAAGAGGCATATTTGCCAACTGTGCTCCCGGTTCTTGCCCTGCAGCTGTAGCTGAGGAGGGGCCGAGCAGCATGTGGGGTACGTGCCAGCTGACATCTGCTCCAGGTAACTCATCTTCTCACTACCGAGAAATGTGATGCACCCGCTGGCAGTGCCCTGCAGCCAAATGCAGCCTCAGTTCCGGGTCACCCCACTGGGGCTGCTTGCTGCAAGACCAAGTGTTGCCAAGGGGCTGGCAGCAGGAATTAGGGTCTTGGTTTGGGGTCTGGCCCCTGGATTGATAGCACACACAGCATGGGACTCACCACCCGTCACCTCCTCAGCACCCTTTAGCCTATGTCTGTGCTGGTGCCTTGTGCCAAAACTCTGTCCCTCGCCTGAGCTATGGAAAGCTGGTGGCACATGGTGTGGCTGCCCGCAACCAGTTTGACAGCCTCAAGCCATCTGACTGTGGCACAGCTTGGCTCCCCTACACGGCCGCTCCACCTTCAGCAGCAGAGAAACCCAGCTCCCCCGCCAGCCCTGGGCAGGGGTGGCAGGTGACATGGTGCCTGTGTGAGGCACCTGGGCATGCGGAGAGGTGACATCTGGTCAGCGGCTGCAGCGCAGCTGAGGCCAGCGGGGTATCGGGGAGGCAGCTCAAGGTCTGAAAGCAGACCAGTGCGACCAGCAGCCATGCCACCGCAACACTGAAGCAGGTGCCTGGGCACAACGAGCGGCTGCACTGGGGCTTACTCTGACAGGACATTGTGGCTGGTGCCGCACAGTCCAGCTGCGGTCCGAGCAGGGGTGGGTATCGCTGGGGCCGAGAGGTGTGCCACCAGCTGCTGGGACAGTGCCAGCGCCCATCTCCAGGCTGCTGCTCCCACCTGCTCTCTACGGTCGTTTCCCCACGGGAAGCTCTCAGCCCACCCTTCTCCAAGGCAGGGCGTTTTCTCTCCCACACTGGTTCCTTCGTTCCCACCCGAGCCCTTCTCCGGCACTAGCTGAGGCTGCCAGGGAGCAGAAGCAGGATCTGGCAGGCCAGCAGCACCTCGCTGTCCCCAGTGCTGCGGTGGGCGCAGAGCTCCACGCTGCGGGCTCTGCTGACCCGCAGGGACCGCTTGAACCCGGGCGCGAAGGGCCCCGCCGCAGCCCTGCCCCGCCGCCCGGGAGCCGGTCCTGGCTGCGACCAGCCCACCCCGCCGCTGGGCCCTCCAGCACCGCTAGAAGCTGCACGTAAAACCCGGGCTCCAACAGCGCCTCTTCCACCGCTGCATTCCAGCCGCGGTAGCTGAGGAAGAGTGCAGGAGCACCGCACGGTTGTGGTGGGGGTACAGCACCCCAGGGAACCGCTGCTCTCAGTACAGTGTGGAGAAGCGCTGGGGTGCTTCAGAGCTCCTGGCTTTCACCCACTGCTGTATCCATTCATCTAGTAACAGGTATAAAAGCCTCGCCTTGGTGTCACAACCACAGCACTACTCGGTGAAAAGCATCAGAAATAAAGTTAGATGTGCATTTTTATGGGATTTCATCACTCAAACATGTGGTGGAAGCAAGAAACTTGCCACAGATAAGAACAAACACGAAGTCTTGTAGGAAGAAAGCGTAAAATCTGATGTGCTTCTAAAACCAGCATATGGAGTTGCTGAGGGGGTACCTCCCCGCTGACTCTGCTTGGGGACAGCTGTGATGGGAGACAAAGCATTAGGCAGGAGCCTACAGAGGCAACACAAACCACCCATCTCCAACAGACCTGTTCTCCTTGGTACAAAGCCAAAATCTATCACAGACCTGGAACACTCCGATTTCTTGACGTGGGGAAGGCATTGACGTAACTCTGGAGAGCTGGAGGTAGGACAGAGCTGGACTGGGTGAAAGCTGTGTGCATGGGAGAGCGTCCCCAGCTGCAGCCACCGCCTGGTGTGGGAGCTCCCCACCGCAGCAGGACAGCTTGCTGTCCCCAGGCCGAGATCTGTACTAGCAGGGAGCTGTTCCTTTTGACTCAGGAGGAAGTCCATCCAGCAGACCTCTGGGCAGTGGGCTCCAAGTAGCCGGAAACATGAAGGGACCATCCCCTCTTCCACAAGAGCGACTGTTATCTGTGGCCAGAAGCTGGCACAGTGGATTCCACCATGCTCAAAGGTCTCTCAAGAGGCTGTGGGGCTTGTGTTGCTGGGACCATGCACCAACACAAGGCAGTTGGCACTGGCAAAGCACTCCACCAGCTGCAGGAACGGCTTTATAGACAATGCTGAGGGCTCTGGTCCCCACAGGGCACGTAATCGGCACGCTCCTGCTCAGCACTGGTGCCCTGGGAAGTGGCAAAAATACAAGTGCTTTAACTCAGCACTCTTTTCTTCAACCCACAGACAGAACCTCATGACAAAAGGTAACAACCGACCATTCCTTCCTCTAAATCAGTGTGAGAAGACGTGAAAGTGGCCATTAAAAGAGCTGAGTTGAACAGAACCACTGATTTTCATTTCAGCATTGTTACATCTTGAGGCCCCAGTAATGCCCAGAGCAGCTTTTTCGTATAAGTAGCTACTTGGCAGGATGGTTTGGGCCATCTCAGAAATCCCAGCATCTCTCCTGAACAGGACCTCCCTCACTTCTGCCCCTGCTACCCAAACCGGTTGTTACACTTGGGGAATCTGCTCTTCCCTCTGGCATCCCACATCTGCCTACCCCCAAGCAGCACTCTGCTAACCGCACTCATGCAACACACACTGCGAAGCGCTGGCTCTGCTCCGGTGCATCTGTATTTAGCTAGAGCATCAAATGCCTGTGGGAAGAGCGAGGGAGTAGGAGACTCTTCTGACCTTTCACTGGAGGTTTTCTCTGAGGACAGGCAATAATGGCACATACCTCTGTTCACCCGCAGATCTAAAAGCACGTTATACACTAGTGGGCAGATACTACTACTGGCCCCTTTTCCGAAAGGCTTAAGGTGGGACTTCCAGAGGAGCTGCCCTGCTCCCGCTGAACTTCATGGAGGCCTGGATGCATCGCTGGAGGCTGCCTTGAACTCCCAGCCACTGAGCCCCACCCAAAGGTCAGGGCACGGCCATGGCAGAGCTCTGAACCCACATCTTCCCACCAAGTCCCCAGGGTTACCAGCATGTGGTCACAAATCCTGTGTCTCAGTCTGGCAGTCTAGCCAGGGGCTTGCCACCCCTAGTTAATTCTTGAATGGCTGCTAACCTCAGTATGTGGTGGGAGTGAGGGAACAATAACATACAAACCAAATATGAAAATACTTTGTAATACAACTAAATCGGTTCTGCATCTCTTGCATTGTTCGGCAGGTACGGAACACGTAACACAGTCATACAGAAATGTATTTGGTCAAGGTAAGCAACCAATATTTTTTGATAAAATACATTCTATATTAATGCTCATTCACATTTAATACACATGTAAATTAAATTTTCTATGTATAAAATTCCAGTTTATCCTCAGTGTTGCCTGGTCATGCTTCAGCTCAGCAACAGGGCTTGACACCTTCAGCTCCCAGCAAAGTGACAAGGGACCAGAGCTGTCTGCAGGACCAAGCGTCATGCATCCCCGGGAGCGCCCGCGCCTGCGGGTCCCGTTTGAACAAAATCTCGCTGGCTTCAGTGGGAATTTTGCAGGGGTGAGTCCAGCACTTGCAGCCTGGTGTGGAAGTCACCCAAAGGGCATACAGCATTCCGAAAAAAAAGTGAGCTAGTGAACACAGAAAATAATACAACTGCATAATTTACAGTGTTATGTTTGCTTGCCACCATATTAATGCTCAGCTGCTCAAGAACAACTCGATCAATATGCAGGGAAAGGTAGCAGAGGGCAGCCGGTGTTGCAGCCTCCTGTACGCAGTCACCAGCGCTGGCTCTCCCACCTTCCCTCATTTCATGAATTCTTGCCTATGCCGCTGCCACTCTGAGCCCAGCTCTCCACAGAGCCCTGTGGAGCCAATCCTTCACAGCACTCAGGACTGTTCGGATTGCGATTGCACCTCCACCACGGGACCCTAATCCTGTGCAGCGTGCCTTCGGCTGCGCGTCCTCCACTACCACCCATGTCCACCCCTGCACCCTCCCCGCCATTCTGCCAGCACTTGCCTGAGCAGCCATGCGCTGACCCAGGTGGTGGGGCTGATCCGGCTGGAAAATGGCCTGGCCGTAGAAAGGTAGAGGGTTACTTCCCAGCTAGATCAGCCCTGCAGCCCAGCTCCCGACACAGCCGTACCCGGGGCTCGTGCGGGTGCCATGTGGGTGCGTGCACGTGCATGTGGGTGCCAGCCACCTGCACCTCAGCAAAACGGGCACAAGTGGCTGCTAGCAAACCTGAACGGCGGGGCTCTGCCTCCAACTGGCACTACTCTGAATTATGTCTTGCATTACGTTACAGCAGAGGCAAGTCAGCCCCAGAGTCTACTTGTACGAGCCACAGCCAAAGGGTTGGATGCTACAAAGAAAAAGGTTCTCCTGAAGCAAGGCTCTGTTCAAAGTAATGGCATCTGTTTTAGCCAGAGAGGAAAGAAGAACTTCTTAGGGACTTAAAGTAGGGGTGGAAACCACTGGTCTTACACTTTATTTTAGTAAGCAAAACGCCTATTGCTGCTGTACAGTGTTATACAGTGAACTGCCACGGCTCTCATGTCACTAGTCCATAGAAAAATGTGCTGCGACTACCATGTTTATGCCTGCATGCTGAAGAATGTACAAAGTTGATTAAGCTGTTTCTCTTCCACTTGTTTTCGATATTCTTAAACCCTGACTTTTTCAGTGCAGACACTTCTGTGCATACTCAGGTACCACACACTGTCCCGGTTATGGAAAGTCTTTGTCCCAGGTTGGAAAAATCAAGTGCTATGCATCCCTCAAGCCATCATCATCAATGTAAACCACCAACAAAACTTGCTCTCTTCAGTAACCTTGAAAAAAAAGTCTTTTTAAAAATCTACTGAAAAGGAGGAGACGTTGCTAACAACAGGGTTTTCAGAATGATGTGAGCTGTTTCTAGGAGTTGTCCAAGCATGTTCTCTTTGCTCACTTTTTGTTTTTATAAAGCTAATTCTCTATAAAAGGGCTTTTGAAGCATGTGACCTTCATTTGACGATTTTTAAAAAATTGGAAAAAAGGAGTAAATTTAGAAACATCTTGCTTGATTGTGGAAAATGGCTGTATTACAGCAGAATCCCCTTTGCTTCTTATATTTTCAGTACAAAAGGCAAGGAAATAGAGACCCTGCACATTCACAGTCTGGCACTCATCCGAGCCACTTTAATCCATGCAAAATACGTATAAAATACGAGGGGTTTTCTCCTTTATATCGAGACCCTGCCAAACCCCTCTGGCGAGCAAGTCCCCAGCTAAGTAAAACCTCACGAGTTCTTGTATCAGCCAAAGTAGCAGTATTTTAGCTCCCTCCAGCGAGGTGTAAGTGCCTGGACTAGCTCAAAGGCCCAGGGAGAGGAACAGGTCCAGCGTTATTTTAAGAGCCGGGTGCTGGTTTATCCCCCTATGGCTTCAAAGTTAAGTTGCACTTAATTCACGACACCATGAGGTTTGAGGAGTAATTGAGCAGTGTATTAAAAACAGCGTAGCTTGAAGGTGGTTGTCCTGCAGAAGTGGGACAGGGGATGGCTGTTTTTTAATTGACTTGTATGAGAGCAGCGTTTGGTTTCGGATCAAACAGTGTCGGAGTACCAGGGTTGGTTACCACGTGTACTGCTGATAAGAATTACTCCCAGTTACTAACCCAGCACTTGTAAACTCAGGTGTCAGTAAAACAACATTACCAGATCTGACACCCATACTCCGCTGGACCTCCCCCTTCCCGCTATTTTTGTTAAGCCTTCACGTGCACTTCTGCAGCACCAACCACTACTGAACTAGTGTTTTTCAGGAGAAACCTCTCCAAGTTTGGTACTTTGTCAAAACCGGCAGCTGTTGAACTAAAAAGAAAAGCGTGGGTCACGTTTGCTCTCTGCGCTGGTTTCCCCAGAATGGTCACTGGTGAGGACATGGCACTTTTACCACACATCCTACATTTTTGGTACTCTACATTCATGTCAGTGAATGCTACTCTCGACATGAGTCAAAGAGACAAGTCAGCGACACGTCTGCTTCTAAACTGATAACGGCAGAATGCTACCAAGACAACGCCATAGAGAACCCACTGAAGCAGGAGCAAAATTCAGGTCACTTTGTAGCAAAGCTCATCACAGATTATTACTATTAGGTTTTATTTTTTTTTTAAATGTTTTGTAAAACTTTTATCCTGGGAGCCAGATATCCCCATGTGATGTGCTAATTCCAACAGGCTAACGTGGGACCACCTGACCCCACCTGGTACCAAAGGCTTCCGAACTTTTTAGCTTCTTGGAAAATCACTGCTGACTGACACCCATCTGTTGGTGATCGGCTTCTGGTTCCTCTTCTTCCACATCTGCGTTATATTCTTCAAATGCATCATCATCAACATCTGGAAGCCCAAGTAACTACAAAGAAAAGCAGAAACAGTGTAATAGTGAATTACCCACTCGTGCAGCTTTGCTGCACATCTTCACACAATACTGAAGTGCCACTTCTCAAACACCTCAAACCCTCAAATAACAGTACTGCGTAACAACCTCGACTCGCTTTCTCTCCCTCCTGTGATAGAGAAAGACTTGAAAACATATCCTCACACCAAATGAAGTGCTCAGGACTGGAAGATAAATAAAACCAAAGCAAAGCACTTGCAAAAAGCTTTGCGTTCTTCCCTGAGGTCACATCATGAATTGCTGACTGTTTAGACTTGGCAGTGGTTTAACTTCACAAAGAACCACGATAATACTGTAGCAGTAGTTATCTCAGTTTAAGATTGTTTTCGGCAACCCTGCGAAACCGAAGAAGAAAGCATCCTCACACAGAACTGGTGAGTACGGAGCAGGGAAGGAGACCCTAAAACCTTACAGATCGCACCAAGTTAAGTCCTTCTCTTTTACCCTTCGCTCCACCACACCAGACGAAGACTTGCACGCTGGGTGAAGCCCTTACAGTGAGAAATACCGCATATTCAACTCAAAATTGCCCAAGTCCCTTTAAGTTTCTGCAAATTAGATGTGGGCTGGTGAAGAACTGCCAGCCCATCTTCCTTGGACAGGGTTTGAATGCCCCTAGCTCACGGCTCTGATCACTGCAACAGCACATGTTCACTACAAGGAAACAGAGCAAACAGCGATGTTTGAACTTCTCCTTTCTCCTCCAAAAGGCTGCCAAGCCAGCAGAAGTCAGAAAGATGGATAAACCAAGTAATAGTCAAAATAATGCATCTGTTGTGGAAATCTCGTATTAGGATCCTACACTAGCAGCTATTAATATCCACAAAGCAAAGCTGCGGGCCAGGCATTTCTGGGAATACCACGTATTTAGCTTGCCAGGGCTGGAAGAGCAGCATAGACGCATGCAACACCCTGTTTGGAGAGTGACGCAGCTGTGAGCTCTCGGAAGAGGCAAAACCCAGAAAAATTTGGAGGAGAGTGATGCTCGCTGGGTGGTACCATGAAAATGAGAAGGCTGTGATTTTTAGGGACCTAAACTAGTTTAGTCTGTGATCAACATTCAAAATTATTCAGCAGGTACAAAGACAACGCAGAGAATTAGTTTCTGGGTCCAGTAAAGCTTGTATCCCCCACTGCCACTGGAAGAAAAACAGCTTTTGAGTTCCAGGTTTCTTCGGCAGGAAAATGGAAGGAGAATTTGCGGACTAAACCCCCTCCTTCGGTTGTAAAAATACTCATGGAGAGACCCCAAGCAGAAAATGTTCTTGTTTTCTGAGCAGGACAAAGGGTGAATATTCCTATGCATACATATTTTTCAAATCAAATGCTTAACTGAGCAAAACTGAGCTGAGACAATGTGCACCCACTACCTTCAGCAAAGAAAGAGCTTGACCTTGTCTAGAGCGGTGCAGTTTAGCTGTCAAGGGTTAACCAACACTTTAAAAGCCTCATCTAAATAAATATCCTGCCCTGGCCCTGTGTTTGTGCCCACAGAACATAAGGAAGAGAGATCTGAGAGCAGCGAGGGCTGGTGAGCAGCCCAAGACCACCCTCACTGCCTCCGGCAGCTGGGGAGTAACCGCGAGCAGAGGGAAATCCCTGCCTCTCACTGAGAGGGACACTAACCGTGGACATCCCCACTCTCGCCACCTCCAGAACACAGGGCCCAGCTGCGTGAGCAGCCAGTCCCTTCCACACCATAGCCTCAGGGGAAACCTCTGGAGGAGACACAGCTGGGCTGTTACCATCATTGTGCGGAGCAGGGATGAGCTGAGTTACTGGGCAAAAGTCAGCCTGGGAGCCCTCAGTTAAGGGAGGGCAGGCGCTCGTGTAGAGCGGGAGGGCATGGAGAGCTGCAGATGCACCACTGGTGTCTCCTCCTAAACACTTCCCTTCAAAGGACCCCAACAAAGCCTTTCAAAACTGCCTCATAATCTTGGATGTCCAGCTGGAAATACCAAAACGGAAAGATTTTCACATGGTGCTTACCAAGCACATGCTAAAAACCTGGTCCCTCCTCAGTCCCTCCAGACTGAGCAGCCAGGACCATCAGGCACTTCAGAAGAGCCCAGTTTGACCTTCAGCAGCAGTTTTTCCGAAACCACCATTTTTCAAACTGAAACCTGCCAGATGGGTCTTGGTTGGGATAGTGGAGAAGAAATGCCCCGCAATGCACTGTTCCCTCCAAGCTGACAGCAAGGTGGTTTCGTTAGCATACAGGTCCAGCAGAGAAAGGATGGGGGACAGCGCGAAGCAATGCCAAAGAAATAATTTCCCAATACTGATGAAAAGTGGTTTTGTGCTGGCAAAGGCCTGAAGGCACAAAATAACTGTTTCCATACATCTACTGTAACACCCTTCACTTTTAAAAATCCATCCTACCATGCATGTGCTATTTTTAATAATCACAACAAGGGGTAACGTTCCTTGTTAGACTTGTCTATGCACAACCAGACCTCACATGATAAACCCGGTTTTGTCAGGCTGATGCAAATCCCTCAATACTAGAGTCAGAGGAGAATCTAAGAAACTCGGTCTTTGTGGTACCTCCCAGAGAAAACGAAGGGGTATTTGGTCACAGCCTGCAAGAGGTCTCTGGCAATTGACGACATCGGTTTTGAGTGGACAAAAGCATAAGGAATTTCTACATCTGGGAAGCACAACTAGAATAATGCAGAGAGTTTTTCACAGGAACGCAATGAGAAGAAAAAGTGCCCAGCAGTGTTTGTCCTTTAAGTCTCCTGAAGACTTTACGTAAGGACTCGGTGTCTTTGGCAAAGACAGGGTGCAGCTCAACCCTGATTTATGTGCTCAGTTGTGGGAATCATGGGGTGAAATGTGATGTGTTAATGAAGGGCCCAGACTAAATAATGGTTCCCCTTGCTTTGGATCTTTTTATGCTGACGAGCAGCTGAACTTGGTTTGACTGAAGCCGATTTCTCAGGAACTTAAGCTATGCTGAAATAAATGTGGTTTAAATGACATAAGTGATCGCTACCGATTTAATTAAATGTTTTTGAAGTCCTCTCCAGTTAAACCAATGGAAGTTTCTCCTCAAAGACACAGTTTTTCTGAGCAGGAGAAAACAGCTATGAAGACCCAAGAGCCGAGTATTGTTCTGGGAAACATATATATTATTACTTTTGTATGTTTTCACAATTCCAAGCAGCTGCACTGACGGATCAGATTTCCAGTCCTTTCTAAAAGTGTGCATCTGTTCTATTTATTTGCAGTCTCTCAAAGGATTCCTTAAAATGATGCTCTTTTATGTCGACCAGCTGTGGCGGTCCACAGCAAGGCAAGGCAAGGGTGTGAACAGGCAGGGCCAGTGTTTTCATATCGGAGCTCCAGGCACTCCCTCTTGCTCTAAATACTTGGGATACATTTTCAGTCTTCTCGACTAGTCAGCCAGGAAAAGAGAGGAGGGAGAAAGATCTACACTTTCAGCTGAGTATAAAAATGTCCATGGGTCAGCTTTCTCCCGGGAGCATGGCTCTGACAACGAACCTCCACTCTGCTTCGCACCAGCCCCTTACCCAGCCCCAGGCACTCGAAAGGAGAGGATGTACAAAGGGAAGGTTTGGCAAAGATGAAGGACAACTGCCAGCCTAAGTCACCTCACCCTGACAAAACCCAGGTTAGCGTTGAACAGGGACAGAGAAAGCGGATTAGCAGCGAAACAGAAAGATACAAGCCCCCTCCCCATACAACCCAGCTTCTGCCCCAACTTCTTCTCAAACAGTGACCAAACCGGCGTTTGCAAATACCAAGTGGCAACCATCCTATCAGCCAAATCCGGACCACTTGGGGGGGAAAAAGCCAACCCTAAAATAAAACAAACCACTCTGAGGAGAGACCGTATTTCCAGCTTCCCTGAGGTTTACTCTCGCTACTCAGATCCTTGCAAATCTCCCCAGTTCCAGTGCCAGGAAATAACTCTGCCGCAAAGTCCGGCGGCGCTGACTCGCATCCTGTTCCGGGGAGTCAGAGCTGCATCAGTAGGACGGGAGCCCCTGCACAGCTGGAGAGCCGGTGCCACCGGCTGCCGCACCAGTTGGCCTCCCACCCTGCACGGGAATCTCACCCTCTCAAACACGGAGATGGAAATAAAAAGGCAGCTGGCTTCCAAGAAACAATTCCCAATTGTCTGAAAGTAGCTTACGCGCCAACACCCCTGCACCCAGGCGGCTGACTGGAGAGGTAAGTCCCTGCAGCAGAAGCCACCTCACGCCATCCAGCGCTCTCCTATTACAAGTCACTGGTAACTGTCAATGTTTGGAAGTACCAAAGAGGCACTTACGGGTCTGAAGGATTTGAAGACTTTTTCCAATATTTCATGGAGTGTCTTTTTCCCACAGGAGGAGATGTAATCCTGTGCAAGTTGCAGAAAAGGTAAGCAGTCCTCACTTTCGCTCCACACGTGCTGAAAGCCAAGAGCAACACAAGAAATAAAAGGCATTAATAGGAATTCTCGCTGGCCCTTCCACATGATTTTATAAGGTGACATGTCGTAAACGTCTGCCAAAGCACCCTGGGCCTCCTGCAGTTCAGACCCGCACTGGGGACGGGCACTGCAGGCTGTTTCAGAAGCCACGCTTCTGAGGAGGAACCTTCATCTTACTAACAGGATGCATCAGACAGCAGGGAAATTGATCCAGAGGAGGAGACACCTTATGACTGCACTAGCAGCAAAGCGGATGCATGCCTTGTGCACGTGCATTTTACCAGTAAAGGGGTTTTCCTTTGACACCAGCCCTGTTCAGGCCTGGACGTCACGATGGGTTTTCTCTTCTTCTGCATCATCCGCTGCAATGATGTCCTCACGAAGAGCTAAAGCATCTCTTTGTCTTTCTGGTGTTTGTGCAAGTGTGATGTGACGCTGGAGGTGGAACCTGATGTGTAATTCTCTTGACGATGCAGAAGAAGAGATGCAAGATATACCCACAGGTTAGACACAGAGCCAAGGAGAGACATTTGGGCACTCACATCATCTGGTACTTCATGCCTCTCTCCTTGTTTTGAGGTTTACTCCCAGACCTGAATCTTCTCTTCCCGGGCAGGCACATCGAAACCCACCTGGCACACTCCTGTCTCTCTTTTGCCTCAGAGATGCAGCCTGGCTCTGTGAAGCCTCTCCCAAAACTGAGGCTTACGCTGCTGATACGAGGTTATTGGAAAGAGTGCTGGTGAGCGGTGGTGGAAGCGCTGGGGCAGCAACGCCTCTCGCACACAAGGGCGGCACAAGCTCACGCACACTTTTACAGACCTTCTTTAGAAGACACTGTGCATGGACCTGTCTTCGGCAGTCTGCTACACAGAGAAGTCTGACACTGCAGATTGGTTTGAGACTCTTACACCTCTGGTTTTGCACAGCAGCTCTTCTCCCCAAAGCGCCAGGCAGATTTTTACTGCACTACAAAGAGCAGGTTATGCTTCAACAAGGAAGGAGGGGGGTCTCCCTGAGGGAGATGCAGGGATGCACTTACCCAATGAAGAGACTAAACGTCACCTGAGCTGCACCTCTGAGATGAGAACTGTGACTGCCTTGCTATGAGCCTCACTTGACCTACATTTTCTTCGGTGCTTGTTGTACTTTACAAGCATAAACATAGTAAAATGTTTTGTTATGAAAAGAGCCCTGCCTTACTGAGCGGAATCTGCTCTTCCCATATAACCAGAGTCATCTCTTAACCGGTCTGGCAATAAAACCGAGTTCTTCACAGTCTTGCCAACTCTCCAAGGCACATACCACAAGTCTCATGATACTTCATGCCATCTTGGAGTCACAGGCTTTGCAGTCCTATAAATACACAACCAAACCTCAGCTTCTGTTTGTAAAAAAAAAATAAATAAAGTCTGCACTTTGTGATTTCTGTGGCCTAAAAAGGCAGAAGGTACATGAAGGGAACCCGAAAGAACCCTCTTTAAAATATCAAAGGGACACTTTCAAATCCCCACATTTTAAGAACATCCTCAAGATTTTGGAGGTCTGGCCCATGATTTCTTAGTACTTGGGGTTAGCAATAAGCGTTTAGTTACTCCTAATCTTTGCATCAACCTCAAGAGCTGGATGTTGCTGCTTGGCCGTTCATGGCTCATGCTAAACCTGCTGAGATTGTTTATATGTATAAAACGATTATGACCGCCAACATCCTCATTCTTGTTTAAATTGTGGCTCGTTTTGACTACCAGAGCTACACACAGGAGCTTCCACTTAAATGAAAATCAGGCTCTGCCCTTTTCACTTTAGTTCACCAGGGAAAGTTAACCCCGTGTGGTCCTACCATGTTTTTATGGCCTCTTTTCAAGCTGTGTCACGTTTTAGACTCCAGTGTGAATTTGTCAGCAGTAGCGCAGAGTAAGATGATCTAGCATGAGAGGGAAAACTAAGCAAGTAACTTGACCACTGAACCTCTGAAGAGAATTTTGTGAAGCATCATCAGGCAATAAGCAAGTAACGCTTCCAACAATTTCCACATCTGCAGGAGATGTAGAACTTTGGCTGTAGCAACAAATGGGCTATGAAAGGTCTCACGTGCCATTAGAGCTTGCCTCTCATTTGGAAATGGCTTGATTTCATCTCCCTCCCTCCCCGCCCCAAGGAAACTCAATGGTAACAAAGACCAGGGCTATAACATCTCCGAATTCAGCTGCACCCACAGCTCCCTGAGGATGTTCAGCCCTGCACTGAGGCAGAGCAGGAACCGAGTCTCACCACTGACTCACACATCTCCAGGAGAACCTGCAAATGGAATTTTGGCCTCTCAAAATAAAAACAAACATAATTTGAGGCTTCACCTCCTGCTTAGAAAGTTGGAGCAGTCAGTGAGGCTCCACATACAGAGATGCATTCCCTGAAAAAACCCCGATGCCTGAGGATCTCCCTGCAGTGGGAGAAGCAGTCTGCTGGCAAACCAGTGGGCCACAGTGCTCGGCCGTGGCTGCGCAATTAAAAAAATATTAACCTCATCATCTGAGTATGTGCTTTCCAAGCTTGCCCGGTTTTGCTCACAGCTGCTTTGTGTGTCACTACAAAAGCACACAACCACTAATTCCCACCTCCGCTGTCCTAGGATCATGGTTGAATTCAGTTCAGCCTCTACACATGGCACATCGCTGCAGGAATTCAGGGGGCTGCATCTGGGGCTGTTCACCTTCCCTCACGCCTTTAGATCAGTCTGTCTTGCTGGATGACAGTCACTTGCTGGACCGCCTTTTTCTAACCAGCCCACCTGCTGAGCATGGCAGCAAAACTTTTTCTTTGTGGGGATAATTCGACTTGCAGAAAATACTCAGACTCACTGACTATATTCCAAAATACTTTACAGGATATCATCATCACCTTGCATCAAGGTGGCATCACATTTTTATTTGCTTTATCAGTTACTTTGAATAGCAGCAATAACACAGTGACAAAACGAATGACAGACTCTAAGGAAGGGCTTCACAACCCTCACCCTCATTGATTATGGCCATACAACACCACAAGCCTTGGGAGCTAAATTACACGCAGTTCAGCTGTCTAAAACACTGGTTCAGAGTTTTAGTGCCCTAGTGGTACTGAAAATGCCAACAGGCACCTAGATGGGTCTTCTGCACCCCTAGCATGTTAAAAACCTAGCCCGAAGATACCTTTTCAGGAAATGAAAAGTCTATGATTGCTGTGATTTGGAATCTCTGATTTTATACAAAATTGAGTTATTCTCCCCCAGATTGCATCTTGGCAACCTTTCCAAGTCTTTCTCCTCCTCCCTTTTAAGTTCATCATGTTCATAATTTCCTCCTTACAAGTGGGTTATCATGGACTTCTCTGGCACCTCCTACATAGCTTTTTAAGTCACATTATTATGAAATGAAGACGTAAAGAGAACAAGAATACCAGGCACCAGATGCTTATTAAATATGAGGCTCCTTTCTAAGAGTCACAGGGTGCAAAAAGGCTGTCAAGTGTGCCACCGCAAATTCCCATCACATTTACTCACTTTCACACTCCATTGTGTTACTGGAGCCACACAGGAAGGCTCAAGTGAATTGAGAATCAATCCTCTGGCCTGTATTAAGTCTCCTTAAAACAAAAACTTTAGCCTGTAATTGCATGTAGGAAGGAAATTTATCTTCTGGGACATGGAAAGAAAAAAGAAAATCACAGCAAAAACCAAGACTGCCAAGCTGGGAGCAGAAGTGCAGTGCCACCGTGCACGTGGAGCAGAAAACACGATGCTGGTGAATCAGCTCATTAGGGGTTCTTAATCGCATTAAAGAGACACCATCAACAAGGGAAGAATTGCCACCCATCTGTCTGTAAGTATTACTACTGCAAAGAGTGCCTCAGGTAATTATGCTAAAAAAAGGCAGAAGAAAACACTGCCTCTAGTTTTCCACTGTTCACATCCTGCGTTTGACAGCAGTTGGCCCTTTTGCTCAGTTTGGCTACTGGTGGCTTTGGGCAGGGAGTCCTTCCCACAGCAACACTGGAATGAAAATATTTGCCAGAAAAACCTCAGGAAAATGTGGTCGCAAACCCACAAGAACTGGCCCAGGCTGTAAGCAGGGCAGCAGGGCCTGGAACAGGTACCGGGGTCTGACAGTGACGGGGCTGTGTCCTGAAAGAGTCTGCCCAGCTGAGCAGCCTGTAAAGAAATAATACGCGTCCAAGACACATAGCGAGCTCTCTTTGCAATTGCTGATGTCACGGCATCCAGTCACAGCTTTACCTACTCCTGCACTGCGTCCGTACCCCTGCTCAAGAGCCCAGCAGCGACGGCCCTTTCTGGGCACAGGCATCTCTAGAAAGGACGGCGCGCCGGGGTGCTGGGAGCTGGGTGTGCGGGGCGAGTCCCACCAAGGACCAGGGGAATCCACACCAGAGATGCTCCATGGCCACGGCTGGGCCTGCAGTGGAGGCCCTGGCTAGATGCACAACTAAACTGCAGAGAACTCCTTTCGTAATTCAGCATCACCACCTGCCCTAGGCAATAAGCGCATGTCCTGCTCGCTGGGGTCTGTGGACCTGGAGAGGCCGCTTCAGCGCCGTTTGTTCCCCTGAACCCCCCGTTAACCGGGCTCACGCTGCACTTACCTGTGGGTGTGTCCAGCAGGCCAAGGGGTGAAAGATGCTCCGGGAAGGGAAGGGAAGGGAAGGGAAGGGAAGGGAAGGGAAGGGAAGGAAGGGAAGGGAAGGGAAGGGAAGGGAAGGGAAGGGAAGGGAAGGGAAGGGAAGGGAAGGGAAGGGAAGGGAAGGGAAGGGAAGGGAAGGGAAGGGAAGGGAAGGGAAGGGAAGGGAAGGGAAGGGAAGGGAAGGACCCACCACGTTCCTGCAGTAATAGACCGTGCTAGGAGCCGGTTTGAGCTTTTTTTAGATAAACCGAACTCCTTTGCTGGCAGTTCGGCAGGTCCCGAACCCCGTGGTGAGTAGCTGCTTTTCGGTCACTCCTCCTGCACTGCTCCTCGCCACCGGGAGGGCCGGGAACTGCCCCCGGTTCTGCAGCCACGGGCCGTGCCGCCGGTGCCTTTTCCGCACGAACTTGCCGCTGAGCTCCGGGAGGGGCGGGGCGGGGCCCCGGCCGGCACCTGCCCCGGCCCCCGGCCCCGGCGGGCCCAGGGGAGCGGCGCGGCTCTCCTGTCATCCTGACTCCATTTTATTCCTGCCCATTCTCCATTTGCCGTGACAGCCCTGCCAGCCCGCCCGGCCCTGCGCCGTGCCCCGGCTCCCCGGGAGGATGGAGGGGGCTGCGGGGGAAGCGGCAGCTGCAGCCCCCGCGGGGCGCAGGAGGAGCGAGGCGGGGGGTCCAGGGACTCGCACCCCTCTTCCCGCTCCGGAGCCCGCAGCCTGCCCGGGCCGGGGTGATTGGGGAGGCGCGGGAGGGGAGGGGGGGCGGCGTGGGTGTCCCTGGCCGCAGCCCTGCCCGTGGGGCCGTCCCCAACGGCAGCGGACTCCATTTTGCAGACCGTGGTGCGCGCCGGGGAGGAGCCCCCCGCCCTGTCCCCGCCGCCCCCGGCCCGCACGCTGGGCGCCGCCGCAGCGCCCGGCACCTCCGCCCTCCGTCCCCGCATCCCTCCGCCGCCCCCCGCCCGCAGTCCCTTCGGGTGCTCGCCCAAGCACCGGGGACCTGCGCGGCCGGAGGGGGAGCGTTCCGCAGCGGTGCGGGGGGCTGCCCGCCCGTTCAGGCACACGCACGGCTGTCCCCCACCCCCTGCTCCGGGGCACTCACGAAACTGTCGCCGCAGGCGGCCTCCGGGCAGAGCACGTAGAAGGAGACGCCGGGCTCGGCGTAGAAGTCCATGCGCCGCTCGGTCTCCTCGGCGGCGATGAGCTGGAAGGGCGTGCGGGCGCACCAGCGCTCCGCCGCCTCCGCCAGCGCCTCGAAAGCCATCGCCGCGCCCGACGCTCCCGTCGCCGCTCCCGTCGCCGCTCCCGACGCCGCCGCGACACGCGCCCGCCCCGCGCCCGCCCCCCGCGCGCACCGCCCCCGCTCCCGGCAGAACCGACCCCGAACGTCGCGCTTTAGCGACGGAAAGGTCCGGCGCAGCGGGGGGCGCCGGGACAGCGGCTCCCCGTGCGCCGGGCTGCGCTGCCGGCAACCGGCAGCTGGGGGGAGCCGCGGCTGGAACCCCGCTGCGGTGAGGACGGGCCGAGAGCTGGGGTGGTTCGGCCGAGAGAGGAGAAGGGTGCGGGGAGACCTTCGTGCAGCCTTCCAGCGCTTAAAGGGGGCTGCGGGACAGACGGGACAACCTGCTATCAGGGGCTGTTGGGACAGGACAAGGGGCGATGGTTAAACGGACAGAGGGAGAGTCAGACCAGAGAGAGAAGGGAGAGATTGTTTGTGCTGAGGGTGGTGAGAGCCTGGCCCGGGTTACTCAGAGAGGTGGGAGAAGCCCCATCCCTGGGACCATCCCAGGTCAGGTTGGACCTTGGGGCTCTGAGCACCCTGCTCTAGCTGCAGATGTCCCTGCTCCCCGCAGGGGTTTGGACTGGGTGAGCTTTGAAGGTCCCTTCCAGCCCAAACCGGTCTTTGGTTCTGTGAATGCAGACAGATTCACTCGGTGACGCTGGAAAGCTTCACAGTTTGTGTCAACAGCGCTGGGGACCGGCAGGTTTGCAGTTAGGTTCGTATTACCCTTCTCAGCACATCCCAAGAGATCTCTCTATGTCTAGCAGGGCGTGTGAGATCCAAGAGCTCGTGAGCATTCCAAAAGGGCCGTAGATTTGCATCACTGTCTGCTGTGCCACAAAGGACAACAAGCCCCCACAGCCCTGGCTGGTTTTTGGTGGTGACCAGGGAGCACAGAGCCCACACATGGCCACCCACACGGGTAGAAGAGTTGGCACAGACGAAGACAGCACTGGCCTCCAAGTGATGCCCAGTGGCTGTTGCTTGTCTCCAGAGCGGCGCTTGCACCACAGGTACCCAACGCCCACCTGATGGGGCCCAGGTCACACATCGTATGCTCCCGTCATACATGTTAGTTGGTGCGTGAATCACTCCACCGCTGCCCAAATAACAGGGGAGGGCGTTTCTTTTCGTTTGGGGTTTCTATTCCCAAATGTATTTGCATAATTAGCACGAAAAGAGGACATGGAAGACCACAGCCCTTTCTCCTAAAACATGAAGTTGTCAGCTTGCCTGTCACTCGTGGGCCAGGTGCCACCGTCCGGACAGACATCTCCCCTGCCACAGTGCTCAGCTGCCCAGGACCCCAGCCCCACCATCTCTCTGCCCTTCCCCAGGATCCAGCCTTGTTTTCTATCCTCCCCAGAGACGGTGCTGGTGGCAGGTGAGGACATGGTGGTGGTGGGAGCGAAGCCTTGGCCTTCCCTCACACTGGCAGGGCTGCGCACAGGGCTTGGTGGGCAGCCAGGCAGTCCTGCCCTCCTGCTGGCAGCACTCTGGCCCACAGCAGCAAGGGGAGGTCAAGGCTGCACTTCAAGCAGCCACAGTGCCACATGAACGAGGTCTCAGTGTTAACACCAATGATCTATATGTGCCCCACGTGAACATCTCCTTAGTCCTTAAAACGTCACTCTGAAGTATGTGCTGTTGCTCTCGCCCTTCCGTGGGGAGGGAAGCCAACAGGTTCTGAATGAGGATTTAAGTATCTTATTGCAGCACGTGCTGCAAAATCCTTTGTCAGGTCTGACAGCGTGGCTGTTCAAACCAGGCGGCTGCGCTTGTTTGTTCGTGTACCTGTGACGGGTCTCCTTTCCATTACGCCTCTACCCCAAAAGCAGATTATGAAAACAGCCCGGTAGAGGATGGTGGGTTTGGCAGCACTGGAAAACAACCTGCAGAAGAGCAGCTTGCAGAGCAAGGCGGGCTCAGCGGCCCTGGCCATCGTGCCAATGCTGGGGACCAAGGGACGGCAGCAGGGACGTGAGGCAGATGCAGTGCCCGGCACACCCTTCTGCCTCTCTGCACGTCAAAAGCAGGAGCACTGGCTGCCTGTTGGCCAGTGGCACTGAACTACACCTCAGCTCATCCAAAATACTGTATGAATCACACACACTGTTTTCTTCGACTTGCTCCAAATGCCCAGGAGCAGCCATGGCCCAAAGGACAAACACGTGAGGAGAGCAGCTGCCGTGTTGGGAGAGGAGCAGAGGAGCAGTCAAGAAGCTGTGCGCTGTGGCAAGGACGGCTTGCAGGAGGGAAACTGCACCAGAGGGAAGGTATTCCCCCTGCCCTGTGGGGATGCACTTCCATTTCTATCTCCCTCTGGGACACGGCAGCTCCGGTGCTTTCCATCGCCCTGATCCGGGCCATCACGAGGTCAAGGAAGCGTTGCTAGCTCATTTCAGAGGGATGCCACTAGCCAGTAACCACCACCTCCTGGGAACCGTGTTTCACTTTGAAGAGCATATGGAGAGTATTAGGAAGGGAAAGCCCATGTGCTGCCATAGCCATGCCAGTGGAATCAGAAATAACAGCATTTTACAGGTGACTTCTAGTTTTATGCAGGTTCTCCTCCTTTCCAGAAATGAAATTGTCAGCTCAGAGGTGAATGACAGCATGAGGGTTAGTGGATACACCAATTTTCTGCCGTTTGCCTGGATTGGAGGAGGTGCGGAGGGGAAGGTTTTTAAAGTGTCAGGTCCCTGGCTCCCAGAAGTGACCTTTACAAAAGCCCTTGCTTCTGAGATGCCTGGTGATGAGCGTGGTCTAGAAGCTGGAAACTCGACAGCCCTGTGCTGAAATGAGGAGGGGAAGAGCACCTCGCTGGGGGTTTCCCATTCCCCTGCTCCCCCAGGACACAGCGGCACTAAGTGACATGGGGAGAAGGGACGGAGGGGAGGGCAGGTGAGAAGCTGTGGAAGGTGGAGGAGCAGAAGGGTTCTGAAATGTGTCAGGCAAAGGCAACTTGCCCGCGGCTGTGGTGTCTCTTGAAAACACTAAACCACTGTTCTCCTCTACAGCGGGGTAAAAATCTGACAAATCCAGCTCACGGACAGGCCACCTTCCCCATTTTTTTTCTGGTGAAGAGCCTCATTGGTCTGCTCTTGGTGAACTGCCAAGCGATTCGCATTAATGCGCCTGACCAGCTGTAGGAACCCGATGGCCCTCCCGCAGCCCTCATTACGCACCCTTCCTGCTGCTCTAAATACAGAAAGGTCAGGAGAGTGAGCTCCAGCCCATTATTGGAAATACACCCTTAACTGCTGTGCTGCCTCAGCGTGTTCTCTTGCATCTCTAGCTGCCTCCGCAGTTTGGGCTCCAGAGCAAAGACTCATTCCTTTGCTCCAGAAGAGAAAAGGATCAAGAAATCGTAGGGGGAAAAAAGTGGGAGAGTGGGGCTGATGCATTCATGGCCAACCCCTTGTAGGCCTTATGCCATGGACCTTGAAAAAGGAAATATTTCTTACTGTTATCAGTACCGGCTCATTCTCAACCTGCATTTCACATGTGCATGGCCTTGACTACACACTTGGGTGACAGAGGTGCTGAAAGAGCTGTGCCAACATCAGCCTGGTCTGCGCAGGGCTGTTAGTGGTGCTGGCACCACCACAGCTCTACACCGAGCCTCTAACAGCATTAAAGGTCCTGCTGCAGCACAGCAGCGGTGGGTGGGTTCTTCCAGGGACTCGAGCTGAGTGACTGCTGCCCGGCAGGTCAGATTTTAACTGCTGAGCATCTACACTGAGGTTACTATTAAGTGAAAAATTCTTGGCTGCTACAAAATTTCCAGCCCACCTATCAGGTGCTGCATCCTCCCCATCACAGAAGCCCAAGCACGTCATCCCCCGAGGCTGGAGTCCAGGAGCCAGCACACTGGTGTCTTGCAAATGGTTCCCCGCCGGACTTCACTGCTCCCAAGGATACTCAGCTTTCCAGAGCGTCTAGACAGAGATTTGTGTTTTTCTTGTCTTTAATGAGGAATGCAGCTGCCGCTGCCCTCTTGGCTTTGGGTTGGTTTTTTTTTAACCCATTGCCATGGTAAATGGAGTTGAGGAAACAGGAAGAAAACTGCAGAATGATCCAAGCCAAGAAGATGTTGCAGAGGGAAGGTGAATTGGACATGCACGGTTTGTCAATTAAGTTTTAAACTACCAGAAAATGATAGTTAAAAGCCTGTACAGAATGAAGCTCCTGCTGCTCCCACAAATCCTGACACCCTCCTTTTGAAGTCAGTGGTTGAACACCCTATTGCTTGGGCAGTTTGAAATCAAGCACATAAATAGTGAAGATCTGGGCTATGCAAAATCCCCTTGCTAATCAGCAGCAGCTTTCCCTGGTGGCATTGCCTGCTCCGAAATATGAACTTAAATTTAAAAGAAGTCAACAGACAGCCCCCAGACCTGTGCTCTTCCAAGTCCCTGCTTTTCAGGAAGAGGAAGAACTGGACAGCTTGTGCCCTTGCACCTTCTTTGGACATGGAGGTTGGTAGAGCCCATCTCCGGCCTTTTTCACCAGAAAGTATCTGCCAAGACTCCTGTTTATCTCCGGGTCTGCGTTGCTGCGAGCAGACCGTGTGGCCAGGCAAGCCAGGTCGGGGGAACGTTACGAGTTGGCTTATTAAGAGCTGCAAGGTGAGTTTGCAGAGAGCAGAATGTCCTAAGGCACCATAACCTCTTCAGGCAAACAAACCGGATTTTTTGTCAATGTGTGATGCTTTGTGATGTTGGCAGGGCACAGAGCTGCAGACTGCCCCCGATTTCCACTGAATTGCTCCACTGGAATAAAAGATATTCTCATAATAGTCCCAAATTAGCTGATTGCTCGAAGTGCCAGAATCCTTAATGCTCTGCTATTTTAAACACATGGAAATTGATTCCACACTTACCATCTCTTTAGAGATGTAAATTTATTGAAAAGATGCCACTTCTCCCTAAGCTTCAGGCAAGCTCTAATACTTGGCTTTCTGGGCACAAGCAGGTTTTTACAAGGACTTGTGATTTTAACTACAGTAATTTATTTTCCTTCTAAAGGCTGGGAGAAGCAGAGGAAAATTGACTGTATTCGCTACAGAGGAAAAAAATAGATAGTGGTACAAGCACTGGTGTGAACTAACACAGATCCTGCCGTATCTGTCTCATCGTAACCCAAGGGTCCTGTCCCCAGCACGGCCACTGGCCCAGACCTTTGCTCCAACTTCTGCTGCGATTGCTCTGTCCAAACCTCCACACCGACGTTGGAATTTCTGTTACAGTCACTTGCTTTAGGGGAAGAGCGATGGAAAACCGAGTGCAGGCAGAAGCAGCGATGACAGTGGCCAGGTCAACACCCCCTGGCAAAGGAAGCTCCCCCCTTCCCAGATTTAGCCTGGGCTTTAACAGCTAAAAGCATTGATTGTTCATCTGCAATGAAAAGCTCTTCTCTGAAGGTCAGAGTGGTTCCCATGTTCAGACTGTCGGGACACCTTCCTGCACGGGTGAGCCCCGCCTTGATGTTGCGGGCATGAGGCTGCCCTTAGGATCAGCCGAGAAAATCGGCAGCCCGGCCCTAGCTCTGCTGCTGACGGCCGCCTTTCCCATTGGGCAGACCCACTGAGCACCTCGTAAGATGGAGATGGGTGTGCATTACATAGGACCGCTGCTGCCTGTGCCTTAGAGCTTGTGAAACCAGGAGCTTCTCCAGTGGAAAAAGATTTTCCTTTTAAATGGTTAAGTCTCAACTATTTGATCATGTGCTATTATCCAGCATGATTCATGTATTAATACCCTGCTGAGAATGTCTCTGTAAAGCCTGATGTTATGCTTCTGGGATTAAGCAGTGTTTCTTAATGTGTTTCTTATCCCAGTGTTTTTGCAGAGAAGCTGGAAGGGGGCCAGTTCATGCAGGGAGCACTCACTGAGGGAATGCCCCAGCCGTCCCCACTTACCCTGCTGCGGTTTGCATCCCGGAGCGGGCACACGAAGTGGAGTCCTCTGGGATGGAAGGCGATGGTGCGCGCTTTACCATCTCCGTGCTCCTCTGCACCGTGGGGCTGCTCCTGGGCTGTGCTGCTGGCAGGGGCAGGCCCAGCTACAGCCTATTTACTGCACCTTAGCATCGCTCGATGCCGTTTGGGAAGCGAGTTCGCTGGCTGGATTAACTAACCACCAAACCCAGTATCTGGACTGGCCCATGTTTAATACCTTTAGCAAGGTGTTTTTAACCCAATTTTCCCCCAGACTCCACTTCACTCCTCCCAGCCACAGGGCAATGGTAGCAATGGGTTCTGTGTCTTATTTCCAGTGACACTACGAGATCAAGCCAGGCCAGCTCAGGCCGTGGCTCTTCAAGGGACCATCCTCCACGGAGGCAGCAGCAGCTGGAGGTATCTCACCCTTCCCTTCTCCCTTGTCCAGAGGAGACTGTTTAGTCCCAATAAAGACGAAGCCAAGGAGGGGAAGGAGGATGGGTCCATTCACAAGGTCTTTGTCATTTACAATAAATTTAGAGCAAGGGTGGACATTGGTAACACTTCAGCACCCAGCCCCTTTCCTGTGAATTCCTGCAGGACTCTGCCACAGAGAGCACACACGTGCTAGAAATGACAACAGAGAGAGGAACCTCCGGAGGGCGAGCAGTGGGAATAGGAGGAAATAGCTCCTTGGAGAAACCAGGGAAGACAGCTTGCAGTTTACATTCACACCCTTCTCACAGACACCAGAGGTAGTTACCGGTCAGCTACCTGCCCATTAGTTCATTAATCAGCTGATCTCCTGCGAACGGGTTTGTATGTACCACACACAGAACAATCAGCTACTCCCAGCTCAGTCCCAGCTTCGCAGCTCTTGTTTTAGGGCAAGCGTCAGCAACACTGTTTTTCCTGTGATATTACACGTATCCCTGTGTGTCGAGAAACCTGTAAATAACCAGGTGGATTCAAGAAGCCACCGTTTGGAGTTGAACCTGAGACCCTCAGTGTCACAGCAGCAGCTCCATCCCACGGAGACGCCCAGTGCAGCGGTGTTTTCTGCAGGATCTCTGACTCAGTGGCAGAGCACCCTGAACAATGAGGCAGTCACTGAAAACCAGCGTTCTCCAGCACAAGTAATTCCAGGCCATGTCTCTGTTTCCAAATGTTAAAAAAAATTCCCAGGCACGTATGGACTGTTGAACTTCATTTTTAAAAACTTGAATAAACAGCTTTAGAGGAGGAAAAACCCCCTAGAGCTTCTCACAGCGAACTGCTCCTGTACGTGGTGTGTACTAACGCGAAGGGTGCACATCGGCTTCGGCACAGCACCAGAACAGAGGCGCTGCCCAGAGAGCAGCGCTGCGCCGTTCCCAGCCACACTGAAGGAAATGAGCGTTTTCCTGTCACTCTGCCTTCTCAACAAAGCCGTGGCTGGTGACAGGAGGGGGCCTTTGATGGAACAAGGAGGTAGTGCCGCACCTCTGACAAACCTGTGACTCTCAGGGGACTGGTCACCCTTTGCCCAGAGGAGACCAAGGTGCCTGTGCTTAGCCGGAGTGACCCTGGCCACGCCTGCTCGTAGGGCTGGTCAGCCCTCGGGGCTGGAACAAGGGCAGTTGGGTCAGAGCTTTTCTGCACAGGATTAAAATTTGAAACACGAGCTTGGGAATTGCTGCAGTTGTGTTTTAAGGTGTCCAACAGGACAAGCAGGTGACTGGATTTGTCCCTTTGGAAGCCAAGCCTTTTATAAAAAAAATATTTGTAACAATATTTGAAATTATGACACTCTAATTGAATCAATTTAAATCCTCATTGATTACTACCCCTAAAGCAATCCCCCCAGAAGCAGGCCACGTTTGCTGGTGAAGTTTTAAGGAATGTCCAAACGCTGAAATGGATGAAGTCACCGAAGAGAAGAAACCATCAGAAACTGAGGCTGTCTTGAACTCTCCCCTCACCACAGCCAGCAGGCAGCTCGCCCACAGCTGCCAAGAAATATTTACTCCTTTCAGCTCATTCAGATAATTGCATTCCATATCCACTGTTAATTCACACTGAAACTAACTGGCATATAAAAGATGTGGCCATTCGCAACACGAGGCACCTCCAGGGGATGCAAGGATGGGCACATGTAGTTTAAAGTGGTGCAGGTGTGTGAAAATATGTCGGTTTGGTTACCAGCAAACAGGGAGGGGAAGAAATCTTTCAGAGAGGGACAGCAGGGAAATGTGACCTAGAGCACAACTACCAAACGAGGCAGAGATTGAGTATCCAAATGAAGTTTTCCTGCTTGCTGATCTAAACCGTAATTAAATCGGCGACCCAAATCAATGTAGCCTGTCTGATCCTCTTCAGTTTCGTATATTTTATTTACACAAAACTAGTAAACCTCCCGTGACATGTCCTGGATTTCAGAGGGCAGGAGCAGCCAGTGAAAGGCCAGCAGTGAAAATGCTGCGTTGCTGCTGTTCCATTTAAGCACAAGTAATGTCCACAGAACTCAGGAATGAGCTCGAGAGATATGCCTCCCGGTGTATCCCAAACTTAAGCTCGGGAAAAGTTGGGAGCAGTGTTAGCATTAATTAGACCAACTACCACGCAGATCTCCTGCACCAACGTGTAAAATCCCCAACTGGTATGAGCTTGTTAAAACAGACTTCCACTGCTGGAGGAGCAACAGGGGGAAAAAAAGAAGAGAAAGAAAAGGAGAGCAATTGTGGCTTTACATCAAGTATATTTCATAACTGTCTGTTAAAATATGTACTCACATCACAAAACACTTTAAAAAAAACAAGTATTTTTAAATGTATGTACAATAATGCAAAAATATGCCTAAATATGTATCTAATGCAAAAAAATAAACCATTTAATAAAATCTCCCTTCAAATGTCCCCTTGCTCTTCAACACCTTAGAAAAAAAGGAGAGAGCTCAGTAAACAAACAGGAGTTAAACCACAAACTAACAGACAAAAGCAGACACTTTTGAATGGAGAAGCGTCCGAGTCAGCCTCCCACTCCCTGGGTGACACTGCAGCTGTGGCGCCACTTGTCCTATGCCAGTGAATTTTGGTTTTAAAAAGTCAGCCCGGTGCTCAAGCTGCAAGAGGCTGCCTGCGGCAGTCATTTTCCATGCAAGCAGAAAGAGTTAATGATAACCCAGCTGAGCACCCTTTAAACTCTCTTCAACAGGGATGAACTTCACCCCAGGCAAATGTTTCATGTTCTGTGCACTCCTGCCAAGCACACAGACCCCGTCCAACAAGCGACATGAACTAAAGTCTACCTGGACAACTGTGGCAGGAGAGAGACTTCTGCTGTTTCACATTTTCATCGTCCCTTCTTTCTGTGAAGAGGGCTCTGGTCTCACCATTTCAGCAGGTCCAGTATCCTATACCTGTGACACTGCAATTTCTCGGCTAATCAGGCTCCTAAGTATTTCTAAAGACTAGGTCTGAATGTCTGAGTTAAATGAGACACTTCGGCTGCAAAAGTAAATGCCGACCTGGCTCTCCAGTTGGCATGCGTTCAGGTGTCGGATGTACGCCATCCGTCAACTCGCCCTCCCGTGCAGCCGGCTGTGTGTGAAACAACAGCTCCTGTCTGCAGAAGCAATCCAAGGAGGTTTCAGTATTGCTCCCTACAGGGAAAGTGGCAGGAACTGAAGTGCCATTTCAAAAACCTGCTCATAAGGCACTGGTGCAGCAAGGTTTGTGACAAACATGGTTTTATGATTTCTACTTTCCAACTGTTTAAAAGTAAGTCCATTAAACTAATCATAAATAGCAATAAAAAGACATTGGAAAAGCCTCAAACCAAAGAAATCAACTTTGCATTGAAACTGAATTTAGGGCAGTCCCACTTCAGTGCACACACTGTCTCCTGCACGTTTGCTAAACTCATCGCTGGCTCATGCTCACCCTATATACACAAGCCCCGCCCCTAAAGTCACAATGGGCTGAACAGCTTCTACAAACGAACAATTTTCAGATGACATCGTAGTTACACATTAAACTTACAGATGATGGACAGAACATAGGAACATACGTTGGCTTACCCACTGTACATTATCTAGTTAAAGCTTTAAAAGAATAAGAATATACACAAAATATACACGTAATTCACAAATAAACCAGCCCCCAACACCTGCTGTTTTGTAGGGCTCTGCGTTTCTCCTATTAAAATTCCACACACGGAACTATCTCTGTGCCAGCTCCTCTTCCTAAGCAACGGGATCACCTCAAGGTAAGTTAATTCTTCCTCTACTTGTAACGGAAACAGCAAAAGCTCAGCCTCTAGTCATCGCTGTCGCTCCCAGACTCGCTCAACTGCAAGTCATTTCCTATGGAAAACAAAAACCAACAGAACACAACAAGTGAGTAGGCGTTAATCCATGTTTCATGGCAATCAGACCAGAGAATAGCCACATTGACACTGGAAGATTCACATACCAACAGCACAAGGAATTGAATGCAAACATCACCCGTCATTTCACAGAATGACGCTGATCCAGCAGAAGGAAAGAGCAGCACAGATGTACATACACCATCCCCCCGGACAGAGCCTCATGGCACAAAAGTGTGCCCTGGAAAGTTCTTTTAGACTTTTTCAAGGGTGGAGTGAGTTTGTACTGATCCAGTGCTTGCAAATGCCATCATATTTTAACCAAATACATGGCACTTTAAATTTCCCTCCACAATGTGGAATTTGTGGAAATGCAGCTGAGCCCAACACAGTGTAGAGCAAATGCTCTAATGCAGCAATACAGCTAAGAACGAAGACTGCAGAGCCCACGCGTTTCTGACCAGAGTACAGCCTCGTGCCATTCACAATTCTTTACGGACCCTCAGCTGTCACATGTGCCAATCCCACTATTCATGTCTAATCTGTGGTTTCGCAGTAAAATAATCCCCATCCTCTGGCAGTGATGCTCTTCTACCCACACATTCCACCCGGAGGCCTGAATCGAGGCTCAGCAGGCTCAATGGGGGATCTGCACTGGTGCCCACAGGCTCCAGACCACACTGAAGCAATCTTCACACGTTCAGAAGGGTCTCAGCCCTCTGTTCCAAAAACCTGCCCACGTATTTCAGCCAGCACAGCTCCCTGGGATTACCATTTGTCCAAAGGCCCGGAGTCAGCCCAACACGAGCGGCCTCAGGCAGCCTCCCGCACCGCCACGACACCAGCCTTTACTTACGGAGCGTGTTCATGAGGTGGTTGCTTCCCTGTGGCCTGCCGGTGCCATTAGCGACAGCATTCCTGTGGTTATACTGCTGGTGTGGTGCCTGGGAAGGGGACACATGTGCCGCCTCTTCCCCCTCGCTGCTGGAGCTTTCATCTTCGCTCCCAGATGAGCTTTCTGAAGCCGAGGAGCTGCTTCCACTGCTGCTGCTCATCTGCTCAATAATTTCAACCTCTGCTCTCAGCTCTGAAATAAAAGGATATTCATCTGGTTGAAACCATAAACAGGGCCCCATGGAATTTTGGAAAAGAACGTGAAAATGCAAGAGTTTTGTCAAATACAATTTATCACATCAAAGTAGCTCACATGGAAGAGACAGATGGGAAGGAAAAACAAAAAAATTCTGAAAACTTTTTTACTTAGTTGTTGCAGCTAATTTTAAAGAGGTCACAGCATAGGTTAGTAACATAAAACCTTCACTTCCACTGTGATTATTTACATACCTTACACTCCTGAAAACACTCCTGCTTCACTATTTTTGACAGGATATATGCTTTACATCCAAGGTAATTACATCTCCCAGCTGAGTTTTACAGGCCGACAGCCAGCCCCTTTTTAAAAAGCATCTTATCATGGAGGACTCTAAATTGTTAGAGGTCAGTGATGTTTAGGCTTTCGCAAAACACAAAAAGGCTGGGGGCACGGGCACATGGTCACAACAGAATCTGCCTTGACTCAGAAAATGTATGGAACTGCTCTAAGGCAAAGCCACAGGACTCATTTTAACCAAACTTCAGCAGCAGATGGGTGACATCAGGTAACTGCAGTGGGGCAGGGGAAAACAGATGAGAATATTCGCATGTGGGGAGTGGATGTAATACCTTACCTGCTGTTGAGCTTACAAGCAGCCAGAAGAATACAGAGACTATGCTGAACTGGGAAGTGACTCAAGTCAGACACACCCCACTTCAGGGTTTCCAGTGCAAAGAAACACTGGAATACCAAGACAGCACCAGGACAGCCACATCAGCAACAGCGACCGGCGTCTGCAAGGCTGGGTGGTACACAGCTGTTCGGGTAAGTCACCCCAAGCCGTACAGAGACTCACATCTGTCATAGGAGGCCTAAACACTGTTGGAGGACAACTCTTTTGGATCCACCCACAAAGTCAAGTCCCTAATGATCGATATCAAGGATTTCAAATTGTAAATGTTCCCCGTGTTCAAGGCTAAGAAATTCACAGGGAGAAGCTAAAGGAAAGTTATCAGGAATAAGGGTTCTTTCCCTTTAAAATGCCCAGGTTTACAGTTTTTTTCCCCTAGCTTAACTATGTAAAGTTTCCACATACTTCTAGTCACAGAGTTGTAAGTTATAGTCATGATAATAACACAGTGTTAGAATATCCTGGATTGTAGCAAGCACAACAGTCCACACCGCAAACAGATTCAATAAATGTGTCTAACAAAGGACACGTGTCTGAGAATTACACACGCATCGTTACAGAGCCAGAGGGTCTATGGCTGAAGTGGAGGAGCGTTCGCATACGGGCCAAGAAGAACACAGCAGCCAGAAAGCAGCACAAAAACTAGTGTGAAGATGGTGAAGTGACCTAAGAGACATTGATGGTGAAAGGGAAAGGAACTAGAAAAAAAATCTAAACAAGTTTGCACTCGATACAGTAGGGGAGGCAATAAATGAAGGAAGTGATGCAGTCTGACGAATGGGAAAGGAAGATTGGCCTGGCTAATTTTAAACCGAATTAGAGATTAGTGTCAGAAAAGTGGGGGTTTCTGCTGGGGAGGCAGAAAACTAAGAGCCCGTAGAAGAGGTTTGGTTATGAGGGAGGAAAGGGCAAATGCCTTGGAAGAAGTGGCAAGGCCCACTATGCTGAATGCAGGCAGAGAAAGCAGAACAGCACCAACGTCACATGCTTCAAGGCCTGGGAAGTTCAGGGTGTTACCAGTGACAGTGGTCACTGGTGGAAACTCAGTCTGAGCCCATCTTCTAGACAACTCCTACCTCACAGGCTATCAGCTTCCCCTCAGATCTCCCTCGTCTCTTAATCCCTCGGTCCTCGAATTCTAAACACCTTGTCTGTGCAGATGAGAAAAAAGTCATTGTTTTCCCTAATGTTATGGTGGCTGCTGCATCGCTCAAAGTCTGCCAGGCAGAACCCAGCAGGACCACCACGTAAGAGCGTTCAAAGCTCTCTTGTGTCACCCTGTCAAAGATGGTGGCTAAGCCAACAACGACACCAAAGACTTGTGGAAAAAAGACATTGCTTTAAATTGCGTGACCTGGCATTTTCCAGTTTGCCTGCTACGCTCCGTGCAGTCACAGGGACTGCAGCCTTGGTGAAACCTTCCCTTGCGGTGCCTCCGGTTAAAACAGCCGTGTGTGTACGTGTATACACACACTAAGCCGAAGAATGCAGGAGTCAGACCTTTCCTAGATCTTTTTGTGCCGTAAGATCAAAATCCTCGTGTTGACGCACCTTTAAGGTTTAAAAGATGACAGGAATTAGGATGCGCCACAGTTACTTTTAAAAAAGCTTTCCATATCATGTAGTTTTTGAACACTCACCTTAACTGAGCCTACATGGTCTGAAGAGCCTGACATTACTAGGGGAACCTGAGCTTCTGCACATTTCATGTTACAGCTGTAGGCTTTCTTTCAACAAGACAGAACAGCTTACTGTTTTACACTGGCAGTCAGTTCAGGTTTTGGAGTGAAAAAACCCAAGGTCAGAAGTCATTCCACAAACAGAATGGCCTTTCTCAGCAGGGCTGTCTGTACATACTCAGTATCAAACACCCTCACTTCGTTCCATAATCGTAAGAGTTCTCACTTCCCCTCTCAATTCCAACAGGCTATGCAGAATTTTTAACTAAAGCCCGAACCCTGGGCTGCAGGAACACCCAGGACTTCTGGCAGTGAAGCTTAAGGAGGGTAAGGCTGTATGCCCGCAGCAGAATGCTCCCTGCTTGTGACGGTTCGCGAGGTGCAGAGAAATCAGCTTCACGCCGCTTTGAGCACGTGGAGATGGCAGCTAGAAGAGGCAGTATTTTACACTGAAGCGCAAATAATTGGATGGAGATGTTCTTGGTAGACAAACACCGTGCTATGGCCCAATCCTTACACACTACAGCTGCATGCTAGGGAACCAAGATCTGCTCAGATTTTTAAGCACTGAATTTACAGCTTCCAAACCAGAAATATGTCTCTGTGGTTTTTTTTTTTTTTCCAGTACGGCACACTGCAATGTCAATGTTACTGAAAACATTTCTGCTGTGGCCAAATACGTCTGATAAACACTGATTATTTCATGCACTTCAATGGCTGTATTGTGATATATGTGTGCAAATGTTCTCTGCTTAATGAAATGTTATCAGATGTAGCCAAGTACTCCACAGAACTAGCTCTTACCCTCTCCTTTGCTCCCTCCAGGCAGGAGGACAATACAAAAGCTTGCAGGGGAAAAGATCCCTCTGGTGCAGGACCCTAGACGCAGCCTCCCAAGGCCTCTCTGCAGGGAGGGAAGGACTGGTTCAGCTCCTGCGGGCTCTGCCTCTGTCCTCAGGCACTGCTCTCTGGACAGCCGTGTAACAGGATGGAGAAGTGCCCTACCTGAGAGCCCACTTCCCAGCTCCTCTGTAAGGGGAGTTAGGAGAACGCTGAGGGGACCAGGGGAAAGCAGAAACCTGCACTGATGTTACCGTAACACTATTGTTAAACCTCACAAGGACTGTGTGTCTTACTGCACCCTAAATTAGGACATACTGGGAGCACGAGAGCGTCACAGCGCCAGAGATCCTTTCAACCACCCCCTTTGGGGGTTGTAAGGGCTGCGCCGTGTCCATTAGAGAAAAACCACAGAACTGCAGCTTCACATTTATCTTCCTTTCGTACAAAGGAGGTACCTTCACCCAAAAGGAAAGCTACTGCTTCAATGGAAAGAACACAGACTCTTGAGAGCCTACAAGTCCTTCTTCGTAACAAGGCACATTAAGGAACTGTAACAGGACTAAGACTACCCCCACAGCTTTAACAGTTAAGTCTTGTTCATTACTTTCACTATAGAATGGTGCCACTTTGGTTCTACCTTTCCCAAGTAGGTTCTTGTGATATAAATGGTTTAGTAATGCTGACACTCTAGATATCAATGCTGGAAAAAAGTTATAAAGAGCAGCTACTGTAAACAAAAGAACCCTGCCCAGGTATTTGTGCTCCTTCTGGGCCTTGAACGACTCTCCCTATGAAATATCAACTTGAAGTCCTATTTTTAGCACAAGTCAGGTGTTCTTTTGCTTGATTTTGGAAACAAAACTCTACAGGTTATTTATTTGAAGGTACTTTACAATAAAAGATGATCAGGTGGCAAAAAAATTACTAGCACAGTTCCAAACAACGTAATTTATATTTCAGACCACTCATCAGACAAATGAGACTATTTTACTATAAGGTGACCTTTAGAAATTGCTGTACATACACAGAAGAGTACCCCAATGGATAAGTAACTTATTACACGCTACAAAAAAAGACATTTAAAATTCACAACTGATTCTATTTTCAAATTGATATATCTCCTGATATCTTTCTCCTTACCTATTACACAGAAAATAAAAATGGCAATGCAGCTAAGGGAACTGTAGCTAACAGACTCTCAGACGTGGATGCTGTCTGCTGACGAGCATCCATGTATTGAAAATACTACTGCTGAGAAAGAACGAGGCCAGTCAGCACCTATGCAAACACACAGATAGCTTAGCAGTGAAAATGTCACCTAGTGATTACCACAAACTGAAAAATACCCTGTGGAGTAATTAACAGTCTGGGCAATCAACATAGGCTAATTCAGCCACAAATAGCTATATGGGACAGAGAAAAAAAGAGACAGAAAAAGAGGCCCAGAAAAAATACTAGACAGAAAAAAACATCTTTAAATAAAATAGACAAGAAAACCAAAGAAAAATTTAAAGTCTTCCTCATTCTGCCTGTGTCATCCCCAGCAAGACCAGATACCGCACCAGTATAAAAGGAGAGACATGGGCAAAGAAAGCGTGCCCTGCCCACAGCGAAACACGGAGACAAAGTGTGCCTTGAGCAGGAGACAGCGTTGAGCCACTCCTCCCTTCAAGGTACTTCAACACAAGTACAGCAACTCTACGGCAGGTGTGATGAGAGCTGCAGCGGAGTGGCTGTGGTGAAGGCAAAGCTGCAGGGTTGCTCGCTCACTCTCTCATCCCTCCCCTACTCGCACTACTTGGCAGTGCAAAGCTCCCAGTCCTGTGATGGGAACAGAGCCACCCAGCCCTTCCAGCCCACTGGCAAACCGCTCCAACCTTACTCTGTGCAGGGGCAACACTCGTCCAAGTTACTTCATTGCCCAACTACATCTTGGACCATTAGCTTTTGTGGTTGTTGTTGTTGCCCAAGACACCCGTTCAACTTGTCTAGCGCTTAGCTACAGGTTTCTGAATTCATGCTTATTTTGTCTTCTTTTCAGAACAGAGAAATACTTTGGAACAGAGAAAATTATCCAGAAAGAGGAAGTTCTCGCTTGCCAGAGAAGACTGCAGTATAAATATCTATGCTGGCAGAAGAAAATAAATAATTCACTAAGATGCCTTAAAACGAGGTACAAAGATGACAATCCAGCTGTCAAGTACTATCTTTTAATGCCTGAACATTGTAACATTTGTATAATAAAAACTATGACTGGGCCATTTTTTATAAAGAATGACGACCAAACCAACCAAAGCTCAGGAAACTACAAACCCTTCTTTACCTCTCTTAATGTCATCCAGCTGAGGCTCAGGTGAAGGATTATCTTTCAAAGGAGAAGTTTTAGGTCCAGCCGCTGGCTTGGTTGGGGCTCTGAACTGTGGAGGAGGCTGAGATGCTCGTGCAGACTGTTGTTCTATTCGGGCTTGGATCTTACTGCTGCCCTCTGCTCTGAAAAATCAACCAGAAATATTCAGCAGTGCTGTGCAGCTATGTTCAGATTTTCAATACCCTTGTACTAAGGCATCATCCGCAACTTCCTTTTGTACAGATCTCTGTTCTGTAAAGATCAACAGCGAATGACAGCTTTCTGTACACAACATTCGCTTTCAATAACAAATCTATGCAACTACACCGCAACGCCCTTATAAGATGTATTTCCAAACCCAGATGTGCTTTGGTGGTGTCAAATTCTCTACTAGAAGAACAATGAAGGCTTTAATTTAGCAAATAGTGTGTGCATTTTTTAAAAAAGAATATGCAATCATAGTAATTTGAAGTAACTGCATGTTAAAACAAACCCACTTATAACAAAATCCTGCTTAAAACAATCACAGCAAAAGAAACAGTTCTCTTGCTGGCAATTAAGTCATCTCAAATTGATCTCTCTTAGAGGTCAACCTGACGTGAACAATCATTCTTACTGCTAAACACAGCAAGCAAGCACATTTAATTCCTGGTTTTCATTCATTTGCTATTATCCCTTAAAAGCAGTTTAAGCTGCTTCCTTAGCGGGAAAGTCTCCAGAATAACGTGATGCCTGGCTGCTCGGTTCAAATCGGGCATTTCTTCCTGTTACTGAAGCAGTGACGTGATTGAGATTGTAGGACAGCCAATATCCTTGGCAGAGAAAAAACCCAAACCACAATGCTTCTTCAGGTCCCTCCACGGTATACCACAGCAAGGTTAGTGTGGTGTATTTATTGTGGAACACAAAAGCCTCTGGGGTATGGCTTTGTGTAGCGTAGCACAGAAGCAGCTCATGTGGATATCAGAGCTCAGTGTCGGTCCTAGGAGGGTTCCAGCTCAGCAGAGTGACACGCTGTGCCGGTGAGCTAATCCCACTGACAAACAAGTTAAACCAGCCCATGTGGAACTTCCAGGGACTTCATCTAAACCACTTCTGGGATCTGAGCTACTACCTTCAGCACTCTTTGAATTGTAGATGCAACCTCAGAAATTCAGGACAGAACCACCTCTTCATTCATCACTGAAACACAGCTTTGGACTCCACATGGTGTCCATGCAGCTTACACAATCACGGACAACAGCGGTGAGGGTTTGGGAACACCCTCACTGTATCAAGTGAAAGGTAAAAGCAGAAGATTGTTTCCAGTATTATTCATGCTCTTGGAACTACAGATCATCTTAGGTAGAAAAAGTGCAATTACTCCCCCCCGAATGTCATCAGGGTGTTAACAACAAAATTCTGCTCCCACAGAGTGTCAACAGGTCGTTAAAGATCAAAGGAGTCACAGAAATAACCCATTTCTGATCTAGAAAATGCAGTGACTTTGCAAAGCACTACTCCTCAAAACAGGGGTCCCCAGTTTTTTACTACCCTGCCTCTGCTTGAGAAAAGTTAAAATATTTTTCACCTTGCCAGAGCCGAAACTTGGTGCATACAACACCTCACTGTGCCCATGCCCTCCTGCAATTTTTCACTCCTTTCTGACTTAAGTTTCACCTGGACAAAGTCCGGCAGAACTTCAGCTGGGAATTAAAATACTCATATCCACCCGGCAAGGTAAGTGATGCTGAAGGAACATTACCCAGAGACTGCAGGTACCTGCAGAGCCGCAAGACTACTAAAAACGTTCCACTGCACACTTCGGAGCATTGTGCAGTGAAGTAAGAGTATCGGGTTAGAGAGGATTTCGGGCCTCAGCAATTCTTCCAGGAAAAGCCTCATAGCCCTTATTTCTACAGTTCTCCCTGCTGCTGGATGTTCTGGATTTGTGCTCCATTTGATATGTCCCTGTTCCAACACACGGATGAGTGCTTCTGGTTCCCCAAGAGTATATTATTAAGGCACTGTGACTCCCACAGGAAGCTGTGGGGAACACACCTAGAAGTCCAACAATCCTTTTGGGAACCTAATATTTCCATGGTGTTTTTCAACTAACTAGAGACTCCTGAAACACATCCCATCCTTCAGCCAGCTTCCAAAGCTTCAAATCATCAGAGGGGCTTGTTTCGCTGCAAACTAGAATTATGTCCTTTTAGCAGTGGAGAATCTACAAATTCTTTGCTCTTGGATTCACACTCCTGTTTGCATTTTTAGGGAAGATAATTGTCAATGTAAAGCCCATAAGGCTTAGTAATAAAACACCACTACAACATAAAAAAAGACAGAGTTCTGGTTCAAGACAGTCTGAGGAAGAAACCTCAAGAGAGCCCTGTCCCCAGCTTTACCTTGTCTTCTTGACTTGAATGCTGCTACTGAGCTTTTCCAGCACATACTCGCCGGTGTCATGGTTGATAATAAGCACACAGTCCTTCTGATAGGGCCTTTTATTTCCTTTAAACACAGTCATGGGTGGAGTTGAACCCTGGTATCAAAGAGAGAGCACACACTTGTTTGGTTATATTCCCCCACCCACAGTTCATAAACACCAAGATAAATGTGTATGTTGTCCTGACCACGAGGGTAAGCAGTTCACAATAGTTCCTACAGAAAATGCCCATTCGTGAAAAGGGAAAAACATAGCTATATCCAGTAGATCAGACATCTCCTCAGAGCAATATGACACCTTTCATCATTCCAAGTGTCTCTGCAGTGACAAAACACTGTCTCCACGGTTGCCATTATTTACAGTTCTCGTTCCCCAAATGCTAACAGAACAGAGTTTGCACACCAGTCCTGACAAGTGTCAGGAATCTGCAGTGACATTTCTCCTCTGGAAATCTCAGGTTTGGATAAGAAATAAAGTTCTGATTCATGTAGCAGAACTGTTGCCTAAAGAAACAGGTTGTCAACTGCAAAATAATTTAAACAGCTTTGTATTTTATATCTATATAGCTATACCGATATATATCAAAGGCAGTATTTTCAGAGGGGATTACAAACAAGTGTCACAAAATATGTAAGATCAGCTGCTGTCTTCAAAGCCAGAGCAGCACGTAGATGCCACACAATTATACCAAAATGCCTTCTCAAAAGCCAGTGGGGTATTCCGATGCCTCCCAGCAAGGCCCCAAGCCCACACAATGCTGCATAGAGCCATAAAAGCCCAATGGCTTAGACTGCAAAGCCATAAAGACAAGCTCATGTGGTGGTGCAGGTACTGCAGGGATGGGGCTCAGCTGTCCCCGCGCAGGCTGGCTCAGTCACGAGGTCTGGGGCTACGGGAGGCAGAATCTGTGGTCTGTCTGCACAAAGCAGCATGGATACACGCCTGGACGCATCAGAAAAGGACATGTTACTCCAAGGGTATATACAGAAATATGGTCTCAGCTATGAAACCTGCTCAGACTTCTCTGTAACATAGAGCTACGTACAGAAGAAATTACGAAAAAAAGTTTATTCATGTGCACCTTTGCACATGCTGTAGGAAAGCAACCAAAATCAGGGAGAAAAGGAAAAAATGCACTCTTCTACATGTTATTCTGAGTAGCAAAAATGAACAACCATATTTTAACCACTCAGGGTGCAATTTCTATTCTCCATATTGTTAATAAACAGAGTATGTTTGAATTTAAAATGGCTTCAGAACAGTAAGAGTGAAAAAATAACGAATTCCCAATGAAGATACAGATATGGTTCAGAAAAGGTTTCTCAAGAAAGTCTAGTCTTCAAAGGCACGTTACATTTTTATCATTCCTACATTTAAGAGGGGAAAGCACCATTTAGGAGAGTAAAAAGCAAGCTGGAAGTCAAATCCTGCTTGCTGTCGACAACTAAGTCAGGAAACGTATAAGGCACAAATCTAATGACTAGTGATCAAAGTTTGTTGACTATCGTTCTGCTACCCAGAAGTCTCCTAATTCAGGAGAGATTCTGATTTTGGGTAAAAAAATAAGCAGAAATAGAACCCTGCTTAAGCAAATCAAAAAACAAATGATCAGAGGTATCCTCAGGGACCAGGTAATTCTGAAAACCAACTCAGAACCTGAATCCCATCCAGCTGTCGGGCAACTGAGAACAAAGCAGGATCCGAGAAATTCAGTACACCTCATCCGGATGGAAGGATCCCAGAACTTCGCACTCTGTTCCAGTATGCCCAGCATTCTCCGGCTCTCTGCCCGGAACATGGGCAGCAGTGCCTTGGACCAGCACGGCGGCTGCGTTCAGCACAGCAGGCTGCCCAAGCCTCCCAAGCTTGCTGTAAGCGTGAAGCTGTTCATCTTCACGGGAAGACAATCAAATTAAAACTCGTCGGCACAGAGTGGGAAAGGGACCTTACAAGTGTCATTCGACACAAAGGATGAGTGAACACCGCTGTCCCCAGTCAATTCAAGGGGAGCGCCACTGTGATCAATTCTACTGCTACCCGCCCGCAAACAGCACTACCGTGCTCATCGTCTTCATAGGCAAAAACCAGTAAGCGACCTCCCGCAGCACTAAAGGTGACCAAAGCCATATAAAACCAGGAGTGGGGGAAGCAGGTGAAAGCCTCATTCAGTGAGAATTATCACAGTACCGTCACCCAGCAATGAAAAACACCAGCACGCCACAATAACCACCACCTAACAGATCTGACTCACTGCTTCCAAACTGACTGGTGCCCCCTGCAACGCCCAGTCCTGTCGATGTCTGTGAATTCTGGTTTACTGGTGTGACACACAGCATTAGCTTTGGCTAATAAACCAACCCAGTTCCAGCAGCAAGCACTGCGTTTTGTGCTGGTAAGGAAACCACCCAGCCCTCAGTTACAAAGCAGCTGCAGCAATAAACAGCTTGATCGCTTTTCGACTGCTGTTTGACTGCCATCCTCACACGGGAGACCTTCGTGGCATCATTTAAGGAGGAAGCGGATAGGAAACCACTTCGTTGCCACTCACCTGACCTGCCCGCTCGCTTCCACTGCCAAAGCTAATGGTAGGGAACCCCCTGTGCACGTGTTATTAAGGGGAAGGGCATGTTCACAGGCCTGCCTGGGGCTGCTGAACACCCAGTCTGGGCCGCGGCTCCAACACTCTGCCTTGCTTCCTTCAGACACAGCACTAAAAATGGATGGAAGCCAGGCACAGAGCTTCAGCTGACAGGAAGAGTCATCTTCTTATTCAAGGAACAGTGGGAAGGAATGAATCCAAAGCAAAGGGCAGGCTGGAACCTTACAAGAATCGTCCCTCACAAAGATCCAGTGGCACGGTCCTTTCTTAAGGTAAGGCACTACAAGTCTGGCTGCTCCAGCATTGAACCCACTCACTCGTATTAGCAAAGACGATAGGGAAAATAGCGTTTACATTAGACTGTAACTACACTGCACGTTTGTGGAAGAGTAAACAAGGACACATATATAACGAACTTACCGGAATATGTGGCAAAGTGATTGTGACGTCATCTCCTTTCCCCACCTGGAGGTCCCCCTCACAAGAGGTATCAATCGATGCTGGCTTAAAATCATCTGAAGAGGAAAACAGTTGCAATTACATTTCGGAGAGTCTCCAGAAGCATCACCCTGCCCTGCACAGTCCCTGCACGCTTGCTGTGACTACAGGGAATGCTAAAGCTCAGGCTGGTGTTTACAGCAGGGCGGGATAACGGACCGGTACAGTGTGTCTATGCTCAGCACCCCAGCCACATGATGGCACCAGACTCTAAACTTCCTTTTTAAAATGGAAATACAGTTCTAGACCTTGTGTTTGCAGACCAAAAGCACACTTCTCCAAACCTCAGGCTTTGAGTGACACTTAATTCTGCAGGCAAGTGTAAAACTGTACCGTGCATCTCAGAAAACATCAACTTCAGGACTTGGGGGGCTCTGCGTGGCTCCTGCCAGTTCCAAACCTGAGGACCCTCTCTGTGATGAAGACTAACTTAGTGACACCACCTCATTTGCCCTTACTGATATTTCTGGCTATCTAAGAGTATTTAACTAACTACTTGTCCGAGTTTAAGAGGCATTTGGAGAATGTCCTTAATAACACGCTTTGAGTTTTGGTCAGCTCCGAACTGGACAGGCAGTTGGACTAGATGATCGTGGTAGGTCCCTTCCAACTGAAAAGAGTCTGTTCTGTCCTATTCTAACAGCCCTCTTGCCTCCACAGTACCTTCTCCAGGGTAGAGGAGACCTCAGATCTCACGAGTCAAAAAGAAGTGCTTATTTGTTTTTAAAATAAGCCTACATTCAATTCTGTCACCTTGGGATATGAAGAGGTGCAATTACATTAATGATCAAGACTTTTAATTACTGCAAGAGTTAAGAAATTAATATCCAGGAAAAAATTCCAATATAATTCCACTATGAAAAGCACATTTGCAGAAAAGAACTCCAAACCCCAGCTTGTAACCAACTCTCACTCAGAGGATGTTAATGTCTAACTGAGTTTTACTTTGACAGCACAAGCCCCGGCATCAGGCACACTTGACTTAATCCTCCTGCCTTCACTGCCAGACCAAATCACTCCCTCCGTTTTCATCCCAGCAGTCTATTTCTGGCCACTGCTCCCCACCTACTCCGTGTGCCAGCTTGCTGAATCTAACCAACCAGCCGTACCACAGCTAGAGTCTTTGCCAAACAGGGATGGAGGGCTCCAGCCGTGCAGCCACTGCGTTAAAAGGAGTATCACTATCACACTGCCTTCTTGGGTCTCGGCAAACTGCGGGCACTCCAAACGCTCACTCAACACCAGGGCTTCACTTGGTTAGCTGTCTGGGGGCATGCGCTCGGCTCACCTTGTGGAGATCGAGTGCGTACATCCCTCCAAACGTACCCAGAGCCCTTCTCCCAAAAGTCCAGCATTTTTCAGATGTGTTTTCCAGGGATAAACCAGTTTTTCAGTACGGTATTTCATAAACATTATGGAAAGGAATGAAGCATTTGAAGAAGGCCAAACCAACTTTAGCCTGCAAAATCCTCTTATTGTAGTTTGTGTGAAGAGGATTACAGGAACAATACCGTGCTCCAATCCCAGATAAATCATTCCAGATCAACAGTTAGGGAAAAAAAGCATAACCAGGAAATGAAGAGACCTCACTTGAAAGTCATGGATGGAAAATACAGCACACAGAACGCTCCTCTGAAATAAAACTGCGCTCTTCCAGCTGTCGTCTGAAGAGCTTTGCCTTTGCTGTCCGTGAAGAAACTGATCATTGAAGCACTAGAAATGCAGTGGATAGAGCTTAGGTTTAACCCAAACACTATCGGACAGAACCCTCACCAATAGCTGGGCCATTTCTCAATTTTGATTTATTAATAGAGATTTGCTGGATAAAACTGCTCAGCGTTCCATATAAGCAGTTAAATGTACCCAACATCTGCTGTGGCATTTTTTGGCATGGTGGAATTACGTATAACCAGAGGGACGAAACACACAATTCAAGTGTTTATCTACTAGACAGAGTTTACTACTGTGCAAAGCGGCTTTGCCTACATCATTGCCCATTGGCTTGTGTAAGAGCTCCATCCGGAAAGCCGTGCTCTCCCATCACACCGGCTGACTACCATCACTGAGATGACTGGCTCGTGGTGTAGGAAAACAGCCAGGAGACTGCCTCGGGGATTATGCATCACAAAACAAAACCTCCCACTGTTAGCCGTAGAAATTCCCCACCTTAATTCAAAGCCACCGAAACAGAAGTTTAGCATTACTTTCCTTTACTGTTGGTGACTTATGACTCATTTTGAATCCTGGACTCTTCTACGGGAAGTAGAAGAAATTTCACAGAATTCAAGTACAGAGAAACAGTGAGCTTCTCTTCAAACGCACCTTCTAACCCAAAATGAAACGTATCCAGCCCTAGGTTAGAGCGGTTGGAATAATATCTGGCATCTTTACAAACCACACATATTCTTTAATTTTTCCAAACCTTCCTAACTGCTCGAGACCCCCTCAGGTCTCTCTCTCACTCCCGAGGCAGCACCGGGCGCATCTGGGTCGTTCCTGCTCGCCCTGCTGGAAGCAGCCCATCACCGCTGGCTGCCAGGGACAGCGCCGATGGGTTACACGTTGCCTCACCGTGAAAATAACCAGTTAAAAATCAAACTGCGGTCGCCTGGGCTGCCGACCAGCCGCGCTCCTCCCGGGGCACTGCTGCCACGCCGGGCCCTGCGGTCGCCTGCCCTGAACTGCCATGAGGAGATGAAATAAGGCGGAAAGCCGCCCCCCGCACGGGGGGATCGCTGATGCTCCCCAGCGGAAACTTTCGAGGACGCTCGTCAGTCCGGGCCTGCCCCGCTCAACCGTCCTCCCTACCAGTGCCTTCGGCCAACGTCCACCTTCCCCTTGGCCCCTCGGGCTGCCCGCCGGGGTGGGACACCGCCGGGGGGAACACACTCGTGGAGGTGGCGGGGCGGGAGGGTGGGCGCTGGGAGTGCAGGAAAGGGGAGCTGGGCGCTGGGGGCAGCCGAAGCCCTGGGGCGAGAAGCAGCAGCGGACAGGACGACAGGAAGGCTCCGTCGTGACGGGCCGGAGGCCCCCGCAGGCCGGCGGCAAGGGGTCGGCCCTTAAGGGGTAAGAAGCCGCGGCGCGACGCCCGCCGGCAATCTCGGCGAGACCGGCGGGGCTCCGGGAAATGCTGCCCCCCGCCCCGGGGCTGCCCGGTGGGAAGGGTTCCGAGGAGAGGGGACTCGCTGGCGGGAGGGGGGGGGCACGGCAGATGGAGCAGCGCCGCCGGGGCAGGGGACGGGGCGCGGGGAGCGGAAGGGGAGCGGGGAGGAAGGGGCGGCCGCGGCGGGGCCCGCCGGGAGGGAGGGGACGGCGCTCACAGCGGATGGTGTGGAAGGAGGCCTTGGGGCGCCGCTCGAAGCTCTCGCCCAGCTGCAGCGGGTGCTCCTCCTTGTCCAGCAGCGAGTTCGCCGAGCCGTTCATGGCCTCGGTCCCGTCCTGTCCCCTCCCCTCCCGGCCCGGCCGGTCCCTTCCTCTCCTCCGTGCGCTGCCGCCCGGCGCCCTTCCGGGGGCCGAGTGCTACCGGGAAACTGCTCCGGGGCCGGCGGCAGCGGCGGGTACGGCGCGGCGAGGCGGGGGCGCTGGGCCGGGCAGGGGCTGCTGTCCCCGCGGAGGGGCCGCCGGTCACGGGAGGGACGTCCCTCGGGGGAGAGGGGCGAGCCCGGCGCTCTCCGCCCTCGGCAGGGCCGGGCCGGGCAGGAGGGGCCTTCCCTGCCGGGGTGCTCGGCGCGGCCGTGGCGGCTCCGGTCCCTCTGCCGGAGCAGCGGCTGGCGACAAGCCGGTGTGCCCCTGGGGGGACCGTGGGCTTGCAGAGAGGTGCTCCCCGTTTGCGGTCTTAGGGCTGGGTTCCACACTTCTCAAAGGCTCTTTAGCCTAAACGTCGGCTGTTAGACCCGGGTTTGCCATCGTGCTAGCTCACCGCAGCCTTCCCTGAGCACAGATGATGGGGCAGCGAAAGGAGTAGCTCGGGTTTATTTTTGTTTTGTAGTGTGTCCCATGATGAAATACAAACGTTGATCTTTTTGTAGCGTGCCAGGCGTGTAGGAGAAGTTTTAAGTTGTTTGGGTTTTGTGTTTTTTTTTTTTTTTTGGAGGATGCATTCTTTTTGAGGAGTCTTTCTTTGAAGGAACCTCCTCTCTGTAACTCTGCCCGTTGTTTTTGAAGGACAAGGGGCTGTCTGGCTCCTGTGGAGCTGGGCAAAATTTTGACAGCTCTTTGTTTCATTTGTGCACGTTTGTAGTTTGTGTTTGTACCACTAAGGTGTAATACCTATGAAGTACTACTCGTGTTTTGCCTTAGGGTGGATATTGTTGGGATTTTCTCATCATCTCTGTTTTGGTAAAATGACACCAGTGCCTGGTTCTGGGCACTGACATACATGCACGGGTGGCACGTTTGGCTGCCTGGGCTTCCCTGGGAGTCACTGGGCCATGCAGGATTCCATTCACATGTGCTGCCATCCAGGTTCTGGATGTTTGCGGCAAGGTAGGGGTCAGAACTAGTTTAACATCCGAGAAAAGACTTGGGTCCCTTCCCAGCCTATGTAGAGCTCTTTCCATTGCTCCATTTTTGTTAACTTCTGAAGATAACTGCCCCCTGTGATTGTTAAAAGCAAGGTGGATCCTCAGGAGGAAGCAGTGGAGGGAACGCTGACCCTGGACCGACTGTGGGTGTTTTGGCCACAGTACTGGTTTTGCTCTCTTGTTTGGGTGACATGGTGTGTAAATGCTGATGTTTTCACCAGTGTTTTCTCAGAGGTGTGAGCAGGAAGGAGAAATCCAAACATGAATACAGTTTGTTTCATCAACTTCAGCATGAGTTTTAAACATCACCAGTTTTTCAGTTATGATTTTTTTGAGGTGTTTTAGTTGGGATTAACAAGAAAAAAAGCCCTTGCTTTTCTTTTAAAGTCAGTTTTAGTGAAAATAAGTTCAGAGTTGTACCATCTTTCTCTTGTTAGGTAGTGATCTAGGATGCAGAGGGAAGACCAGCAGTCTCTGTTAAGTGTCGTCTTTAACTCTGACATCAGCCTGATGTCATATGCAGTTGTTAGTCCAGGTGGAAGATTTCTGAAATTCAGAGAAGGCTGGTGGCATTGCAGTCCATCAGGTAGGACAGATCACCGTAAAGTCATGATAAGTGCACACTTTTTCATTTTTTCTTCTCTTTCTAGATCCTCGGTTATTTACCCCAGTTAAGTGATGGAAACATACACTGAAGAAAAACAATCACCCTTGGGTCTTTGGCATTCCTTGTGTGAAAGAATCTAGGATGCTCCAAGAAAACCCATCAGCCAATTGCTTAAATTTAGTAACAACAACTACTGAAGACGGTGCTTTCCGAAAAAAAGGCCATGGTGCAAGAACCCTCAGCCCAGAAGAAGCTGAGAGACTGGCGAAGGATTGTATTTTGGTGTCTGAGTTCAAGCAACTAAAACTGGAGAAAGAAGCACAGAAGAACTGGGATCTATTTTACAAAAGAAACAGTACCAACTTCTTCAAAGACAGACACTGGACAACCAGAGAGTTCCAGGAGTTAAAAGCATGTCGGGAGGTGAGATCTACACAATCCTCTGTAAAAGATGGGACCCATTGTTTCCAAATGATTTCCTAATACTTACAACAAAGCCACTGGGGTTAGAGCTGTCACATGTTAAGTTTGCAGTGTCCTGTGTCATTTCTCTGAATAGCAAAGATACCTCCTCACAATCAGGTCCTTCAGTTGGGTAGTGGGTACCAGGAGTGAAATCTGCAGTGTTTGGTTTGTGTCCTCAGCAGACAGCTTGTCTCTCTGGATGTGAGGTTCTCAGATGCAAGTTGGTGCACTTCAGAACACTAAAGAAAAGCATCCAGAATTTACAGGCTAATTGCAAAACATTGTTAAGAGGAGTAGCCAAATGCATCTGTTGTTCATCATAACTGAATGGAAGACAAGACAGAAATGGTACAACAATCTGTGGGTAGATGACTAAAGAAATAGGAATATGTTCTAAAAAGATGTGTAATTTTGCCAAAATGAAGATTTCTGTTTTGTAGTGTCAGATTATCCGGTGGAGGCCTACTTTGGTCTTTGAATCAATGGTAATTAAAATTGATTATAGCTTTTAAAATGCTGAGAGAACAGTGTCTCTGCCCGTACCATGAGGAAAACGCAAATGATGTGCTTTGATTTCCGTTTCTTCCTCCCCAGTTCGCAGATCAGAAGCTGACCATTCTGGAAGCAGGCTGTGGGGTTGGGAACTGCTTGTTTCCGCTCCTAGAAGATCCGCATATTTTTGCATACGCCTGTGATTTCTCTCCTAGAGCTGTTGAGTATGTGAAGGTTGGTGTCATATTTGGAACTTTTTATAGAGCGTCTTCAGGAGCTTCTGAAATGACAGATGATTGTAACAACAGACCTCTCTTGCCTGCCTTTTTGTAAGAAGTGTAGAATAGCTTTTGCCAAAACATGGAGACTGACCCGTTCCACTGGAGCTCCTATGCAAGAAGCCAAATCATGGCTCAAGACCTAGTTTTTCAGCATCAAAGGGTGGCATCGTGGTAATCTATGTACATTGCTTGAATGGTTTGTGGAGACTGGGGTTTTTGGGAGCACTGCTATGTCTCTGCTGACAGTGAAGGCATACTCTTCTCATTTCCCTAGAAAAATGCCTTATACAGCGTGGAGAGGTGCAAGGTGTTCCAGTGTGACCTTACAAAGGACAATCTTCTAGAAAATGTTCCAGCAGATTCTGTGGATATTGTCACGCTTATATTTGTGCTTTCTGCCATCCATCCTGACAAAATGCATCTTGTCTTGAAGAACATTTACAAGGTAAAACCAGCTGATTTTACAGCCCTTAAAGCAGTTTCCTTCTTTTTAGCTTGAAAGTACAATTTTTCTCCAAGAAAATAACTCCTCTTGTAACGATGGTCTTTGATGCTGGATCCATGGATGTATTTAGTTAGGTCACCTAGTGCGTGGGACTAAAATATGTTCTACAATGGTTTTTTTTTTCCTTCTCTTGGTATTTGTGAGGTGGTTTGGATTCTGGCCTAGAGCATGCCATCCAGAGAACAAAAAGCTCTTTTGAACCGGTGGCTCAGGCTACGAATGATGCTTATGGGTTGCAGAAATGTCTGGGTTGATAAGGTGTGAATGACAGCAAACCACAGCTGACTTCCAGAAGATGCAGTGACTTGCCGTTAGGATGTTGTTCCTAAACATGCTTGATCTGTGGTGATTTACAAGTGGGATGTTCAGAGATCAGCATTAATCCAGAGAGACAAATACAGCTGGTGTTTGATGAGGTAGGAGAGTGGTGCACATGGAATGTCTGAAGTCTGCACGGCCAATGGCCATCTATTTCTACATGTTAAACTCTTTATGGCTTGATTTCTTTACCAAAGAGCAATTAAGAAAACCTCAAACCTGCAACACATTTCCCTGAAATTGTTCCTTTTTTAGTTTCTTACTATATTTCAACATTTCTATTTCTTACAGGAAAAAACTAATGTCATGGTATTCTGAATGTTATTGTTAATCATTAAGCAAAATCAGGAGCTCGACCCAACATAGAAAATGCCCTGTTAGGGCTTAATTTTTACTGCTAAACTGTCTATTTTCTTCTATCATCTGTATTTGAATAGTGTTGCAAAAACCTTATTTAGCTGATCAGCACCGAGACAGGTATCTTAAAACTATTTGTAGTCTGCTGTTCATGGGGAAACATTTTTAAGAGCACACAATCCAGTTTGTATACAACTTTTTTGTTGCACAGAGAATGAATTCAATATGTGTATGTGTCATTTCACTATGGAGTGTGTTAGGAGACCTCGTCTTGGTTTTCTGTCTGGCTAAACCCATGTACCATATTAACGCAAGTGTGTGCTCTGTGACAGGTATTGAAGCCAGGCAAGTGTGTCCTGTTCAGAGACTACGGACTGTACGATCATGCAATGCTCAGGTTTAAACCTGGCAGCAAACTTGGAGAAAACTTCTATGTTAGACAAGATGGGACAAGATCGTATTTTTTCACTGAAGGTAATATGTACTGTCAAGTGCTTTATTTTCTGTGAGTCTTCTGTTTCACCTTGCTTCAGAGAGTTGCCAGCATGCCTGTCGAAGTTTTGTTTTACACAGATGAACTGTTAAACTGTGGTGTGCTTCATTTGCCATCCTTTTTGGGAGGAAGGGTATTTAGACTGGCAGGGCTTTCTGGAGCTCTTTCTTGTTTATGAGCTTCTTGTATATGCAATAATGTGCCAAGAGCAGCAGGTTCTGAATTTGCTGAATTTCATTCAGATGTGTTATCCAAGGGAAAAAGACCACTGCTCAGTAACAGAATTGATCATTTTCATGAACTTCAACTCAGCAGTTTTCTTGGCATCATTCTTTTTGCAAGGCTGTTCCCGGTGTGCAAGGTGAGTTCTACTGAAGAAGAAGTCAGTGACTTCTAAAGCAGAACCATGACTACAGTGCCAAGAAGCTCATGCACAAATCCTGCTGAGATAGCACTGCCTGGCTGTGGTCACTCTAACTGCTGGTTTTTTATTAAAGATGATGCAAAAACCATTTCCACGTGTTACAATATTTGAACAGTTTGTCGTTCATGCTCATAGTGCTGTAGGAAGGAAGGTAATTATTGCAGCTTACTGGTGGAGAATTTGAAGCACAGAGACAGGAAGGAATTTGCTTAGACTCTCACAATGAGTTGGGATTATAGCTCCTCTTCTAACTCCCAATGGCTCATGCTAAGCTGTCGTGAAGCGTTCCTTCCCCCATCAGTCATAGGGCGTTGTGTAACAAGAGCCGTGTGTTTATTTCTGTGGGGCACTTTCTTCTTAGTCTAAAGCAAAATGCAGCCCCTGAAGAGACGGATTTGGAGCCAAGTAAATATTTTTCATATTTTATGACATAACATATTACCTAATTGCTTCTGATATATAAAAACTATTAATCTGGTCTGAGCTCTCTTTGTTATTTATAGGACAGAGATGACATCTAAGATAATGCAGGCTGGGCTACAGCTTCACTGAAACATTTCTAGAACTGTTATTTATTGAGTGATTTTTAATTCTGTTTAAACAGTCAGCAGTTACAAAGAGAACGGATGCTGAAGGGAACAAGTAGGAGACTGACCTAGCTGTGGAATTTTAAATCCCATTCTTATTATGAGTTAGAATTGTTTCTGAATGAGAAATTCCTTGCTAGTATGCGTATTTGCTTTGGGGGAAGAACAGAGGAAGGGAGGAGGAAGAGGAAGGACGGAGAAAAGAGAGAATTTATCTTCTGTTGCTCATGTTAGCATTGTTTTGCCTTGGGCTGGTCTGTGACCATTTCGTGGACCACCTCTGCTCCCATTTTTATCATTACGATCTCATCCATCTCATTAATTTTCTTACAAATATTGCTTAATGCTTGAGAATTATTTTGTTACTAGAAACATGGCTCGCATCACTTCCACACAGTTTGCAGTGCTACACTGGCACACCAAGTCAGTGCTGCATTGGGTGAGTCGGATGATACATGTTTACAATAGGTGTGGCCTCAGATAACAACATGAAACAAAAATAAGTCCTTTTCCACTGTTGAAATGATATTAACTTTGCCAAGGAATGCATGGTTGTAATTTTGTGTTATGAAATACGCGCAACTTCCTCACGATGAGATTTCAGTAGGTCCACAACTAAGTGCTGTTTATTTCACTGATGTGGGTCCCCCATTTTAGAGGAACTCACTATGTTTACAAACAGTGTCTGCAACTTCTTGGTGGGCTGAGGTTGATACGAGCCTGCACTACCGGGGGTGGGTGGTCTCATATTCCTTCCTCAGCACACCAGCTCTGCTAGAGCTGGGGCTCCTGCAACCACAGGATCGGCTGCTGCATTGAGCTGGTCCCCCAGAGCAGTGAAAAAGTGGCATGTCTTTGTTTTCTGTTAGGAACCACAAGTTTAGAATGGCTTAAATCTATTGTAGAATTACCACCTGAGTAAGTGAAACAAGGTGCAGGAAAGGAAAAGCAGTGATTTTCAATTCATGTGACAAGCCAATAGCGTGAGCAGCTCTCTCTGCTGCACAGGTCACCTCACCCTGTTTGGGAGGTACTGCTGCCTTCCCTAAGGGAGGTTTGCTTTCAGTAAGATTCTTCCGTTTATGGAAAATGCTTCCAGTTTGACCTAGTGGAGGCTTGGTGCTGCTGTGTCCACTTGGCCCATTTTTCTGTTGAGCAGTGGCACAGGAATGTCTGGTAGCGCAGGGCATTGTTCTTCCTCAAGCAGACATGTGTCGCCAAGGGTGGATCACCTGTGAAATACCTGAGATCAGTGAGGTGTTCAGCTAGTGAAGGGGGGAGATGTACCGGCGTCAGTCACAAGGAGGATGATGAGGCTTAATAAAAATAAGAGATGTGCCAAGTTTTGGAAACTCAACTGAGTAACTGGCTTAAGCTCTGGTTGTGCAAGTTGTCTTGCTGAGGTCGGTGTTTCTGAAGGAGATCTGTACCGATTTCGTTTAGCCGTCTGCCTGCACAGAGCAGCTTGGAATCCGAAGGCCCCTGTGATTTTCGTGCTGTAGCACACAAGAACATATGCTTATATAAAAATAGCTTAAACATAGTATTTCTTCTTAATTTTTTAAATTCTCTTCCAGAGTTCTTGGCTCAGCTTTTCAAGGCTGAGGGATATGAGCAAGTGGTCAACGAATACGTGCAGCGAGAAACTGTGAATAGGAAAGAAGACTTGCGTGTGCCACGGGTTTTTCTTCAAAGCAAATTCCAAAAGCCTTTCAGTAAGACATAACTTCTTGCTGATCAGCCACAGCGTTGCTTGTTTGAGATGGAAGCCTGTGTGTTTTCATCCTCAGTTACGAAATACGAATGCTGTTTCTCATTCAAATTAAAGATGGTGTAGTGATGCAGGCAACCTCCTGAGTATCTGTATTCCCGCTTCTAAAGTAAATCCTGTGCAGCACTGTTGGAGGATCAGGTAAAGCAGACTAAATACGGTTAATTTGAAGCGCTAGTTTTCATTAGTTGTTATCATCATTGTTATTTCTGTTTTTATTAAAAACTATTTTTTCAATAAGCGTTCCGTGTTTCCTATCACTTACGGGTTTTGTGGCCTGTTAAAGTTACAGTATTTCATCTGCAGTCAGTACTTGTAGGACTGCTGAGTATAATTTCTCCCCTACAGGAATGAAGCAGACTCAGTGGGTGGTATTTAATAATGGTATCTTTCTAATGTGCTCGGCAGTTAGATATGTAAACAGATGTTTATGATCCAAATAAGATCCTAATTTATCTGATTTCATGCTTGAGGAAAGGCGTTAGAGGATCAGGTTGTCTTTATCCCTGATTAATTTCAGACGTTTTTCATTTGATGAGCAGAAATAGTTGAGGTTTTGCAAGTCTGTTTCCCATTTGGAACTGCAGTCTGTGAGTCGGAAGAGCTTTCTCTGGTATCCAGTGTAGTCAGCTGCTTCTTTCCTCAGCAGAGGTCGTCGTTCTTTCCATTGCTCTCAGGAAACGTGTTGGTCTGCCGTTCCTGTCACTAAAAGCCACTATATTGGTGCTATGGCTCATAGCCTGCCACTGCCTTTACTGCCTGAAGGAACTTCATCCTCTCCCTCCAGCAGCCCTGGAGCTCTGCTCTGCAGAACTTGTTCCTTGTGTCTGGATGGTATAACCTCAGAGCCTTGTCTGGATCTTCAGCCTGTGTTTTGAGCATCTGCTCTGCAGCAGAGGAGTCTCAGAAGTGTCTGGTGACTTGTGCAGTGGGCTGTGCTGATCTTGTGTGGTGTGCACAAGTTGCAACAGGGGAAATTCTGATGAAATACTAAGGTTTTTTGTTGTGTGTAAGGGGAGGTCAGATACTGGGACAAGGCCCAGAGAGGTTGTGGAACCTCCGTCCTTGGAAACACTTGCAAATAGACTGGGCAAGGCCTTGAGCAACCCATGGCTTTATTTGATGGTGGCCCTGTTCCAGGTAAGGGTATATATCAGTATGGGATTGATTGGCTCAGGCTGGAGTTGTGGTGTGTTGCTCGGTGACCCAGTCATATGCGTCTGATGTGGACCAGAGGTGAGTATTTGCCTTGGTTTATGATAAACTAGCCATAAGATGTGAGAATGGTGGTTTTTTTCAGCACTCTTATTGCTGGCTGTGGGTGCATGGAGGGTAAGAAGTCATAACTTTTCCAGCATAAAGCCTAATGTCACAAAGTTAAACCAGTCAGGACTTCTTTAACGACTTGGAGATGCCAGAGGTCTTACCCAGTTGGTATGTTTATACATGAATTTGCAGCAGATCCTTGCTTTGCATCAGGGCACCACACCTTCTTTTGGTCTAATACCAGTGAGCCCCAAGCTGCATTTATTGTATCCTCAAACTTTGGCCTTAGAGGGAAAAATGATTAAACCACAGAATTCTCCTAATGACTCTCTGAGGAGGGTTGTTCCATGACTTCTCCTTTTTTCTTACGGAGAGACTCATCCTGGGGATTCATGCCTTGCTGACCCCTGTGGCACAACCCGTTAGCACTTTCTGCCATACGAGTAATAAATATCTAGTAACATCTATAGGAAATGAAAAAATACGTTTAAAAGGGCTGTAACAGTGGTAGCATTGTTCTAATCTGAGCAGTCGTCAGTGTCTCCCCTCAGCCAGTGTTTGTCCTTAGTGCGGCGGTTCCGTGGTGATGGCGTGTGGTCTGAGCTCTGTTGGGTTTTAGTGAGGTCTGAACCCTGTGACGCCAGGTTCCTGACAGAGCTGGTGTTTGGTCCTTTTGGAGTACGCAGCACAGAACTGAAATGACGGGCTGCCTGGCCTAGCGCCTCATCTCTGGCCGTAGGATTGCCAGCATGTGCAAAGGCAAGTGCATCAAGTTGGGCATCCATCCCTGAAAGGAAATGAAGTGTCGGCAAGTATAAAAATGTCAGTCAGCAGGTTTGAGTCAACCCCACGGACATAGCTGCAGCCAGCCATTGACTTACCAGCTCTTGCCTGAACAATAATGCACCTCTGTGTGGCTGGCTGAGGCTTCAGTGTCTCTGTGGACTTCTGCTGGAGGAACCACTGCCACTTCTTGTGTACCAGCCCATTAAATGGAGAGAGTATTTCTAATTTTGTTATCATTTCTCATTCAACCTCATTTCCAGCCAAACCTGGAAAATAAAGTAGCTTGCATTAGCACCCCTGCCAGAACGGCCTTCAGCTGTCGTCATCATAACGCAGAGGTTATTCTGAGATAAATGGTCAGAACGCTTTATTCGGCCTCTGTGCCTCAGCTTCCATGAACTCTAAATCATTGCAAGTTTTTGTAACTGGGGTAAAGTTTGAGGAAGTTGAGTCATCTGTAAGAACTCCTTGCGTCATCAAGTGAGACAGTAACTGCTGGGGTGCCCGGGGCTGTGGTCGTGCTGAGTAAAGCAGATATACTCCCCCCAACCCTTCAGCCATCCCAAGCTTGTGTGTGCTCACCAGAGGTAGCACATGCCGAGGATACCTGTTCCTAGCCTCCCTACTTGAAGCGCTCTCTGTAGGGAGCCATGGTAATTGGGGTAATCAGGGCAGAGCGTCAAAAGGACTTGACTTCTGTGCATCTTCCAGGTACCTGAGGTTCCTCGGGTTGCAAGGCAGAATGTTTAAGCAGTTGATGCAACACTATCCCCATGGCTGATTATAGCTCTAACTGATGCTCTTCTTTTTTCTTGAGCTGTTGCACAGTTTGTACACCTGAATATACTGAGATACAAGTTACCAGTTAGGAAGAGTTATACTGGAAGAGTTATTTCAAAGAGATACATTTGGAGAGGGTATCGGTGTTGAGAATCAGTATGCGAACGGGAAAATGTAAGATTGTGTTTAAGCTTCTGGGGAAGAAAAGGTTTTCTACAGGCCAGGGGTGACACACAATTAAATGAGCTGTTCATTTAAAGGTGGGAATGGAGGCCTGCAGCTTCCACAACTAGACTAGTGTCACAAGCAGGCAGGTGGGCACCATCTAACTCTGTATGAGGTTAGTGATACAGGCAAGAACCGTCTGAGAAGTAGAATTTTGTCTTTGAAAGATAGTGTTAAGATACAGTTAGTGACCATAGGTAAGTTGTTATGGATTTGTTCCTCCTGTGGTGCAGTGATGACGGCTTTTTCACTGCCCATTGTTATTAGGAAGGGTTGTGAGCCATTTCAAACACTGGAGGCAAACGCTGGCTAGATAAACATTCCGTGAGAACACCTGGCCCTTGGGTGCAGTAGGTTCAGGATATGGGTGTGTTTGCGCTCCGCGTTTGTGAGTTCCCGTGTCAGAACACAGGCAGATGGGGAGCGCGCTGCCGGGAGGCTCACAGACGTGGCTCGCAGAGGTAACAGCCATCAGCCAGGTACCGTGTTCCAGTGGAGATCCTCTCTTGGTCCCACTTCCCCGGTTGGTGTGCACCACTCCTTGTGCTTGCAGGGGAGAAGATGCTGCTGCTCTGAAGCCAGGGAAGACAAGGGCACAAGAAAAAGACTAGTAATGCTTCCAGTCGACTAGTGGTTTTGTGTTCTTCTACTGAAGTGATTCTGTTTGGCAATTACCCCCTTTCCCAGCAAGTCTTAGGTCTCATCCTTGGAAAATCCAGTGCTTTTGAAGGTCTTTGCCAAAGACGCAGGTGTAAGCAACGCTTGTTTGTAGAATCTATGAAGGGAAAGATCTGGAAAGGCAGCTGTGTGACTGGAAATAGAAATCCAGGCTGGTTTTTCTCCCTTGGCTTGTTGGAAGCTTTATGCTTCGCTGTCACTCCAGTGCTTTTCCTGGGTCCCTGCTCGGGCTGTCTGTCCTGTCGGTCCACAGCTGGCACGATGTGTATTCTTGAGTAAGGGTAACTCTCGGTGTTGTGCAGTGCAGTGAAAAAGGAGAAGCTTCTCCTCCCATCAGCCGTACTGTAAAATAACTTTCTTCTCTCTAGACCGTCTCCACTCTGTCGAGTCCTTGCTTGGCCTGGTTGGAGCCTTAGTCTCATGTTTTATGCCTAAATACAGAGGTCTTACTCAGTTATTTGTGCAAAAGTTGGATTTTTTTTTCCTTAGTGTTGCTGGGTAGGCAGTTGGGAAAGGCTGCAGAAGGATGCTTGGGATTTTGTTCACAAGGTGGCACTAGCCACTAACCAGTGCTGCTTTCCTCCTAACGCCAGCATGGAATGGTCTAAACCTTCAACAGGGTGGTGGGGAGCTGGTAGTGGTTAACTACAGACAAGGCAGCTAGAGCCTCTTCTTACAGGCAGTTAAGTCGTATTTCTGCCTCCTGAGATGGCTCCTGGCTCTTGAAGAGAAAACACAAGTTTTTTCAAAGAAAGTAGAGTTACATTTCAGAGAGGTTTGTTGAGCAGGAATGTTCTCAGCACACTGTGAGGGAGAGGAAGGTGAAATGTTATTGCCGTTAAGGGCTGCTGGGATCCGAACTGCCTCTTCCAATGAGGCAATAATTTGTTGTGCTCACAACTTGCAGTTTGTTTCTGTTTGAGTTGCACTGAACTGTTACCATAGAAGCTGCAGTGACTTAAGATACAGATTTCAAAATGCAGTGCCTTAATACAGCATTTTTTTAACTCCTCAAAGATACCAGACAAATTTCTGTTCAGAAGAGCTGCTCCTGTTTTCTTCCCACTTTGTTTTTATTGCTAGATGAGCTGCTCTCCCGTTGAGCTGCCACTCAAGCAGAGCTGCACATGACCAGGGAGGCTGTAGCTCTCCCTTCAATTACTACGTGAAGTCGGCTGTACTTTCATTTGCCATTTTACAGTTTCTCCTGCTTTAGTAATCCCCCTTTTTGTCTCCAGCAAGCCCTTCTTCCTCTTTCCCTTGAAATGAGAGTAGAATAAAATTACATTTACTTGTCGCTGGCTTTCTATCTCACTTTAAACACTGTGTGTTTTGTATAATCCGTTACCAGGCAGCGCTAATAAGCTACATGTAAAATTGCCTCAGCTGCATTTTATGCCACAGTAATTCTTTTAGATATTAAATATTTGAATTAGTGTAAATGCTAATTACCTGTCAGTGCAGAAACCCGTTTGTAAAAACGCAGCTCCTCTCCTTGCCTTTCTTACACTTTCCCTTCTCTTTACTCGGCACTGGCTTATCCTTGCTTTTTGCACAGGTGAGTGGGATCTGCCAATCCCAAAAGAAGGAGCTCCCTGGAAGGGCTGCTTGGAGTGAAACCTGTAACCACGTGAAGTGCAGAGGCTGTATCCTAGGTGGTTCCCTCCCAGATAATAGGCAGAAACGGAGCAGGCTGAGAGCTGTTTTTTTCTTCTTCCCAGGACAGTGGTGGTGAGCGGGACTCAGAGGTGTGTTCCTGTCACTTCCAGGAGAAGTGCCCCAAAGGACTCTCTCCCCACATGCAGCCTCTTCAGGCCCTGTTCTCCCTGGCCCCTCTCCAAGCAGTATGCCTGTCTCCTAGGTCATCTCGTGGGCTTTCTTGCTCAGAGCCTTCTTACTTATTCCCAAGGGCCTGATCCTGCAATGCCGAGCTGTGCTGTCGGTTTCTGCTGGCTCCATGGAGGGGCCACAGCATCCCCCAGGTTTGGGTCTCGAGATGTTTCAAGAGAAGGTACTTTGATGTGGAACTGCAATAGAGGTTTACAAGTGACACCACTAATAGTGCAGTACTGGAGTCCCAGCACATTGTACTGTTCTTCCTTCCCAGCCCACCAGGCTTGTCCTGAGCTCACTGTGCAGTAGTAGTATCTGGCCTACCACTTCTTCCCCAAATAGCTGCTGGTCAAAAAGAAAACGTGTCCAGTGGTCTCTAGCACCAGGCAGGGCAGTGGAATCCCTCGGTCACTTTGTGTCCAGCATGTGCAGTGCTTTGCTCAGCTCCCAGCCTCTTCCTTTCTGCCATGCTCCCAGCGTGAAACAGGGAACAAAAGGCACCTGGAGGCCTACGGAGTGGTCGCTCCCTCCTCTCTTCACAGAAGCTGAAAGAAGGCACGACCATTCCATGTTGGAACTAATCGGTAGTCACAGCCACCTCTGTGACAGTGCCGGAGTGCTGTACCCCTGAGAAGCTGTGGCACAGGTGGGTGGAATTGGCCACCGAGCTCCGCGGTGGCTTGCGTTGACCAGGGCTCGTCCACAGAATACAGCAGACTGTGGCCAGGCTTCTTGGCAGAGTGTGACTATTGTACGGCAGATGGTATATGGAGTATAACGGACTAAGAAAATATTCTGAGTGGGGAAGATATCACAGCTAAAAATGCCACCGTGGCTGACGCTCTCTGGGAAAGCAGAGGCAACTGAAAAAGCCTTTTATGCAGGCAGTGGCCCCAGTCAAAAGGAAGAGTCATGAGATCTTTTTTCCTTGCATTCTGAATCAGTCGATGTCTCAGACTTGAGGCACAGTTCACCCTCCATGACATTCAGCAAATAAAGATAAGAGGGGAGGGTGGGGTTTGGTTTTGTTTTTAGCAGGTGAATACAGGGTGAAAATGCAAACTGAGACACCAGCTTTTTCCATCGGGGAGTTAACATGGTCCCTGATCAGTTGCTGTAGGCTGACTGGGATCTGAGGCAAAGTGATCAGAAAAAGATTATTACTAGAGCACACAAAACTGAGCAGTTCTATTGATCAACTGCGATTTGCAAAGTGGAGGAAACACTCAGACCAGTTTAGGAAATTGATGAAGGCAGCACAGCTGTCCAGTCCTGTGGAGGTACGAGAAAATCAAAACTGCAGGCTACAGGGCAGGGGATCTAGTGCCCAAAGGCACGTCTGAGCTCAGGACTGGATTCTCCGGATCCAGACAGGGACGATGCAGAGGCTCTGGCAAACATGGTGAGGATACACCAGATACACCACCAGCTGTGGGTTGTGTTATTTGCTGGTGGCAGCAGGGAGTACAGGTTGAACTGGAGGATAGCGAGCTTCAGGGAGGAAGAAGTGGATACTGCTGCAGCTGAAGCTATACAGACTGATCTCACCTAAAGCGGGTCGGACATGAGTTAGCAGTGGGTTAGCCAGAGGGGCACAGAAATGGGAATATCAACATGGAAACAGGCTGAAGAGAAACAGATTAAGCCAAAGTGATGATGGTCAGAGATGGGAACTGATGGACTGATAAGCTGTGAGTGGGCACTATTACAGTTTGCTGGGGGGCAGGAGGAGGACGACAGTAATTGTTATGGGTATCTGGAACTTAGCTAGTTGTTGACCTTCTCATGTGGATATGTTCATCAGAGAGGCAGGAGGCAAAAGAAAAATATAGGAGCATTTGAGAGCGTGTTCACAGATTAGCAATATTTGTAACACAGCACCAAACAGAGACAGTCCAACTATTTCACAATTCACGCCCTTAGTAAAGTTCTCCTTGCCTGGGCAGGGACAGGCAGATGGGTTACACTGGAACCACAAAATCAAGAGGGGAGCTAACAGCATGGACACCCATTTGGTTTCCCATTATTGTGGGAGAGGGCAAAAACCCGGAATCATCCACCTCATATGTGAACCCGCATACATTGAATAAGCACTTAAGGCAGTGTTTTTCCATGACCTAGAAGAAAAATGCTTGAAGATGTCAAATATTTTCTCTTATATACCTACCACATGGGCACTCCCATGGGGTTGTCCATGTCCCATGCTCATCCTGAAGCCGTCAGTTGCCATTGGGGATTTCTTGGCACTTGAGAGATTTCACTGGAAAATGCAAAGGACAATAAATACATGGTAAGGGGAGGAAAGGTCTATACAGAGAGCTGCTTTGGCAGCCTGGGTCACTGCGTGGGTCTCCTGCTCTCACAGACAGTGGCGAGACAGGCGTTTTCTTGGCTGACAGCAGCTCGGGGGATCAGGCCCAGGCAGCGTGTGGGTGCTGATGAGCACTGGTGGTGCGGGGTGGGCAAGGGAAGCCCCTTCCCAGTAAGGTATATTCTGGATTCCGCAGACAAGAATGTGCACACGTCATGACTGTCAGCATTTGTGGGATGGGAACCTCAGTCAGCAGGCGTGTCAGAAACACCTAGAAGAGAGATCTGCGCGTCAGATGAACCGCACAGAAATGCCGACTCGAAAGCAAACTGTGCGGCAGATAAAAGCAATCAGTGGCTTTTCAACTTCTCGCTGACTCTGTTGCTTGTCAGTCCATGTGTAAGACAGCCACAAGACCCTTTTAATACCTCTTTTGGAAAGAAGAGTGGTTTTAAACCCCAAATTGTATTTCTTTCTCAGCATTTCTTTCCCCTCTTCAGGCATACAGGTGTTTGCTCACACTGCGATCTTCCACTTCAGCGCCTGAGGCAGGGGTGGCAGCTGCAGCCCGGTGCTGGCTCAGGCTGTGGCAGGCACAGGGGGAGGTTATCTGGCAGAGTGTACGCTTGTTCTCCACCTCTGCTTGGGAAGAGGCCGTGGGATGGCCCTAGCCAACAGCTCTCCAGTCAGTGCCCGTGCACTTGTGAAAACACCAAGTGCCGGGCCGAACCCCCTGGTTTAGCAGAAAAGTGTTTCAGTGCGCTGACTCAATTAGTCCCATGTAAAGGGTCCCTGCACTTCTAACAGTAACCTTTCTTCACAGAGGTTGAAAACTCCCTACCGATCCTTTTCTACCTTTTTTCCAAGCAGTTTCCCATTGTAAACCATGGGATAGAGCTTTCTTAGGGAAAGTGTTTCTATTTTCTACTGAGTAAAAGAATCAATGTTTTCTGATGTGAAATCAGACTGTAAATACCTAACTCCCCAGAGCTTAAAGTTTATCTCTTGTATGAGAAAGCAAATTCAGGTCAGGAGTCCACCTTTCATAGTTTTCTTTGAACATTTATCTTAATTTTTAAAGACCAGGATTAGGCAAAAGTAGGAGGATATGGACTAATAACATCCCAGGGGACAGTTCTGAGCTCAGAATTGGGCATTCATCACCAATGTCCAAGTTCCTAAAGTTTTGCTTATTTTTAAGCCACTGATTTACTTTGTCTGTAGTCGAATTAACATGAAATTAGGAAACACATTAGCCACACATCTGTTATCAGGGCGGTTCCATCAAAGCCTGATTACAGTAATTTTTAAAGTCAGACTCTGCAAGTGAAGTCTGTAGTGTCTGTTTTCATCAGGATAAAAAGCAGCACTCCTCTTTGAAGAGGAATTGATCTGACTCCGCACACTTGGATACCAATTAGGAACAGTTTCTCAGCGTAGCGGCACAAGGACGAGTGGGTGGAAGGTTGTACGTCTCTTTAAAAAGGGGCTGAAAGCATACCCTTTGTACAGGTGTGCTAATCTCACCGTATGAATCACAGGACTCACAGGATCTTGGACACAGGCCTTTGAGCGTGGGGAAGATGCACCTGAAAACAAGCTGCAACAGATGAAAGGTGCTGTGCTGCTCTGCTTGCAGGGAGATCCTATGAAGTACGAATGCAATGCATTTCTTGTAGGTGAAGGTGTGATAGGCAGCTCCCAAAGCAGCTGCAGTTACTGTAACCCTGTGTAAACGGTGTCGCTAGCTCAAAAGGAGCTTAGAAAGACTTTGCTGTTTCCCATATGGTGTCAGGTCAGATCCATCTCGTACCTCCTGCCAAGACTTGGGTATCTGAGCCTCAGGCGTGCTCTGCCGTGTGGCGTTCACCTCCAGACATGTGCGTGACTGGGGTGGAGGAGAGGCTGCAGTGGAGCGGTGCAGCTGCAGGAGGTCTGGAGCGAAGAGGCCTCGTCCTAGAAGGTGATTTTCTATCATCGGCAGCTTCACACCGTGGCCCTTCCTGCACCCTGCAGTTGTGAGCCAGCCTCGTGCCCTGCCCTGTGATGCAACAAGTGGCTGCAGGAAGGTGGGAAGGTCTTCACCTGTGTGCCCATGGGCTCAGTCGGGCAAGCAAGCTGTAGCATGTGGGTGGCTCTGCAGAAATCGTCCGTGGGCATGCTCCTGTCCTTGGGGAAACACGGGGGAGTCTGAGCTAACTTTGTTCTTCTGGGTGTCTTTGCCTGTACAAACAGGGTTGTACTACATTAAATCACAATTTTTGCATGTAGGCAGGTCATGCTTCTATATCGCAGCATTGTCCCTGCTGCTGACAAGGCTGTGGGCACCCCTTCTGCTCCGTAAGTGACCCGAGGGAGGTTCCGTATGCCCTCACCCTTTGGGGCTCCGCTGGCCTCTGTCCCGCCCCGGCTCTGTCACGCTGGGCTGGCTCTTCAGCCAGGGAAGGGGCACTGCTCCGTCAATCTCCGTGGAGCTCTGCTGATGTGGGTGCGTGTGGATGTGATCCATTACTGTTAGCGTGCCCAGGGGTGACAAGCCCCCAGATGCTGTTGATACAGGCAGGGGATAAGAAGCCACAGTTTTGTCCTTACTCTGCATGTTTGTAATGCTGTGGTGGAGGGAAAAGGTGAAGCAGCATCTTGCCTCCTCTCACTTCTGCCAGTATTTACTCATGGATGTGACATGCTGTCATTTTCTAGTTTGTTTGAAAAGTGACACTTAATTTCCCTTCCCTCACCGCAGCCGTGCCGATGTGTTTACCGCGTGCAGATACAGGTCTGTGTTCATTTCCTGAGCAGATGTCACAGCGATTCCATGCAAAATCTGCCTGCGGACACGCTGATAACTGAACTGATCTCCAGGAAGGGGAGATGAATGCATTGGTATTTTCTGCTTCTGTTACAGAAAAAGAGCTTTGTATTTCACATCCTTGATTCAGCGTTTTCACTCTCCATTTTGCACAAGGAGGAGGCAACGTGTGCAACTGTTTTAAACACTCCAGAAGTTCTGCAGGACCAACTATAAATAACAAAAGTATCTGATCCTAAAAAATAACGTAGATCGATGCTGGTGCCTACGACGACACTCTGAATGTCCAGGCAGTGGCATGTTGTGCAAGCTGCTGTTTCTAGGGTGTTTTAGGCAAGGCCAGATGAGGTGTACGGACACACCCATGTGAACTCAAGGTGATGTCTCCTGCGTGTTACCTAACGGTGGCTAGGAACTGGCTTTATATATCCAGTGCCATTGGGAAGTGACAGTTGTCGGATACTTGGATGCAAAAAAGTGTCTATGAGTAGAACATGACTACTACTGTTCTTTAAAGGAGGTTTAATTAAATATAGGCTCCTGTTACTCAGGATTTTACTGAGAATGCTTATCTCTTTCTTTCACTGCTGCATCAAATTTATATGAAAAAATCATTCTCTGCTGAGGAAATGGCTCAAGAAGGTTTGGCATTCTTGTAACTACAACCCAGGGGCACCGCTTCCTCCTTCAGAATACAAGTTAATACAAAATAACACAGGAGCCAAGTTTATAGAAGGCAGTTCTTAGCTGCTGAGACTGCTGCTGTGTAAGTGATGTGCGTGGCTGGGACACGCAGTCTCTAGTCTGTGTGCCTGCTTGGTGCCCGTATATTCTTCCAGCAGCTCCCGCTGCCTGCTCATTTCTGTCGTTACGAGTAGATGCTTTCATAGCAATGCATGTCCAGCTGGCCCTGGACCATGGCTTCTCAGTGCCTGTGGAAATACCCCTCCTTTAATAAAGTTAACATCAGTGGAGATTGCCTCCTTCAACAATTGTGATACCCTTGGCACAAAGGAAATGCTGTGTCCTCCCTCTGGAAGATTAGGCAGCGTTAAAGCTGCTCTCTCTGTGAAGATCAGCACACTGCTGGGTGGGTGTTTTTTCTCCCCTTCTCCCCCCTTGAAGGAATTGCAGCTCCAAAGGGGTGCCTGCCAGGGGAGAGCTGTGCTGCAGACTGCCTGACATCTGCTTTGTTCCTTTCCAACTCTCTGCAAAGCGCCTGCATCTCAAAGTCAGTTTTGTCTCCTGCTGTTAGAGGAGGGTGTTCCTGTGCTTGTGTCCCACTGCACGTCCCCGGCACTGATTGTGCCATGGCCGCTGGGAACAGGAAGCAGTGTGGATGCCAGACTGAGCTGGGGCAACTTTTGTCCCCGTGTGTCAGGACTGCATTTGCAGTGTTGACAGTTTTCCCAGTTTGTGTGGGAAATCTCAGAGAGAAGCCTTCCGGCTCCTCAGGGTGCTGGGCACACTGAACCCTTCCTTGTGAGGGTGACCAGGGAGGCAGATCCATCTCCTTTCTGCTAGGCTCTTGAGAGATCTGCGTGTCAAAACATATTCTCAGAATATTTTGCAGTATGTGGATCCTTCTCCAAACGAGAGCTGGATGACCCTCACACACCTGTCAAACACAAACCCAACCCCTTCAAGTACCTTCCTCCTTATCTGCATTTTGGCTGGTGACCATGCTGATCTCCTGAGCTGTTCAGTCCCTCTGCTGAAACAGTCCCCCCAGCAAATCACTAGGCAGCTTGGCCTGACAGAGTGCCTGAACGCCTCTGTGTTTCAGAAAGTCACGTGAAAAGTTTAGAGAGATGAAGGGACCCTTTCAGATCAAATTTTGGACACATAAAGCCCCACTGTCCTACCCACAGCCTGCCTCAGGTATTCATCATGCTCAACATTTCCAGCAAATTCCGATGCTTTGCATCATGGGAGAGTTGCCTGGGCCTTGGCAGCTGGTCAGAAGTGTGGGTACAGGGGTGTTTGTAGGGCTTCTGGTGCCAACAGCTCACTGCCAGGAGTTACCCTGTGGGAGGGCAGGAAATGCAAAATGGGAGAAAATGCCAAAGGAGCTGAAAGGGAGGCTCAGGGGTCGCATGTTAGATCAGAGGAACGTAGTCCCCAGTGTGGAATGATTTGTGTTCCTCCGCATGTTGATGAAGGACAATCTGCCAGGCTTCCGTAGTACTCCTGGGCAGGATTTTCCGAAGGGCTGAAGCGTGCTCTCTTATCTCTTCCTGCTGTTGTGGAGCTTGCTCCTGCGATAGGCTCTGCCTGTCACAGCTGGGAAATGGCCTGCCTGCACATCCGAGCTGGAAGAGTGCTGTTCTGATAGAGCCAGGGCTGAGGATGAAGGAGTTGTCACCTCTCCTCCTTCTGTAAACAGAACAGGGAAAACAAAGCAATGAATGACCTGTTGGGGTGAAAGGGAGCAGTTTTTTAATCCAGTTACCTGGCACCTAGCGGCCCCATATACCCCCCACTCTGGAGGTCTAGAGGGCATCACGAAAAAAAAAAAAAAGATGGGGAGATAGATTGGAAGAAGGGAAAAAGAGAAATGGAGGACAAAGACCAGGAAGGAGGGAAGCAATGGCTTAAATGATACTTGAGATGGTAGAAGGAAGGGGAAAGTATTAAGACGGTGGAAAAAAGGCTGATCTTGGACGGTGAGCGAGAAGCAGAGGTGACAGAGTTGAGGCGTGGGGAGCAGAGGTGTGTGGGGAGCCCATTACCCGCACTGCAATCCAGAAGTGGAGAGAGATGTGAGGCCCTTGGTCAGGTACTGCCGGCAGCATGGTTGTGGCAGCGAGGCTGCAACACCTGCCCCGTGTGCCTGGCTTTGGGTCGGGCAGGTTTCAGCCGCGGTGCTGCCCTGGGCTGCTGTCAGGCACCAGGGTGGAAGGGCAGGGATGTGCTGTGCAGCAGCACGGGGGAAGGCAGGAGAGGGAACACGGGTAATCGCTGCTGCTGATCCTGATATGTAAGGCTGGGTGCTAAAACAGGCTCTGCTTCACTCCTACACACAGCGTGCTCCATCGCTCGGTTTTCATGCAATGGGGATTTTATCCTTTAGATCTACCAGTGAGAAACCTACTGATGTGGTTAAATAGACACAAAAACAGAATTAGTCTGAATGTTAAGCAAACCAAGGGCTGGAAAAATGAGCCATGTCTTGCACATGGCCAGTGTTATTTGGGAATTAGAGATGGTTCTTTAACGGAATGTTTTAAGTGTGGCTTGTGCAGATGTCTAAGTATAAAGAATAAAAGACGAGGGTGGGAGGTGGTGTACGGAATAGCAATGAGGTGTCCGTGCTGCTGCAGAAACATTACTGAATTGTCAGGCTGGGTAGAAGAGAATGGCACTCGCTCCTCACCTTGGCTCTCACAAGGCAACACCTCTTGTCTAGGGCCTCATTTCGAGTACAGGCTAATGCCTCTGCCTTGATCCTGCTCCCCTGGAAGCTGAAGGGAGACCCCTTATCAGGGAGAGCAGGCAGGAGGGCTGGGAACCTGGGTGGGCAGACTCAGCTTGAAAGGGTGCAGGGCAGGGCTTCTGCCTGATGGAGTATCAAGTGCCGTAAGAGGGATCTTCCTTATCGCTCAGCAGCAGATCTGAGGAAGAGTCTCCTGTCACTCTGTCGTGTTCTAAATCCGCAGAAGCAGCACATGCTGTATTTTTGCCCAGATGAGCGGCAGGACTGCTCCGCTCCTCTGCGGATGAGGTGTCATTGTACTGATGGTTTCCAGCGGGAAATTCCACCCGCCTTGCCAAAAGACAGCTCAGAGGAGGAGAAAATATCTCCTGTGCTGATGGTTCTTTCCCAATGAAACAACAGCAAGCAGGGAAATCCATCAGGCTGTTAGTCATGCATTTTATAGATACATAGACCAAGCACAGGATGTGTGAGTATATATACACCTTTATAAACTGTATGGCACTCACACCCTCTGTTTATACATCGTCAATAGCAGGCCTCAGAAGAATACAAAAAGTGGTTCATGGGATATAAATGCACATCCCATCGAAACTGGCCCAGCAGGGAATTTTGCTGTAAGATTACTGTGGCTAGAAAATAGGTCATAGCCCTTTAAATGAGGCTCCTTTCTTCATAGCCCTGTGAAGAGTATTTTTAATCATCCTTAAATGGTGCTTGTTAAAAAGAAATGAAATTCAAGGGTATTTTGGGATGTAGCCTTTTCTTTAAACACATTCCACGTAGGTGGGGGAATCTCCAGTTTTTTGTACCATAGATGATCAAGCTCCGTTGATGTGTCTTTGTGTGCAGGTTCAGAAGGGGATAGCATCCTACAGACTGAGGTAAAGAAGATAATTGATTGTTAGCGCTTCCTAAAACGCAGAGCACAGGCACGCTGCAGCCGCTGTGAGTATGGAAGTATGAAAATTTGCCTGAGAAATAAGCCAGAGGAAGTTCTGACTGACCACTTCTTAGATGTGCAATACCCTGCGTGTGCATCCAGGGAATTCAACATCTTCCATAACGCAGCGCTTATCTCCAAAACCCGTATGTGCTTAGACTCTTACCAAAGAGCAAGGTACGGAGGACCAGATCTTCCAAGGTACTGCGACTGGTCGAGATCCCACTTTATGTTTGAAAATGTTCCGAGCTCGTGCAATACAGTTCTGAACAGCAGGAAAGCCCGTGGGGTCCGGATGTGGACGGGGCAATGTCTTTGCTGCCGTCAGGAAGAGGGAGATGGTAGCTGTGTTTCTAAATGAAACATTCCTCGAGCTACACTGACTTCTGGGGTGACATTGCAGAAGTCAGTGTGGTGATCTGGTCTGCAGAATTAGTTCAGTGAAGAAATTACGTGGATAATTTTATGCCCATAAATGTATCCTGGGGGCCATGTTTGTCTGTTGGGGGCCGTACCCCTTTTAGTGACAACAAAAACATGTGCCTTCAGTACGTCTCCTGCTGCTGCATCCCGTGGGCACAACAGAAATTCGAGTGTCATCTGAACTGTCGAGGCTGAAAGACGTGCCTGTGTGGTTTTCATCTTCCCGCTCCTTCTCCACAGGCACGGCAGCCCCCGGCAGCGCCTGAAAAAGAAGGAGAAGGGGAAAGGCGGGCACGCAAGGTGTGGCCGGCGCTCGGTGCGCCGGGCTCCGCGCAGCCGCCTGCCCGGGCTGGCGGCGGGGCTGGTCGCGACGGAGCCCGGCTGGGCAGGCAGGGCCGGCCCGGGGCGGCGGGCCCGAGCGCCGCACGCAACGCAAGGCCCGCGGCTCTCCGCGCCGTCGCTCCTGGCGGGGCCAGCGCACAAAGAGACGGGGTTGCTGCGGGCGGAGGGAGGGGTTCCCCGGGGGCGGGGCCGCGGAGCCGGCAGCGGCGGAGTGGGAGGCAGCGGCAGCCGCCGCCATGGAGCCTGGGGCCCGGCGCGGCCGCGCCGCCGAGGAGGGCCCGCGGCCCGAGGAGGAGGAGGTGGATCCCCGCATCCAGGTGAGTCCCGCCGGCCCCTGCGGGCGGGGCGTTCCCTTGTTCACCGGTTTTAGTACGGTGTGAGGGGCACACGGATTGCGCTGACCGTCGCCTTTTATTGTGTTCTTGGTTCTGCTTTTTAATGAATTCGTACACACACACACACACACACACATATATATGTATGTGTATATATATGTGTATGTGTGTATTCGCGTGTTCCGGGCGCGGCGTGGAGCAGCCGTGGGTGCGGGGGCGCCCGCCGGGAGCGGGAGCAGCGGCCCCGGCCCCGGCCCCGGCCCCGGCCCCGGCCCCGGCCCCGGCCCCGGCCCCGGCCCCGGCCCCGGCCCCGGCCCCGGCCCCGGCCCCGGGCAGCGCTGTGCACCGGGGCTCCCTCCTGCTGCTGCTGCTGCTGAGCCCCCCACCCCTTTTATCTGTGACCGTGACAGCGTGACCTTGCTCGTGAGACAGCGCTGGTGCTCGGAATTCCTGGGTGGGGAAAGCAGTTGTTTTTTTTTTAATTATCATTTTTAGCTGTTTAAAAAAGGAGCTGTAGTGGAAGACGGCGTTTCCTCCCTACGAATGCCTTCTGAAATGCCTTTTATTCTTGCCTGGTTTCTATACAAAGCTTTTCTCCCCAAATCACGTCTTGACCAGCTGCCTGGTGCAAACTTGAGTGTGCTGTGGTCCCTGACATGAAAGGTATTTTTAGGTCTCTGCAGATTTATGGCTTTTGCCTCCAGCGTTGCCGGGACCGTTTGTCAGGAGTGGATGTAAGTGTGTGTGTACATTGCTGAAAGGATGGATCCCTGACATAGGGCCCTCCTCGCTGTAATTGTCATTCTTTCCTCCATGGTGAGCGTGCCTTTTCCAAGGCCGAGGAGAGCAATTGCAACATCCACAAGACATGGTTCCAGAGAGCGAAGCCCTCATCCAGCGGCTGGCCTGGCACTGCCCTGATCGTGCGAAGCTGAGCTCCCTTAGTGCCTGTTCATCCCATTCTGGCCTCGGGTCCTTCAGCTTGCAACATGTCTCCACGAACCTGATTGGAAAGTTGTTGGCCAACAGTTTTTGTTTGGTTTTCTGTTTGACAAAAACAGTATTTCTGTTTGAAAAACCAGAGAAAACAGGCTGCTGTGTCTGCCTCCCCAAGAGCTGTAAGGTCCTTACCCTTACGGTGAAAAGCAGTTAGGTAATTTCTGTGTGTCCGTTACAGAAAACATGGATATGCAGATGTGTATCTTCTGAATCCCAGGAGCTGGGAATGAAATCTGATCTCCTGGACAAGCGAACTAAGCTGTTGAGATTAATCCCTTTCTGATTGTAACCAGAGTCGTTCTTGTAATCCAATGGGAAATCGCTCAAGTGACGATCAATTCACAGCGTTCGCTTTATACAGCTGAACGTTTCAAGGTGGATTCTGTTACACTGGTTGAAAATTTAATAACGTTTGAGTTGGAGAACATGCCTGTTGAAATCGTAGGATCTCACATGGAGTAACGTGTTGCTCAGATACAGGCAGCTCTTGGAGACTGTTCCGAGGGTGGCTTTTTGTGCTGAGAAAGTCATTAAGAATGAGCTTCGGTTTTACAGTAACTTCACTCATGCCAGCACCACCTCTAGTAAATATTTATCCAAGGGATTTAACACCTTTGTTTTTGCTGTTAAGAGATCAAAATGTTGGCATGGAGGCACACTAAGTAAACCTCATCATGTCCCATTGAGTGGTTGTGTTCTGAAATGGTTTGCCAAGATCCAGAGTAAAACTCCTCTCATGCTGCGAGACGTGTTTCTTACCAGTGTCGTGCTTCTCCTTTACAGTGATCCTTTGGGGGAGTGTCTGTATCTCACTGGACACCAGCAGGCACTGGCTGCATCCATTACCGCACCTGGTGTTTATTTTTAATAGCGAGGAATAATCCAGAACAGGAAATGTACTGCCTTAAAATAAAACTATAGAGCTTCTCTGATTATTTTTCTTGTCAGTAGCAAAATAGAAGGCCAGTGGCAAAGTTATTCTAAATGTCTCCAGGTTTCCTCTCTTCACTGAATCCGTAAGCCACAGCCTGCGTGAGCTTTCCCTAGGGATGCGGGATGAGCCTTCTCAGACACCGTCCTTCCCCCCGATTTCTTAATAGGTGTTTTGACTTCTCTTGCTTTCTTTCTCTCTTCCTAGGGGGAGCTGGAAAAACTAAATCAATCCACAGATGATATCAACCGGAGGGAGACGGAGCTGGAGGTACAGCATTCATCCTCGTGTTTCCCTTTTGTGCATGTTGGATTTTGTGAGCAGCAGAGCAGAGGTTTTGAGTAGGCTCCCTCCTGAATCGTGCCATCCCAAATGGTGGTTTGGCAGGAGGAGCAGGGTGATGATTTTTTAAAGGTGTGAATTGAGCTGACAGCTGGAACAGAAAGGGGGGAGGCAGAGGGGTGCTGACAGCATAAAAACCCTGCCTGGAGAACCCCACACCCCGCTGCCAAACCTATTTTTAGATTTCGAAACCAAACTTAGGCAAGTTCTGTTTTTACAAGTCACTGTTTCAGGTTTCTGTTCTTGTTCTTATAGGCAGTGAAAGTTTATTTGGTTAGGAGGGCTTTGACATACAACGACCACCAGGATCACCTCCTCAGTGGCTACTTCTTAAACTTGTTAGTTTCTGAGTAAGGAAAGTAATGAAGGCAAAGTGAAGAGCTGAGGGAGAAGAATTCCCAGCTGGAAAAAGAGGTTTTCTTGGACACTTAAAAATCTGATAGAGAGTTCTGAAGAAATTGTTTCTAAAGCCCCAAATTTGAGCTTCAGCTGCTTGGTAGTTGTTTTGGAAGACTCAGCATTACTGATCCAGTAACAAATCAAGCCAAACGGTTCTACTCGTGGGTCTAAATGCCCCTTTGTTAACTGCAATACAAAGAAGATGCGGTCAGTGTGAGATGCTAAAGTACTGCTAAAGGAAGACTGGCACAAAATGCTCCTTTACGCCCTAAATAGTTTTGATAACAGTATTTTGAGTGCTGTATCAAAGCGTGCTGAGATTGCTGGGATGCACATACTCTAGAAGCACATCTGTGGATTTCTGATCTGCATCTTCCAAATGGCAAAGTCTGTGTTTGACTTTTTTATGCTTTCCATCTTGTACATATGTGTTCCTGAGATGGGCACCTGGAACATGGGATGGTTCCTGGTAGGGTTCTAAAATAGTGGTGTATCAGCTGTACGCACCAAATGATACTGGGTTATGACCTGCTTTGGAAACAGAGCAGTTGTCGTGTGACTGTTTTCTTCTCCTTACTTGTTTGCATTTTCTGTGCTTTGTGGCACGTAGATCATGAATTTATTGGCAAATAAACTTAGTGAAATGGGGGACTATTTGTTACGCAAAATGAAACTATATTTCGCCATGAAAACTGTTCAGAGTCACTAGCTTGATTTAATGAGTGAATTTTAAAAATCAATATGCCAGTCTGCAACAGTGCCAATTAAATGCACTTCAGGACTCTTTATATAAATATATTAAAAAGATTATTTATATCTTCTCAGTCTCCTTGTTTCATGCTGAGGTTCTGAAATTGAAAGATGGTGCTATGGAGAGTTGCCTGGATGTCATTAATCCTGTCGTAACCTGCACTGAGGACATATTATGAGGCAGATTGACTAGTAATAGTAATGCAAATGCACACTCATGAAATGAGTCCTGGTGACTTGAGATGGGATTTACTGCTTGATTAAAATTGTCCATGTGTGGAAGTGTCTGTAGTGCCTGGAGATGCGTGGCTCCTGTGTGTGTGACCCGCGTTAAGCTCCGCGGGCCGAAGGCTCCTTAGCAGTGTTCCCATTCGCTTGAGCTCACGGGGTTGCTTCCTTCACTTCCTCTAAGAAACACCGGCTGTCAGCGCAGAGGCTGCCTGTGGGGTGCTTCCTGCCTCTGTGCAGATCTGTCCGCGGTAGGTGCTGTAAGGAGCAGTTAAAATACCAACAGTATGCTTTCAAGAAAGTTTCCTCTTCACTCTGCATCCGAAAAAGCTTCCTGGATTGAAGCCCCTTTGTGGCATCATACAATTGCATAATTTTTAATCCAAAAAGATTTTTATACTTTTGATCTGCTCACACTTTGAGAACAAATGCAGTTAGATGATGTAAGCAAGGCTTAATTTATGTACCTGTTGATAAATGCATTTTAAATGGACTTAATACATTTCTAGAGGAAAGACATTAAAAAACCCCACGATGCCACTTGTGGGTAGAAGAAACCTCTGCATTCAGACTCTGAACAAGAAAAGAAAGCTTTGCCAAGCAGCCTTTAGGATAAATCTGGAGTTTGGAAGGGGGAGTTTAGAACTGGGATCATTCTGCTTCAAAGGCTTCCAAAATCCTTGGAATGCTGCTGAAAACTTGGGCTTCTGGGAGAGCCATGCTGGGCTTGCCTTTGAAGATTTGCTCTTTGGCTGGTATTAGCTGCATTGGGTCCCCCTTGCTACCCCTTTCTGGTTTGTGGTCTTGCTGCTACTGCACAGTATTTCGACAGAAGGTAGATTTTCTTTTTTTTTAACCAGACAATTTATCCTATTCTTCCATTATTATTCATCTTTTCAGTATCTCATCATAGTTGACTTTCACGGGCGCACAGGCGGTATCATGAGGCTATTTGCAGCACAGGATGCTGATTGCCAGCTTCCTCTAGCATTACTTTGTGATCCATACATTCCCACGGTGGAATTTTTTCCCAGAACAATCTGGAAAAGCACTGGGAACGTTTGAGTAGAAGGTGTATTTCTTTGCAGGAAGGTCAGAAAAGGACACCCATGTTGGTGTGACTTGACGTGCTCTCTGACAAGCAGGAAAAGTAACCTTGTGGCAGCTGTGATGTTCTGGGCTTCCTGTAGCTTTGCACGAGTCGCTCTAACTGGGACTGCTGGCTGCTTCCAGTTCCCGTTAACTGGGAAAAAGGCTGGAGGCGTTAAACGCTTCTAAACCCCACGCTTCCGTTCTCACTGTGCCTCAGCTCTACATCTGCACAATGGAAGTGAAAATGCTGCTTTACCTGATGGACGTGTTACGGGGCCGAAATCAGTAGAGGCCTCCAGGACTGTGAGCTCGTGCTGTCCTGGTGAAGCCACAGACATGTGTTTGAATAGTGTAGGAAATACTGGCGTTTGGCTGCTCACAGAGGTGATAAAAGGGGGAACTCTGTTCTAAATTGATCAGCCTGCCCTTTTTTTAAGTTCAGCACCCAGACTGCCATGGGATCTGTTTTAAGTTGATCAGCCTGCCTTTTTTTTTCATGTTTTAAAATGAGTTTTGCACCCAAACCTGTGAGAGGGGTGGATTTACACGTGGCATGACCTGAACACGTACGTTGAAGTCGGCTACATCTATTCTTGTACTTGACGTAATTATTCATTTTTTGCTCTTTTGACCCATGCTGTTAAACCTTGGAGAAATATCCTGCCCTGATGATGCTCACAGGCCGTTCGGGAGTTGCTAAAGGGCACTGAGCGGCTGTAGTTATATGTTGTGTTAATGTATTGCCTGTTAATGAATCTTTGATTAGGCTTGATTTAAAATCCATAATGGTGCTCGTACTAAGTGCAAGACTGAGCATTACTGACACAGCGAAAGGATGATAAAGGTCCTCCGAGGGATTTAACGCTTGGCTTCGCTAAGGTCCCTGTTTACGTTTGAAGTGTCCATGAAGAGGTGGGGAAACATCTTGCAGTGGAGACACAAGTGTGTTTTGGTCAAATGCAGGTTAGAGTGGTGCCTTGCTGTTTGAGCTCTTTTCCTGTTTATTGGCAGTGCGTCTCAATCTGAGGAGCTGCAAATGTTCTTAACTAATGTGCTTGTACACAGCTTTGGCTGGCTCCTGAAGGTACAGTTCAGATGTCAGGGATTCACCCAGGGACCCTCCGGCAGCCTTGCAGGGAGGGGAAATAAGCACATACCATTAAAATGACTGCGGGAATCCCAGCTATCCCAAATGTGGTTCTCGTTAGACAGAGTTCCTGTGTGCTGGAGCTGGGAAGGAGCTTGCCAGTGTTTGTTAAGGGAGATGACGGCACAGGAAAACAAGGGCTGAGCCGTGCTGCTGTCAGCCGTGCTTGTTCAAAGTAGGGCTTGGTTTGGATCCTTCTTGTGTGCTTGCCTAGATCCTCTAGTCCTCATCTGCAAGACTGTGTGTTACTTTTAAGTCCCTGGCTTACCCTAAGGGTCACCCTGGGTTGGTGTTAGATAGAGTCAAAGGAAGGGGGTGTATCAGCTGTGGTGCTCCTTCACTTGTGAGCCTTGCCAGCATCTGAACCCCTCTCAGGAGGGGAAGAGCTCTTTTACTTAGTGTTGCTCTTCTTACTTCCTCACTAAAATTCTTGATTCTGGGGTAAAGCTCAAGCTTTTGACCCTGTCACACACAAGAAATTTAAATAGACTTTTAAAACAAAATACCAATCTTAGCAGTTTTAGAAAAAAGGCCGGTCAGTGGCAGGAATCTATTCTGAGCATGCCTGCTTGGCCTGGGGAAACGTCTGTCTGTAGAAACATCTGCCGCCTCATCAGCATCCCTGTGCAGCTTTTTCCAGTGTCCGTAAAAGGGGACACAGATCAGGAGCAGCAGCTCACGGGCTGGTGTTTCTGCTGGTGTTTGGAGTGAGATATACATGTATGATGGATTTGTCCAGCACTAGCAGGACACGTCTTTCTATGTCTCTTTACTTGTTCCCACAGGAAATGGCTCCTACGTGTGGATTGCTTGATGCTTTGCCTAAGGGAGAGAGGAAGGGTTAGTCAGAGGAATCTTGTTTAGGAAGGAGTAGCCAGTGCCTTCCCCTGCCTGCTTTCCTCTCCCTCCTCTGAAAAGCACTGAAAATACTGGCGTGATCTTGGTGTGTAGCTGTCTGCAAGCAGGAGGTTAGAGCAACTTCCAACACCAATTTTTATTGTTCTTAGATGGCCAGTTAGTAGCTGTGTGGAAAAAAAGACTTTTTCCCATGCTTAAAGATGGAGGTGTTAACCCCTTTCTTTCACTTTGTTTTTAAGGTTTGGTAGTGGGTCTGGTTTATTCGAACTGCTCAGGCTCCCGAGATGTTAAAAATGTCATTACCCTGTTTGGCGTCCCGAGGTAGATTTCTGAGAACATGCACGTGTGTTGATCTGGTGTGTTCGTAATTGGGAAGCCAAGCTGCTTTCACACGTGGATGTTGTTGGTACTGACACTGCATGAACCTGGAGATGCGCTTTTGCCGCTGGCAGGCCTCTGCGGCAGAGGAAGGCAGCTGCGGATACTCCCTGCCTCCGGGAAGGAGGTGAAGGCTGTCTCTCAGTTAGCAGCTGAATTTCCCATGCTCCTCCCCAGCTGGTTTAATGGGTTGTTGGAGGTTCTGCACATCAAATTGTCAGGAAGGTCATAGGACAACCTTTGTAAAGGAAATATAGATGTGCTGCCTACTAAGATGCTTCATATCTGGTTGATGTGTTAAGTTCATTTTAAAAATAATATTGTTTGAACATACACACTTCATGTGATGGGCAGCAACAGTTATTGCCTGTGATCTGGCTCATCACCATCACTCCTGAGAGAGGAACACAAGCACGCTTTGTTCTCCTATGGGTGCAGGGTAAGTGTGAAACAGTGTTTTAGTTTCTTTCCATGATCGAGGGTGGATCTCCAAAACGCTGCTGTGTGGTTGGTCGCCGTTAAGTGCAGTGCCTTTTCCGGTGCAGCAGCAGATAGCTGCCCAACAGCACGTTGCTGGGAGCAAAGTCTGCTTTTAATAGCGAACTATGGCAGCAAGAGCATGTGTGGGGTAGAGGTCTGGCACGCTCCCTAAAACCGTGCTTGTGAAATCTGTCATTTGAGAGAAAAGTGCCAAGGATTTCCAGGGAGAAATTTGATGAGAGTGGAGGTCTTGCAGCCGTAGAACAAGATGTTGAACAGTAAACTGCTGCTGTTCACTTGATGATGTGCTGAGTGCTGCGCCTGCCAGAGCGTGTGTCTGACAAACCCCCGGGTACTGAGAGTCCAGTCAGTCAGACTAGAACATAAACAAGATGTTTCGGCTGCTACTTTTGGGTTTTTTTGCCTTATGACACACATTGACAGTAAAATGCCTTCATTGGCTTCTGTCCAGCTTTAGAAAGGTTTATTGTCATCTCATTTGAGCAAATAGGAGGGAGAGAGCGATGGAAATGTTGGCCAGTCAGCTTTCAATATCACCCTTCTGCTTGCAAAATCAGTAACAGGGTGTTCTTAAAACCGATCACAGAAGATTACGAGTGAGTAGAGGGGAAACCGTGCTTTTGAAATTCTGGCTGGGTGTTTGAGATGTCTTTTGTCAGTTGTGCTGCTTCTGTTACCATTTACCTGGTCTGTGTATGTATTCAGGGCAGTGATGACAGAAACAAACCCATGTGTTTGTTTTTTTTCTATAAAAAGTCCCCATAAATGGTCAGAGTGCCTCACAGGGTTTGTACTTAAGGCTGCACGCTCGCTTTTGGCAATAACTAGTGTTTCTGCTGGGGAAGCATCATCCTTCAAGGAACTGAAATGCAGAAACTAGGGACTGAGAACTGTGCTGGAACAGTTGCGTGGCCTACACTGCGCTGTCCTCCTCATGGCAGCAAGTTGCAGGAATTGTTGTCTTTTCCTTTCTCCATTACCCACATGCACTAGGTAAAGGTCTGGATGAAGCAAGAGCTTGGCAGTTAAAGAGTAACACTTGCAGGCAGGCCCATCACACCAGGCAATCTGATAAATACGGTGAAGGTGGTGTGGTTGTCGTCCTCACTCAGGTGTAAGGGTCCCCTCATGCTGGGGACCATGGATGAACTGCGCTGCTGTGCTGCTCCTGAGCCTCTAAGTTTCTGACATGAATGTTCTTACAGAAGACACCGTAAGAGGATTTATGGCTTTGAACCACTTCACGTGGGTTGCAGTGTCTCACTAACACAGAAAACCAGACATAAAGCAGGGAATTAAACTGATTCCCACGTTATTGCCTTGAACACAGGGCCATCCTTCCCGTGAACCACAGATGCGCTTCTTATTTCACCAAAGTGGCGAGTGCACCAAGCCCAGTGCTCCTCGTGCGATTGCCTTGGTGCTTCTGACTGCCCCAGTTTCACATGAAGAGTAAAAATAGATGCTGCACCTGTATTTCTAATTTAAACTTCCCCAGGGGCACCTGCCAAGGGAATCCTGCACCGTCCCATGGGTGGTGACTGTCACAGATGCCTTGCCAGCACGTGGCAGGGCCAACACCGATACCATGAGAGCTGAGTCTACTGAATAATTCTGGCTTAGTCCAAATGCTAGTAACTGTTTTGAACATGTCAGCTCGTGTGTGAATCTAAAGAGCAACCTTGAAGGTAGGAATAAACAAGCAGAAATAAATTTTAAAGCTCTAATCTGTCTTTGCCCTTTCCTTTCTTTCTGCAACCATTTGAAGGATGCACGCCAGAAGTTCCGCTCTGTGCTGGTTGAAGCAACAGTGAAACTGGATGAACTGGTAAAGAAGATGGGAAAAGCTGTAGAAGACTCTAAACCTTACTGGGAAGCTCGGAGGGTGGCCAGGCAGGTGAGAACTTTCTGCCTTATAAGCTTGTGCTGGTAGCTGGAGAGCGCATACTGATGGCATTGCTTTCCTGCTATTAATAACACCTTGAGCATGTGCACTTGGCTGACACTGGTTGAGGTCTTGAGTTGCATGTCAGCAATTTGAATTGATGGCAAAACCATGTTTCTTCACAGCCACAGATGCGCCTCTTCTCCAGTCTGGGGACAGCTACAGCAGACACAAACTATCAATAGCAAAAGCCTAGTTCTGTTCTGACCTCATGACCAGTGGCTTTTCAGAGCCCTGCTCTTTACTGTCAACAGTTGTAATTGTTTGAAAATACAGCGTGGGCTCCGTGTATCTGCTTCGTCTTAAAGGAAAATGCTCAGCAGCTAAATGGCTGTAACTGGAAGCTGCTGGGCAAGAGGCTGGAGTGGGGCAGACCTGGGAAGCTGCAGGGTTTGGTACTGATTGGGTTGTGCTGAAGCAGGAATGTGGTAAATGTGGCTCTACAGTGTGTGGATTTTGGGGAGAAACTGCTTTCTGTACTGTCGTCAGGATCTTACCTCCCTTGCCCCAGCTACTTGATTACGGATAGGCACCTAAATTAGTTTTTTTGGTTGGAGAGGGCCTGAGTGGCTGAGGCAGGGAAGGATGAGGAGGGGAAGCAAAGGTGTGATCTGCTGGCTGCAGGGAGAGTGAGGAGGCTTTTGGGATGTCCTGCGTCTTTGCTGCCACTGGAATCCATTCAGTCACGCTGGTTCAGAGGTGCTTTGCAGGAGCGCTAAGAGCACCAAACTGCCTAAGGGCCTCAGGTCTGTAGAGTCGCTGCTCTCGTACTGGCCTTGTCCGAGAGAACCATACTTTTCTCTCCATCCCTTCTGTCATTAGCTAGGATTAAATGCTACTTAGCCCAGATCTGCTCATTTGCTACCCACTCAATTTTCTTTTAATTCCTTGCTAGCCTTTTTTTTTGGTTGGTTGTGTAAGCAGGGATTCCCCTTCTAACTGTTCACTGTGCTTTTTTCCATTTTGTGTTGCGGAGCCAGACACGGAACGGAGCTGCCTCTTTGCATCTGCTCAGCAGACAGAGCTGGAAGATGGGCTCTGGTTTCCCTTTGGCTCTTCATCTAATAAAGTCTTGAAATAAAAAATGTGAGGGCCAAGAGGAATATTAGTTTTGAAGGACAGCGAATCTGGAAACCAGGAGCTTGGAAAGATTGGTACCAATCCTCAGTAAAGTATCTGCCTAAAGAGTTTTTCTACTCTTAATTTAGTCTAGAAAAGTGCTGTTTCACTGGGAGCAAATTTGCTGTATTAAAGCAGGGAGAAGGGGTGACTGGGTAGGGGAATATGGAACTGGAGGAATGTACCAGAGTATTAATATGCTTAGGTGCCAGTCCACATCTCTCTTTTCACTATGATTTGTAAAATTGTAGAGAAATCATGGGAACAGCTTGATATGTTTCCATTCAAATTTATAACAACATCAGGCCTGTGAGGGCTGTCTTCGTCCTTCTGTCTTCACAGTAATTTTAGAGCCGTTAGGCTGCCTCTGAAAACAGGCACAAGGTTCTCGGTGGCTGAAACAGCTTTAGTAAAACAAGGGACCAATGCATGACTGTACTTGTAAGAGAAAGGGAAGTGTAAATTCTTGGGGTTTGTTCTCAGTAAAGGGAAGTAAAAACATGGCCTATAAACTGAAGCCTTCTGGGGGCAAAGAGCAGTGTAATATAACAACATCTGTTTTGGCAGAAACGCAGGAGTTGTCCAGAACTGTTTGCATTTGTCAGTCGCAGGACCAGTTGCCCGATGTGAGCTGTATTTAGTCGTACCGAGGATCTTGCTTCCACCTGGCACCAGTGAGATTCTCTGCTGGAAAACCTTGTTTCATCTAGTGCGATAAAATCCATTGCAGAGGTAGGAGGGCACTGATGGGGAGTCAGCAAAAAACAGGTCTCCAACTCCTGTACTCCCCTGGTGAAGCTTTAGGATGCTGATCCCTTTCCTCTACTCACCCCTATCCCCATCTTGTGCAATCCTGCATTGGCAGAAGCTGGTGAATTCAAAACAAACTAACTCTCCCATGCAAAAGTCCTGTAGCATCTTCGTTGTGTAACATACGCCTGGAGAGCTTCAGCTCTTCACCTGTCTCAGGGTGTAACTTTGCTGGAACAGACCAGAGGTCCCTTAGCATTAGGACTCGAGTGCTTTGCCCTCTGAAGTGGTGGGGCAGGGAATCCAGATGCACTCTGGCACCAAAGCAGTAATATTTGGCTTTTGCCTGAGGCTGAAGCGAGAGCTGGTGAATACTCCTGTCCCTGTAGATTTCATGCAACTTCTGCCAAGGCAACTTTGTTGTGACTCCTCGCAGGTTGCAGGCACACACACACACCTTTCTGGTTTGGTGCATTTTGGTCCAAATTTGTGTTAGATCAATCTTTAATGTATTTCTGCTGCAAGAACGTTTTTTCATTTGGCATGTTGCCTTTTCCTATCGTTCTTTAACATGCCATAATGCGTCTGTTCAGTGGGAGAACCCCGGCATATAGCAGAGAACTGTGTAGGTACCCAAGCAATGACCACATTGCAGTATAATATGAAGGTCCTGTAATGCAGAAGGCGGTTCAGGTTCTAAGTGCTGGGAAGATCCATCTTGCCATGTCTGTTCATTTGGTTGGGGTTTTTTTGGGGGGCGTGGTTTTTTTGCTAGTAATCTGCCTCCCTGGTTGACTAGTCATAAGAATTAGACTTTTTTTGGCCAAAGGTAATGGGGAAGAAGGGCTTGGTTGCCAGGAAACGTTAATAATGTATGCAACAGTGTGGGTCTGGAGCCTCTGAGGGAAGGAGTGCCTTAAGCCACTGTTGACTTAGCATTTTGCAGGGCTGGGGCTGGAAAGCCCTACGCAATAGCGTCCGCAGCATTGTCTGAGCAAGCGACCGAGTTTGAGGAGCATGTTCCCTCCCTAGTGACAGTATGCTCGGGGACAGGATGCTCTGCAAAACCAATCATGGTCTGTTGCATGCATCACCGGGCTGCAGGAGCCGATCTGGTGCTGCTGCATGGCGCAGATAAATCACTTCACCTCTTAGCTCCCATGTAAAATGGAGCTGTCAGGCTGCTGTGAAGCCGACTTCATTAAGGGAAGTAAAAGCTCTTTGGGGTCATCGGGTGAGAGGTGCCATTAAAACACTAACCTGTATGTCATCGCTTGTGAACCCAGGGACAAGCTGAACAGGAGGACGTGCCTTTCTGCTTTGCTTCTGCTAGAAAAGCCAGCCCTACAAATAAAACAATGCACGCGTTTGTAGTGACCCTAACCTGACTAAAAGCCCTGGGAGCGTTGCTTTTAATAAAGCTTTAACTCCTATTCCTGAGCTTTTTTTTTTTTTTCTTCCAGTCAGGATGCTTTGCTCAGCTTTAGTACTGAGCTTATTTGGGAGGGACATGGTTTTGCTTTGTGATATTCCCCTCACCCCCCCGCCTCACTTAGCTTTTACAAAAGAGTGTCAGAAAACTTGCTTCAGGCAAAAATAGATGAAAGATCTATGCTAGGTCACATCTATATTCATCTCTTGCTGAGGGACCCATCTAGCAGGCATTCACAGAGCAGCATTTGAAGTGTGTGCATGTTCTGCTTCCTCTTGGGTCGCTCTTCCTGGCTCAGTTTTACAGCTAACTCTTCTTTCCATGTTGTGGGCATACTTCCTTAAGCAGCACCCTTCTATCTCAAAAAGCTGGAATCTGCATGTACAAGGGTTCTTTTCTGCTGCAGTCTAGGCGCACCCGAGGGGAAGCGCAGGTAGTGGACACACAGGTAGCCTTCAGCAGGGACAGCTCACCCGGCCTGTTCGTGCAGTGTTTTGTGTAATAGAGCTCCTTCCTCTCGCCTCACTATAACCTTTCTCTCATGTAATATTTTATACTGGATTGCCACATCTGTTTGAATGGTAAAGGACTCTTAGGGGTGAGCCGTCAGGTCTCCATTCTACCTGTCTTCACAAAACTCAAGGCCCTTAATGACTGGCTGTAGTCAGTGCTGAGAGGTAGGTGCATTTGGGAAGCCTTCTGAGGGACGCATGTCTTCCTTAAATGCAGAGGAAGTTAAGGCACCTCTCAGCCATTTGGAAGTTGTCGGGTGAATCCTGCATCAAGTGGTTCAATGAATCTTACATCCAAAGTGAATCAGGGTGAAAAGCAGCTGCTGTAATCTTGCAGAACAGGAACTGAGGAAGAACTGAGCCACCTGATGGCAAAGCAGGGAGGGGTGTGAGCAGATAAAAGCACACTTACTTGCTGGAAGACTGTTCCTCAGCAGATGGGACCGATACTTTTCTTTGCAGAAGTCACTTTCCAAAGTGGCTGTTGCATCTCAGTTTCTAGGTGTTCAGCTTGACATGTCTGAAAGCGGTGTGGCAAGTGTGGAAGGTTACAGATAGTAACCAGCTTAGCTCAGGAGACAAAAGCTTCTTTAATTCACATAACTTGGAGGTTCAAAACTGCCAATCACCCTTAAAAATGAATTAGGAACTAGAAACTGTTGTCTTGCCAGTGTTGCTTCCTGCAGCTCCCATGTTTCCCATCCAAATTCACTTAGGGAGTGAGACCTGATTGGATCCCAGCACCCGCTGGCTCTGCTGTGGACAGGAGGGCAGAGTGGAGTGCGGGCGACAGCTCCTGGGTCGGGTCCAGACTCAGCAGTGGTGGACATCCAGGCCTTCTCCTCCAGTTCCTGGGCACTAGATGTGTTATTTGGAGATGTATTGGAGGTAGCCATGTCATAAGGAATCTTCTTCCCGATCCTACTTCTATGAGCTGAAGTCCTCATGCTCGCGTTCAAGACAAGGACTTAACACTGATTGGTACTATCTGGTAATCTTATCTTGGCAAAAAAGGTGGAGGGAGAGGGAACTTGAGAAGCAGAAATTAAATGTCAGCAGAACTGTGAGAGACTTGCATTCCTGTTTGGCGACTTGCCATGGAGCTAGTAAAAAGCAAAATTGTTGGCACAGTTACAGTGGAGCAACCAACTGACCTTGCCTGGCCGATGGAGTGTTTCTGGTTAACTGTTTAGAAACCAAAAACTATCTGCTGGATGCATGTTTTCAAAGCAAGGATACAGAAACTTGAAAGTTTACTTTGTCAAACCTTCCTTCCGACTGTTTAAGAAAAACCCCACCACCCGGAACACGTGACCGCCTTCCACGGCTGTATTTCAGAGCTGTGTTTTTGCTGGTCAGTAATGGTCGTCTGTGCGGTGCTGCTGCTCATGGACTGTTAATTCCAGTCTCTCTTAGTTTGTTCACCTTGCACATGGAGAAAGCAGTGGAAAACGATGTGTGCAGAAGTGTCCCTTTTATCAAATGAGAACAACTCCTGTCAAGGTGGGGTCAGGAATGGCCACAGGCTCCTCAGAGCATTTCCAGCCGTGTTTGCGGTGGTGGGGCCGGCAGAAGTTGCTGTGTGTGGACGCTGCTCCTCTGGCCATTGCGATAGTCAGTCTAGGCTGGCAGTGCAGGTTGTGTTTCTGTGGTCTGCCTGGGCTGACAGAGTGCCCTTGTAACTGAAGTGCTGAATTGCAGCTGTCCCGGTGGCTCCTGGGAGCAGTGTGAGGGTAGAGGAGGTAACGATGTCTGGTTTGGGATGGTGGGGTGAAGGGTGTGAGAAGCAGCTTGCTTCCCAGGTGTCTAAACCAACCCTGCAGAAATGGCTGGTTTTTGGGTTACTTAAGGCTGGTGGGGTGGAGAGGCTGCTCCGAGGCAGGGTTGCTCGCAGGCAGCTCCCTTCCTGAACTGGGACTTGTCTTACAGTGGTCAAGAAACTTGTCTGAGAGGCGGAGGCTGGCGATGGCCTCAGTTAGTGCTGGAGCAGGCCAGGCGTGGGAGGGAGGCAGGCAGGCAGGCACGCAGGCAGCACAAGCCTTGCCTAGGAAGAGATGGCTGGGGTGCCCTGAAGGGAACGGAGACGTGGAAGATGCCATGTGGGCAGTCAGGGAGCCCAGCAGTGTAAAGAAGTGGTAAGGGGGTGAAATGTAGGTGAGCTGTGCGAGAAGTGGTGCCTGAAAGGATGAAGCATGGAGGCTGCGGGTTGTACCTGAGGGCCTAAGAAGTTTGGTGTGTCCTTTTCCCCTCTCTGCTCCCTGTGGACCTGCTCTAGACCTGTATCCCTTCTTCCCACCAGCTCTTTAATTTTTTTGTTGTGAAACACATCATTAAATCTTGGGGGAAACGTGTCGATGTGACGTCAGTCCTCTTGTGAACTGTGGAGTTCCCACTGCTGTGATCCCAAGGGGCGTTCTGGGTATATTAACCTCCCTCTGCACATGGTGCCTCGCTGGCCGTGGGGCCGGCACTGTCTGAAGGGGAAATAAGCCAAGTGAGGGAATCTGACATCAGCGATTGTATTTTTGAGGGTGAGGAGTCACTTCCTGGACTTCCACCAGGGAATCCACTGAGTTTTGTAACTTTATTTCTGAAGTAGGATGCACTTTGAGTTAAGTAAAGAAAACACTTTTGATGGATTTGATGGAGTTCCTCTTGTGCTCTCATCATGTTTGCACAGTTGTGACTGAAACCCTGTGAGCAGGAGTCGTGACCTGTGTACAGGTACGTATGGCTCAGTGTTTCACTGCTGCCGGACAGAGCACCGGAATGCTTAAAACCCAAGAACTGTATTTTAAGTCTTGCATTATGGTTCTGCTGCATTTTCCTTCAGGCCAGAGTTGTGACAAAGCCTAGGAGCAGGGAGCTCAGGGAGATCTACCTGGATCAGCCGGCTAGGTGTTGCCTGGCTGATTTATTAGCATTGTTATTTATTTACTTTAAGACCTCAATTTTACATTTGTGTTCTGGCTCTGTCATCTGTTGCAGCAGTGTGATATTTCCGTGCCTTAAACCAGCTGTCCTTAACCTGCTGAGAAGACAGCAGATGTTGCTTGGTCAGGTTTGAAGATGCAGTCTGTGAAGGAGAGCTCCTGAGTGTGTTTGTCTTCTCACCAGCCCTGCTGCTGCAGGACAGCGGGTCAGCGTGCCTGGCAGTTTTACCCTCTTCATCCCGAGCAGCCAGAAATCCGCCCCGTGTTTGGGAACACAAACGGCTGCTGCTGCAGTGAACAGGTCTAGTTACTTTTGGGTTGGTATTTATACATTCCACACTTGTTTTGTGTGAGCACTACTCTGTGGGTGGACAATTAGTTATGAGCTACTGATGCAAAAACTGTAACTGGTCTTCTCAGCACTAGTAGAAGACATGCCTTGGAGGGCTCCATTATGTAAATTTGTTAGCTGTGCCCTGTAAATTAGAGGCTCTTCCCTCTTCTGCTTTTCTTTCCAGAAGTAGAAGAAAATACTGTTTTCATCTAAGTGTTCTGAAGAATTTATCTAGATGAGATGAAAAAAATGACTCTTTTATTTGGTGCCTCTCTCTCCCACTTTCTCCCACCCCACAAAGCATCTGTCAGTTCTTGGCTATTCTGGAGGGAGGCAATATGAAGCCAGGTAGCTGTTCAGCCTCCTCTCCAGTAACTGCCGAGAATGCAATGATGTAATTATTTAAAGAATGTTTTTTCTTGTTCTTTTTTCTGTTGTGAAATACGAGAAGTGTTGTGCAAGTAGGTCTGAAATACTGGAGTACTGGGGTAAGTTGGTGCAGAAATGCCCTCTGTTCTTTGGAGTAACAAGGAGGGGGCTGGGGCAGGAAAGTTTGGGGTTTTTTGTCATTAGATGTCAGCTGATTTAGGCAGAAAGAAGCAATACAGGAGATCTTGCTGTGGTGCTCAGCCACAGATGCAGAGGCAGATGCTGGAACTGGTGGGAAGGTGTAAGCAGTTCTCAGAGGGTGCTGGGATGTGAAAATAGAGATGAACAACTCCCTCCTCTGCTGCTGTCTGAAGAGTTGATTAATGTCATTTTGCACCCTCTTCACTTTGGAAGAACCCAAGAGGTTTGGATTGTGGGTTCCTCTGCAGAGCTGTAGCGCTTCGCGTAGCTATTGCCAAAAGGCAAATCCACAGCATTCGGAGGAACGGTAATTTAAAGGAAGGATTGCCTTGCTTTGCTCTCTCCTGCTGTTTCCCCTCCCAGTCTTTTCTGTAAAGGCTATTTTGAGAGATTGTAAGCCACAGACAGGATAATCCATTAAAAACAGTAGTTGGCATTTGAGCCCAAGTGACTCGAGGTCAGGGTGATACCCTGTGTACCTGTTCGGCATGGTAATTGCTCAGGGGTGACTGCTGAAGGCAGCACAACTCTTGCAGCTTTGGGGAAGTTGTTCAGATCCCCCAGTCTTTATTGTGGAAAGTGGTCTAAATAGGTGGGAGTTTATTATGAAGTGATGAATGCTCATGCTGGGGCTGCTGCTGAAACAAATCTAATGATGTGGATGTTGGTTAGTGCCTTTTGGGTGTGTTTCCTTCCAAGTTCCAGTAAAGCAGTAGGGATTTATGAGCTCTTGTCTGTTCTTGCTAGAAGAGATTAACTGAAGAGTCCAATTCTTATGTAGCATGTGTGGGAACAGCTCTGCACTGACTCAGTTTCTGTAACAAAATACTCTCAATTGCAGCAAACTTGCAGTTCAACTGTTAGAAAATAAATTTCACTGCCAGGATGTGGAAGAAATGTCCATCTTTTTTAGCTGGGTCTATTTCTGATGTTTGGATTTTTTCACTTGGTAAAGGGTGCTAATGGTTTGTTCTTAAAGGATGGATTTAGTGCTATGAAGGGGAATTGAAATTTTGTCTGTTCCTGCAGCTACCTAGACTTTTTCCTTCAAGGAATGGACTTAGCTCCACGTGTGTGCAAGATGTGCTTTCAGAACCAGGCTGACAGTCCCTTGCCAACCCTGTGGAAACTTCTACATACAAACATTTGCTGCTTTGGTGGCAATTAGGTGTTTCTTCTGATCGTATCTGTTGTGCCTGTATGCGCTGAACGTTTATTCTCTTGGCTAATTAGCAAAGTCTACTACTGCAGCTGCTGTACATCTTGCAGCATGTATTTATGGGAATTTGTTCCTTGCTTCTGTATTTGGTTTCGAAGGAAGCTGCTGCTGGGTGCAGATGAGCATGTAGAGCCTCTGTAAACCTAGAACCAGCTGTAAACCCTGGACTCGCTGAGTCGCTGCCCAAGCTCTCAAAATGCAGGTCCATGTTAGGAGGAGGATTATCTTGATATTTTTCTTTCTTGATAAGATATTTTACCTTGGCAAGAAAAGCCTGGACATATTCTGTGATCCCCTCTTCCAGAAGGCAGCAGCTTTTATAATTTTGGCCACAAACATGTGCACAACTAACAAGCAGATGGCAGTGAGCGCCCAAGAAGGCTGTGTCTGGATAGTATGAGGATGAATAGTTTGTCATATTCTGGTTCCACAGACTCGTTAATTACTGTGAGTAACTCCGAGCAGACCAGCGTCTCACAACAGCCTCATGAAAAACGAGGGAGGGCCAAAAGGCTTGATGCAGTATCTCTCATACAATCTCTGTGCCCATATGAGCATCGCCTCCGTACCCTGTGCAGCAAGGAGCAACATCAGCCAAGAACAGCGACGAGTCCAGTGGGTTTCCAATGGCCGAGTGCGCAGTGGCGACGATTGGCTCAGAGGTGATGTTCTTGCCCTCGTTTCACGAGGTCCTAGTGTACAGCCTATATGGGAGCCACCAGAGAAGAGAAGGGGCTGGCAGTGGATTGTTCGCTCCAGTCCAGGATTGGCCTTAACAGCATTTAAGAAAATTGTGTGTTTAGGTATTTTCTTTCTCACTTCCTTCCATAGCTCCTAAAGAAGGGAGGTGGGATTCTGTCTTTGAGGAGATGTACTGTCTGTCTGCTGGTAACAGAAGTAGCTAATGGAGTGAGCTGCTGGTTGTGCCCTGAACTTTGTGTCTCCTGGAAGATGGCTTGTGATTCTGTCTTAAGGGAGGTACACGTATTACCTAACTTTAGCACAGAGCTAGATATCTCTCAGAACACGCTTGTAGGTCTGCTCTTATTTCCTGGGCCTTTTTATAGACAACAGGTTTACCAGGGAAATAAAACAGAGGCAGGAGTCAGGTCAGTTCTGTAACAGTTAAGCTGTTAGGAGGGGTGGATGCATGGATGGGACCAAAACGTCCAGCACATGAACAAGACACCTAATCAGAAGCAGAGAGTAAGGGACATCTGGTGTGTATTCCACGGGCTTTTCATGACTTCTGCAGCAGGGAGGAAACCTTCCCGTCTGTGCTGAGTGTGGGATCATTCCACCCCAGGTGCAGGGCTCCACAGTTCTCCTTGTTGAACCTTGTGAAACTTCTTTTGGGCCCAGTCGAGTTTCACAAGGTCCCTCTGGGTTGAGGTTCTGCCATTTGCCTTGTCAGCCACCTCCTCTAGCAGTGTCATTGCCAGAGGTGCAGCTGTGCTGGTGTCAGGATTGCTGTTGGGCTGTCAAGCATTGTGGGCTCTCGTGCTGACATCTGGGCTGCTGCTCTTGCTGCTGGCTGCCAGCTGCACTGAAACACGTTGAGGAAAATCGGAGCCAAAGGAGCCGCACTCCGTGGCAAGTTACTGCGGATGCTGCAGAGAGCACTGAACTCCTTCACCTTGTAGGCTTCCAGATTACCGAATCCACTGCAGTGGTGGGCAAGACAGGAGTGCAGTGGTCAGTGGGTGGAGATGCTGCTGTCCTTGTCCCTGCCAGGAGCTTGTGCAGGACACTGCGGGACAGTCCCTGCGGTCAGAGTGATTCTTGAAGACAGGCAGTGCTACGGCAGCTCTGGTGGGTGACTGACGGGGGAAGTTCCTGTTTGGAAACACGTTCCTGTTGTACTTCACACAGCAAACTAACCGTGGGATGTTGTTAAAAGAGCGAGAGGGGGACAGAATGGAAACATCTGAAACTTGCTTCCTCCTGAAGAGTGGAACACAGTTAATCATTATCTCTTTGGTGGTAAGCAAGTAGGTGTTTGCTGGTAGCAATTAAACTATTGTTTTAAAGATTAATGAGTGGGAGAGACACTGGTTTCACAGTAACAAACAAGCGCCTTTTAGAGCAAAGGCCTTGGGCCAGCACGTGGTGTGCGGGGGCCGTGCTCTGAGCAGCAGCTGTGTGTTTCTGTCACACTCCAGCTTACAGTGGTTTCATAGACAGGGATTGTTCGTGCCTTCTACTGGCAGTAACACAGAGATGCTGAAATAAAGTGGGTGTCAAGACCATGGCAGAGCGGGATGAGATGGACAGGGGGTCACCTAGATAAATGAGAAGCCAATTTTGTACATACTTGGAAATAACCGACCTTTGCTGACTGATGCTTCTAATGGGACGTGTGGTGTGTCAGTGGTGCCCTCTTCATGAATTTACCAACACTTGTGGTCTGGTCCTCTGGTGAGGGAGGCTGGCTGAGGGGAGGAATCCTGCAGCAGGCTTGGCCCTGCAAAATGTGCCCTCCATGTGTGTTTGTGGCAGGCTGGCTCGGCCATTAGCTGAGTGTACGTGTGCTCATGGTCAGAGCTGGGCAGTGTCTGCCAGGGAATGTGAGATGCCAGCCACCCTCCCAGGAATGCTGTAGCTGTGTGACCGTACTGCGGTGTCAGTGATACTGTGCAGTCCTGTGTAACTAGGGAGGCAAACACAAAACTTGGAGATTAGGTGAAATGAGGGAGAGGGGCTTATGTCTCGATTCATATTGATGCAGAAGATCCAAGCTGTGTGTGGCAGGGTGGGAAAAATTCCTTTTTAGGTCAGCTGGGCAAGGGCTCTGGCTGCAAAGAGGGACTGGGGCAATAAAAGTGATGTGGACTAAACAGAACATTGTATTTCATAATTAAAGAGTACAGGGCTTTCTGCTTTGGAAGTGGACGAGCAGATATGTCTGTGCTGGTCTGAAAACCTGTCCGTATGCAGCTGCCAGTTCCAGAAGAGTGACCGCATGCCTGGTTTCCTTCTCTCCCACTTGCTTGCCATGGCGTGGCTTTTTTCTTTTCATCACTCGCTCTCTTTAGCTGACAACATAATCCAGCCGTCGGGCACAGTTCCCTTCTGTGCAATGCCCTGTGCAGACCAAGAGGAGGATTGCCTCCAACCTCCCTTGAGGAGGTTTGTCCTCATCCCTAGTACATTTCCCCTTGTGCTACCCCAGCCCCAAACCTCTCTAAACTTGAACACCAGTTTGTGCTTGAAAGCAAAATAACCTGGTTTTCAGCCACTCATTTGAATTTTGAATTGGTCTTTTGAGCGAAACAGCCACTGTCTGAAATGATGAAGTTCATGCGTCAGAAGATTGTCGAGGAGATGATGAGAGGCTGGTGAGGAGGAGGAGATGTGAGCTGCTGTTACTCTCTCTGGTTCTCAAAGCCCATTAAGAATCAGGCTGCTCTCTCTGCCGTCAAACCGAGTGACCTGCAGGCTTGAGACTGAAGGCGTGAGAGCAGCCTGTCGGTGATGGAGCAGGACAACCTGTATGTGCTGAAGGGAGTTTTAAATGAAGATAATTATTGAGTAACTGCACTAACTAAAAAGTGTTTGAGATTCCTTTTTCACATGGGCAAACCCACAGACCTGTTGGTGTTTCTCCAATGACTAATGTGTCATTCTTTACCCTTGAATTTAGCCTTTTTCTTTCGCAGGCTTTCAGCAAGTTGCTTAGAACAGATGACTGTAAACTGACTTCAGACAACTGTTGAAGATGAATTGCTATGTGGACTAACTCTTTTGCTTAAAATAAAGCATTCTGTGTTCCAAAATACAGTTTCCAAACTGCCCTTGCAGAACAGCATTCAACAAATACAGCTGGGAGAGAGCATTTAAGCGCAGTTTTTGTTTCAGTTTTCCGTTTACCCACACTGTTACGGGGCATGAAGCTGAACGTGGCCAGAGTTATGGGGCTGCCTGTTAACAGCTTCAGCTCTCAGTGTCCTGCAGGCACAGGCAGAAATCTAGCTGAACTGTAAATTTAGCTTCTGGTTTCCTTATCATAAAGAACGTTTTCCTGCTGTGCAGCCAGTTGTGCTTTAGAGGCTCCGTCAGAGGAGCTACGTTGTCGCCGGTCGGCTGAGGCAAGCCGAGCACGGGGACGAGTCCTTTCCTATCCCTGAACCCCTCTCCTCCGGGAGAGAAAAGGGTTCAAAAGCAGAGATACGAAAAGGAAAAGAAAGATTTTGTGAGACCTCTGAACGTTTGGAAAACCGAAACAAACTTTATTAAAACTAGAACAAAATATATATAATATGCAGGGAAAAACCAATGCAAAATGTGAGAGTCTGTACAGGATGGAAAGGCGAGGGTTAAACGCGAGAAAAGAGAGAAAGGGGGACGGTACCACGTGCAGTCTGGAAATGGCACCGGCCACGTGTGCGCTTTCGTGGAGTGAACAAAGGGAAACCGCGGCTGTTACGAATGCGGGGCTGCAATGTGCAAAGCGCTGTTCCTACCGGATTCGTAAAAGCAAGAAAACGAGACGATACGGTGTTACGGCAGAAGAAGAGCAGCCTCCAGGCGAGCAGTCTGTCCCAGGCGGCGTGGCGGAGGCTGCCCCGGCGCAAAGTCTCGCCCCACTCCGGCAGCCTCCAGGTGCGGATCTCCCAGGCGGCGGGCAGGGTCCGAGCCGAGACAGCCTGTAGATCCCCGGAGCGAAGCCGAGGTCCCGCAGTGCCTCCCGCAGCGCGGAGCCGGGAGTGTCCGGAGAGCAGAAAGACGCCAGAAAGCCGGGAAAGCCGCGAATGCAGCAGAGAAGCCAGAAAACCGGGAAAAGCCACAAAAGCCCCGAGCCTGCGGCTTCTTAAAGGCGCAGTACCCTCGCGAGAAACTTTCTCATCCAATGAGATGCTGCGAATCGTAACATGGAAGGGAATAATTCAATTGGTCAGTTTAAAACAAAAGCCTTCGTGCAGTTTTTTTTCCTTCAAACTGCCACATTCGTGCACTGCAAGCTGCCATTCAGTGTTGTTTGCTGTGGGGATGCAGTAACTCTGCTCATAATGCTCTGCCGACTTTCTGCTGGCTTGGATGTGTTGATCCCTGACCTGGGTATCGGTGCCAACAGAAAATTCCAAGTGCTGATGCAGTTACGGTGAGAAAACTCTGCTTCTCCAGTGCTCGCATTGCCCCTGGGGTCTGGCTTTACTAGAGTTTCCAAAGCAGTTCCTCGCTGGTGCAGTTCTGCCTGTGCCAGGGATTGGGTCACCATGTGGGGTTTTTTCTTACCTAAGAGACCATGTTAACGGTGAATTTACATCATGATGGACTAATGCTGGCCCAAAGCTCCGTGTTGCTTTGGGATATGTGGCCCTGCACATTGGCAATGTACACTTGAAGGGCCTGGCTCTTCTTGAAGGCTGTAGGCAGGGTGCTGAGGTGTGAGCTGCCTCACGGTTAGATGAATTTCCCTTCTGTGGAAAATGCCAGCAGCCACTTCAGACGGAAGCGCATCAAGGACCCTGGTTGGAAGGAAATTACTGTGCTGACTGTGATGACTTTGATTTCCCTCCCCAGCAAGTAGCTGAAGGACCTCTGACACACAACTCCTGTTTTTTTCCACAGTTTCTTTGGGGTGAAGTACCTCTGTGTGACAGAGGGCAGGAAGCAAGAAGAGCTTGCTGCTATTTCAGGGCACTGTGAGGGAAACTTGGTGTACTTTATTTCCTTTTGAGACTTGCATTTGAATCGGGAGGTTGTCTCCCGATTGTCTCCCAGTTGTCTCCCGGGGCGGAGAGGGAAGGGCTTTTTCCATTACCTTTACAAATAACTCGTGTTTCAAGTGTGAAGGTATTTGAGGAGGTGTAGCCAGCTGACGGCTGGAGAAATGCACCATCATTCTACTTGTTTCCCATTTTGTATCAGGGGTTTCTTCACACTAAACCCTCTTCCTTTACTCTTAAGACTTCATCTTCCTCAGTTTAGTATCCTGTATGTCAGAGTCCTTTCCCCTGTTTCAGCCTCAGGCTCCTCCTCTGTATATCACAACACGTAAAGTTTTATTCGTTATTTTGTTCTGTCAGTCGTGTGTGGTCAAAGACATTTCCCATAGGCATAAACTGGGTAATTCTGGTTTCTTTTTAAAAAGTCATTGAAGTATAAACTAAAACTGTTGTCTTTAGGGAAACAGTAACACTGGTGTAGTGCTTTTAAAGTCCCAGGACTGGTGTGGTAGATCTCCTAAACGTGACTGTGAGGATTCGCTGGTCTCTGATCCCAGCTTCTCTTTGTTTTTGTTCAGGCACAGCTGGAAGCTCAGAGGGCGACTCAGGATTTTCAGAGGGCCACTGAAGTGCTGCGTGCTGCAAAAGAGACCATTTCACTTGCTGAGCAGAGGCTACTGGAAGATGACAAACGTCAGTTTGACTCTGCCTGGCAGGAGATGCTCAACCATGCAACTCAGAGGGTAATACAGGCTTGCCCCAGCATCTGTCTGCTCCATGTTTTGTGTTCTCCTGTGGTATGAGGCTTAGTTTCTGAAGACCAGATTTTTGTATTGGTCCAGGTACGTGACATGTAGGAAGTGAAGCTACAGAAAATTGTGAAGCCTGAGGTTAAATGATTTAGGCCTTGGGCTGCTACTGAGACAGCGCTAGTTCTCCATCTGGCTGTGCTGGTAGCTAGTGGAGTGGTTCTCTAAAGAAAAGAATTACCATCTATGCAGTAGAGATAAACAATGTTGTAAGGCGTATCTGCATTTGGAGTTACGCCAGCACAGTCGCACGGAACTGGCTATTCCTGAACGCGCGTGTTACGGAAACCCTTCCTCTGGAAAGCCAGGGGCATGCTCCATGCAAAGACCAGGTTACACTCAAAGTGGAACAACCTGGACAAGGCACTTTGCTTCCAAAACGTGTGCTTGAATGTTGAACTTCTCAGAAATGTGTGTTGCATTTTAAGCTTGCTCTATCCTGGATTAACTTTCAAATTTAGACACAGTCTTACCGCCTTTGTAAAGTCTTTTTAAATCTACAGAAGAGATGCGCTGTCTGTCAGTGAAAGGCAGTATTCCTTTTAACAGCTGTCAGGAAGAATTTTCCTGTCACTTCCCAAGTCTCTTTTTTCCTGCCTGTTTAAAAATAAAAGGCAGAAAGTTTTTTTTAACATGAAAGAACCAAAAATTGAAGTTTAAAACCTTTGTTCTGTCAGAGTTCCCTTAACATGCCAGCAAGCTGAACTTGCTGTTCAAATATGCTAGTGTGCCATACGGTGTTTGTATTGTCCTGCAGTCCTCAGGGCAGGAGCGCTGGTCTGCTGCAGAAGCCTCTCCATTAGAAGAAAGCCTCTATTTCAGAGTGATCTGTGAAAACCAGCTGCCTCATGAAGATGCAGGGAGCAGAAAGGATGCTAGCTGTGTGTAGGGGAGAGGTGGGAAGCCTGGTATATATTACAAAAGAGAAAACAAACCCCACGGTATTGCTGTGTTCATGTCCCTGCTGTCGTGAGGTGTTTGCAGGCACAGAATGGACTGTGTGGAGCAGCTGATGGCTCCTTGGGTGGGAAGCATGTCACCCAGCTCTCCCTGGGCTCAGAACAGGCTGGCTGAGCTCGGTTTCCAGAACGTGCCTATCCACACCCTTCCAGGGTACAGCGGATTCTGAAAGGGTTACATGGACGTCTGTCTCCTCATTTTCATTGGCCATACTGGAGGTATGGGCTAGGCCCAGAGCCAAGAAGGGTGGAAATGCTGCTGAAGTGCTGACCGAACGTACCTAGCATTGGTTTGGAGTGCTTGGCTGAGTTTTGCAGCTTCTTTGGAAGCAGGGTGGATACTTCCTGGGTTTCAGTGTGTGCAGTTAGTGAAGTGCTTGGGGTTCACTGAGGTAAACGGAATAACTGGAGCATAAAACATCATAATTCCCTACCAAGCTGTGAATGAAAACAGGTCGCAGGACGAGATCTACTAGAACAAAAGTTCTCCTGGACTGCCACAGTGTTGCTCTTATCTTGGATTGTGAACTATAAATTACATTAGCAATTACTAATGGAATAAACTTTTTCTGAGGGTGAAGCCTGAGGGTTGAGAAACAGAAGTACTCTACTTCCGCATATAAAATCACTTTTGGAGAAAGGTTTTGCACTCAATTGTTTGGATTCACCAGCTTTTTTGCATGTATTTATAAAGGACAGTTGTACTGGGCAGAGACTACTCCTGCACTGGCCCTTGTTCCACAGTGAATCACGCACAGAAAAACACCTCTGTGCCCACGTTAGCAGTGGGCTGCTAACCCACTTGTTCTCTACTGGTGATAGGAATGTCAGCCATGAGTACAGGGATTTTATCTGCTATTTTTAGACAGAGGTAGCAGACTGTTGAATTAATCTGAAATTTGGAACAAACCCCAGCCCTGTAGCAGCTTGGTAGCTGACAAACAATGCACACAAAGAGTGCAGAGGAAAAGGGTGGGCAAGAGGGCAGATGAGACACCCGGGTTTTGTGCAGGCGAGTGTGGGAATGCTGCCAGGTTCCTTCTGCACTTGAGCCAGCGGATGTGGACAGACTTGGGTTCTGGAGTGCCAAACGGGAAACGCTGTGTGCAGACCCTCGCTGGGAGGACATGGAGAGAAGGTGGCATGTTGTCACTGCTTTTTGATTTCTTCATGGACCAAAAAGCTAATTAACACTATTTTTAATGTGACGGTCTAATGGGTTACTGTAAACAAGGCCACCGATACAGAAAATCATATAATTAAACTGGTGAGAAATGGGAGAGTTACTGAAATTGTGCTTCTCCTGGGTGGGCTGATGTTGGCATTGGCAGAGCAGACAGAACCAGCGTGAGCAGGGACAGGGAGCACAGGCTGCCACTGGGCTGGTTTTTCCCCTCGCCATTTGAGCCGTGTTTCCAAAGGAAGCTGGGTGTGAAGTAGGAGCTGGGTGCCTGCCTGCCTGCCTGCGAAGAGGGGACTAATCCCTGTAAAGGTCTGATGAGTATTTTGAGGTAAATTCCGGTGTTTTCTTCTAGATGTCCATTTCTCCACAGACCTGAGGTAAGTGTAATGACACTTAGGCAGGGATTTAGCCCATCAGTTTCCGGTGTCTGGAACATTACTTTGTATGTCCAAGTTACCTGCCTAAGCATCTGCTATAGTCGAAGGAAGCCTGATCAATGAGTTGATAGTGTCCGGAGAACAATTCCTGTGACCAGAGGGGCAAGGTCATGGCAAGATGAAGTCTCTGTTGATTTTAATGGAAATAGTCACCTCCTGTGAATGCAGGCAGGTTTGATTAGCTCTTAAGCAGCCTGGAGAAGAAAAGCACTGTTCACTGCTAGCCATTGGCTTAGCAGGTTTTTGGTAACTGCAGTCTGTCTTTAAAATTTGGATAAAATGTTTTTGGGAAGTGGCAGTGCGAGGTCTGTCTGCTGGTACCTTGAGTTATAATGCTGCAGCTTGGGGTGCAGAGAGCAGGGCTATAAAAGGACCAAAGGATGGAGAATTTGGGAGGGATGAAGGAGAGAGATCTATTCTCCCGTTCAAAATCATGTATAAACGTGTACAAATGGAAAGCGCTGACAGATGCGTTACCTCAAGTTTGAGACAAGCATGAGCAGAAAGGAAGATCCTTCATCAATTTCAGGAGAAATTGCTAATTTCTAATTGCTGATGCAATCTGCAGTCTTAAAAAGGTTCTGCTTTTACAGTTCTTGCCTGAGATATGTTCAGTTCATAAATTCTGGCAGGGAGAAGAAATGTTTTGGCTCTTGATCATGAGACATTTTAAAAAGGAAGAGATGAGGGGACAGTGAAGAGGGAGGAGGCATGCTCTCCCTTGGTTTCATCTGGCTTGCAAAGCTCCCTTTGAGAGCACACTGTGAAGTACCATCTGTCAGTGTAAAATGTGTGGGTGCTTCTGCGATGTAGAGAGACAGGATACTTTCTGCAGATAGAAGTACTTGGAGAAAAACGGGGAAAAGAAAAGCCTGTGAAAGAAACAATGAAAATGCCCACATCCTTCCCTGCCCTGATCTCTCTGTCACTTCACCCTGGAAATGCAGGGGTTAAGTGCAATCCTTTGTATTGTTGATTCTGTCCTCCTGGTTTACTGATCTTGCATTGTCTCTTTTTTTTCTACATTATTTTTTCTATACCCTCACTTTCCTGATATGAGCTGACTGGAGAGATTATGAAGATGCTGTTAATTAAAATGATAAGAAATGGATCATTGTCTCTTGCCACTCAACCTGTATTTTCCCTCTTGAAGGTCATGGAGGCAGAACAGACCAAAACGAGAAGCGAGCTGGTTCACAAGGAGACTGCAGCCAAATACAATGCTGCCATAGGAAGGATGAAACAGCTGGAGAAGAAGCTGAAAAGAGCCATCAACAAATCAAAGTACGTTTTATGTTTGGAGATGAGTTCAGTGGCGAAGCCTATTTGTGGGAGATAGCGATTCTGTGGGGTTTTCCAGACCAGCGGGAGCGTGCTGTCTTTGGGCTGCTGTCTGCATGGGACGGCCTCGCAACAAAGCTGGTCCTGCTGTTTGTCCCTGCAGCTGTTGTCCTTCTAAGTGTCTTCTGAGGCACCTGACTTGATAGACAGGTGACCTCAACGGGCGAAGAAACCTCTTCTGGGCATATTCTTAGCTTTGGTCTCGCGCGCTGAACCCTTTGGTGGCGTGTGACTCGAAACAGGCTCATGGGAGTCACAGATGCTGCCTGCAGCACCACAGAGCTCCCCGGATGGATGTTTTGCAGCGTAGGATTGTTTGCAGTTTAGTTCTGGTTTTCAGTTAGGAGAGCAACAAAGGAAGTGACGGGAACCCGGAAGGTGTGAGACTGCACCAGAGCAGCCTGCTGCACATCAGACTGCTTTACTTCCTAACGGTGCCGAGGCAAAGCTGTGCCAGAGCTGCTGTTGGGAAGGAAACGCACTTCAGAGAGCATGGCTAAACCACAAGTGTTGCTCATAATCGTGCCTGCATTTGATGGGCAGTTTTGGTCTGCTGTGGAGAAGTGAAACAGCTCTCTGCTCAGAACCTGTGTGAAATTTTGGCCCTGTTTACAGCCAATTCTTAATCCTCTTTATATTTCACAGTCATTTTCTTTGCACTTCCAGACTGTAGCTTGTCTAAACAATCTGCTTGGTGTATTTAGCTTTCAACCCCTCCATCTAAAAATGATTTTGGTGAAATTGGTCAACTAAAAATCTATTTTGATTGGTGTTTGCTCAGTTTAAGAAAGGATTAGCCCTTCTCAAGGAGATCCAGGCATGTTTGCTGAAAGAGTGCAGCAGCGTGGCGTGGTAGAGAGAGCTGCAGGCTGTTTGTCTAGCGCAGCACAGGGACTGTGAAAAACATCGTCAGATCACTGACAGAATCCTCTGGATAACAGCGGTGTCTGACAAGTGGTTTGGCTGCTAGGAGTGCCTGCCTTACACTGAGATTTAGAATAAAGGCCCTGATAAGTTGTCAGTGGGGCCCTACGTACATTTTTATAACCACAATGGTGCTGCGGCTGACGCCCCAGCTGCCTCTCAGGTGATTTGCCTTCATTTCCTTGCTGGAACTACCCTCATGGGGATGTTGTCTTGTGTCATTCTCCTCAGGACAAGCTGGTTTTCACTTGTGTGCAAGGTTCCCAAGGCATTTCTTTGTCTCGCAGCAGGGCTGACTGCAGCACAAACCACCTAGGCAGAGTGTTTTGGAGGTCCTTCAATAAGGGGTGTACAGAAACACCAATTCTAACCTAGTATTAAAGGGGAAGATGCCTGATGGCACAAACAGGCTTATCATGGATGTATTTGAAGTCATAATGACTACACAGGGATGTTGGAAAGGTCAGTTGTCTCTCAGCATTACAATTTTCACGTAAAGGAGAATTGAAACTGAAAACATCAGTGCTGTCCAGTGGCTGCATAAAACAGGGACATGAGGCTGCAGAATTTGTGACTGCTTGTTTTGGGGGGTGTAACTGGCTGCTCGCTGCTCTTCAGGAAGGTGTTAACACCAGTAAGCGGCTCTGCCCTTCTCCCTGGGTGGTGTTGGCAGTAACGCCTGGGCCTCTGCAGCCCGTGTGGTCCATCCTCTCTCTCCCTCAACTCATGGGCAGACATGCTGAATGAGTTGCTGTTCTCCATGCAAAATATGATTTGCATTTGCTCCTCTCTTCAGTCTGGATTCAGTGTGGATAGTAGCACTTAAAGCTTCATGATTTGCAAGTAAGACTGGGACAGCCTGGAGGAATGTCATGGAGATGATTTGCCATGTAAAGCTGATGAGTGGATGATTGTTGGATTGTTTCGCTTTACTTTTAATTTTGTTGCTGGGTGCTTACTTGCTTGTAAGGCACAAGTGTGCCTATGGCTGCATGTTCTTAGGTTGCCAGATCTCCTGGCTCCGTGCCGCTGAGCCGTAGGGTAATGAACTCACCTGTGTTAGCTGGTTTTTGGAAGTCACTTGTGCTCCGGTGACTCGGGCAAAGTGCATTTGGCTCTTCCTGTCAGCTACCTAAAGCACTTTGCTTGACTGTGCGATGTCATGGGCTTGGGCAGCTGGTGATGCAGGACACCGCTGGCATCAGGGGATGATTTGCCAGTCCTGCTGTGTCATGGACCAGGCTGCGATAGTTACAGGGTTGTGGCTGTAAGAGAGTGAAATGACACGAGGGGACACAAGTCCCCACCCTGCCCATGGGCTGCTTTCTGCTGCCATCAGGTGTCTGGCTGTGTGTTAGCCATGAGCGAGGAAGAGTGCTTATGTTTGAACTGCTACACACCAGGCTGCTGGCATCCTTTTGCTGGCTTGGGTGGCATCTTTCTTGTCTCTTACTCATAAACATGGCTGCTTGCACCTGCATGTGTATGTATTTGTGTATACACATGTATCCACTCACATGTGCATATATATTTACCTTTGGAGAGCAGTGCAGCAGGAGGGAAATGCTGGTGGGAAGTGCTGTGCCCTTGCCCGTGGTGCTCTGACCTCCCTTCATCCTCTCTCCTTTACTGAAAAACCTGAGAACTGCCCCTGAACATGGGAAAGTCAAGGCTCACCTTCCGTGGGGAATTGACGTGTGCTGTGGGCTCTAAAGTTGGATGGATCCAGCGCGGATGCCTGCGCCCGAAGCTGGACGTGGTGTTTAAATGTCTCGCAGAATCTAGGCCTGAAGGAGTGGTGCTCTCAACTTCAAAACCTGGAATTCTGCAGTTTGTATTCAGGTCAAAAGACCCGTGAGAAATAGATGTATTAGAGGGGAAGAGAAGAGACATTGTGAGCACACATAGTGTTCCATCATCTAGAGAGCAGTGTCTGGGGAGCACGGTGACACACGGTGTAGCTGTGTTTAATGCTGCAAAGAGAGAACTCCCACTGCAGTACTCTGCACGCGGTCCCAGTCGTTGTAAACAGTTGCTCCTTGTTTTTCCACAGACCTTATTTTGAACTCAAGGCGAAGTACTACGTCCAGCTTGAGGTATGTCTGTAATTCACATCCATCTGAAATGCTTCCCTGCTTACAGCAAACACCGACGTTACAGCCGAAGTGCTGACAACTGTGTCGCATTTCTGTACAAAACCCACTCAATTCAAAACCTCCTGAGCAATTTGCTAAGCACTTTTTAAAGATAAAAGACTAAGAGAGGCTTTGTTTTGTTGTGTGAAATAAGAGTGTTTGAACCCTGCTGCTCGCTGCCAGAACCGAACAAATATGGTTTGACCATCTTTACTTCTTGTAGGTTGAAATCTCTGGGGTTTGTTTGGGTTTTGGTGGGGTTTTCCATATATTTTACACATCAAACTGTTTAACTGTGCTTGGGGAATTCTTTTCTGTCCACTGGTTGGGTCAAGGAACAGAATGAGTAACCTGGTTGTAGTACTTGAACATGAGGCAGGTGTGAATTTCTGATTTTGGGTTTGGCAGAGGTGGGACTGTGGGTTTGGCTGCACAGGCTGCCAGGGTGTTTTTTGGCATCTTGGCACCGCTTGCTGGTGCAGCGATGTCTGGCCGGTGCATGGGCACAGTGAACTCCTTGCAGGGCACCTGCAGGCACGGCAGTGGTGCACGGGATGGTAATCCCTGCTATGGCAGCCCTTCATCCTGGCGCTGCCGGTGGTGGGAGAGTGCAGTCACACTAAAAGTTCAAATAATAATTCTTGTCTTCCTTGTTAGCAACTGAAGAAAACAGTGGATGACCTGCAGGCAAAACTGGCCTTGGCAAAGGGAGAGTATAAGACTGCCTTGAAAAACCTGGAGATGATCTCAGACGAGATTCATGAGAGAAGGCGGTCCACTGCCATGGGGCCCCGAGGATGCGGCGTGGGCGCCGAAGGGAGCAATACCTCTGTGGAGGACCTGTCAGCCAGTAAAGCAGAGTCGGACACCGTCTCCAGTGAGTACAGAGCACTCCCCTGACGAGGAATATCCCTGGGCACCGGGAGGAATGCTGAGATAAAGGTAGCTCTGCGTGTTCTGCAGTTTGACATGTGCTGGCTGCTGTGGGGCTGTGCAGTTGATTGTGTTCTTTCAGAGCCCATCTTCAGGGGAAAGGGATGTGAGCTCAAGTGCATCAGCTGTTTCCTTACACCACTGTTGGTTTTTGTACAGAACTCTATGAAAGGAACAAAATTATGGCACTTCAAAGCATGCTGCTGATTTTTAACATGGGGGGTTCCACCAGGCCCTTTTGCATCTTGAATGAAACAGCTCAGCAGCAAGAGATTTTTGGCCTGAGCAGATGCTCCTGTGTGGTACGGTAAGTTTAGGTGGCAACAAATAAGCTACAGTTCAGGCCGTGGTGGTTGTAGACTGGCTGGTGTCAGCTTCTTGCCAAGTAGAGGACTCCTGTGACTGGAAACATCGTTTTTTGTCCAACCTTTTTTTGCTCTCTCCCCCTGCAAAGGTCCTGGTGTTGCTCACCATGTATTGATACAGCACAGCAAGCGAAGAGAAAGGCCCTTCTGCAGCCTTGGGGTTGACATCATTAAAACCAAAACAACAAAACCTAAACCACAACAAACTGAGCAGACAGGGCCTGGAGGGGGCTCAGGAAGGTGGACAATGCTGGTGCCCATTTTGTTTGAAGCCTTTTAGGTCAGTTCTGCAAATAAAGCAGAAGGAGGTAGAACATTTCTGCGGTAGCCATGACGGGAGCTGCCTCCACTTGCACCTTCGTGTCCAAGCAGTGCACATGAGCCCCAGGCTGCCGGGGAGGAGGGGGACTGCTTTGAAACTTCTCCTTTGAGCCACTTTGCTCCTGCTGCTCTTTCAGGGCCATTCTGAGCCTCTCTAATGATGGCAGGATCGCAGGGAGGCATAACTGAAGATAACCTCGGTGACTCTAAAGATCCTGCTATGCATGGGACTTCTCCAGACCAGTGGGATTCCAGCACACGCTTCTGTTGTGTAGGGGCTGGTGCACATAAAACCCTTCTGATGCCAGTGGGACTGTTGATGTGCAGGAGCTTTGTTCATAGGTCCCCATCCCACAGCAAGCCAAGATGGAAAAGTGCTGAATTTTGGCAAGACCTACACCCCTGTGTTGCACAAAATGGGACGTTCTTTAATGGATTCCTCCTCCTGTTGCTAACAAAGAGCCTGCAGCTTAATCTAGCCAGACAGTTGGGAGTTGGTTTACTTTAATTAGAATTCAGATCTGAGCAAACGCGAGCAGGAAAAATTATATATGTGGGTGGGGCTTTTTTTAATTTGGTGTTGCTTGGTGATCCTCATCCAAAAAGGGATCTTGGGGAGTTCATGTGGTTTTTAACTGTGACAGTGGGAATATAAGGTGGAAGCAATCTGCCTTCTAATTAGTGCCTTAAATAACGAGGAGTCTGTGCTGAGGCAGGCACAGAGGACTGAAGTCAAGCAGACAAGGCGCCAGGAGGAACAGGAGAAATCCAGGAGCATCTTGGCCTGAGGAGCAGCAGCTGGTGTGGGGCTGGTCTTGCAGGGATGGCTGGCAGGGTGCTGTTGCAAGAAGCAGCATCAGGCCTTCGCAATGCCTGTGTGCAGTGCCGGGTCCAGGCTGTGCAGGGCAGGTAGAGAATGAGAGGGGCAGCCATGGGTCAGCAGCGCAGGTACATAGGGTGCGGACGGCAGAAACTGCCATTGCCAGGAAGGTGCAGGAGAGGGGCAGGTTGCTAACCGGAATATTCTTTAAACATTGCAGTGGCTTCAGAAGTGTTTGAGGATGACAACGGCAGCAGCTTCATATCCGAAGAAGACTCGGAAACTCGGTCGGTGTCCAGCTTCAGCTCTGGCCCTACGAGCCCCTGTGAGGTGCCTGCTCAGTTTCCTCCTGCGACGCGACCTGCAAGCCTGGATCTGCCCAGCCCCGAGTCCCTCTCTGCGTTCGGGGTGATCTTTCCTGTCCTCGGCCCCCGCAGCGAGTGCAGTGGGGCATCCTCCCCCGAGTGTGAAGCTGAAAGAGGTACGTACAGCTGGATGTGCCCTGGGCCACTGCTTTCCAGCTTCCTAAAGGGAGCAGGAAAACCTCCCCAGCTCCCCTAGAGATGTCACCAGCTCATGGAGCTCTGACCCGCTGGCTGCTTCCCTGGGGAAGTCAGTTCATGAAGGCGCTGAGTCCCGCAGTTAACAATGGCATTTAAACGTTTTAATTCTTCTTCTCCTGACGGGAAGGTTCCCCAGTTCTGTCTTGCTGGAGGCGTTCGAGGTTTCTCAGGAATTAAGTGATCAGTCGTCTTCTGATGGTTTGTTTATTTTAAGGAAAATCTGAGTTTAATTTTTTTTAATTACTGTGCTGCTTGCTGAAAATCCTGCTTTCCAGGAAAAAAACCAGAAATAACGTGCCAAAAGGAACCTCTTGCAGGCTCTGCCAGCCCTTGCTGACAGACCCCTTCAGCCTAGAGCATTACCACTGCTCTTGTGTCCTCCAGCCTAAGGCTGTTCACATGGTCATTCCCTGATGCGGTGCACTAGACGAGCGCAACTCAGGCGGCCAGCCAGTTTTGTTAAAAGCATCCTGCTCCTGTCCCCATATTGCTTTGCACGCTTTGGCACAGGAAGCTGCAGAGGCACCTGCTTGAAGCTTAAGTTGCAGAATGAAACCTGGGTTAACATCTAGCTTCATCCTTTCTTTGCAGGGGATAGGGCAGAAGGGGCTGAGAACATGACCAGCGACAGAGCAAACAAGAACAGGAGCAGCACCAGGAGCAGCAACGCTGAGGGGCTGGCATTGGAGAACCGCATGAAGCAGCTCTCCCTTCAGTGCGTGAAGTTCAAAGAGGGAATCTGCGCGGGCAGAAAGGCTGCCCAGATCGGCTGAGTCCACCCTGTGCCCCGTCCTGATCAATGGGAGTATAAATATTTACACGTGAACTTCTAAGTGTTTGAAGAACGTTGTGCCAATACTATATGCCAGATCTTAAGCGTTTACTCTAAGAATTTAAAACTGCACTAAGAAGTCTGATTGATGCAGAGGGCTGAAGTTTTTATTCAGTAAATCCTTTGTAGGCCGGACAAGTTACCAAATGTTTAAGCTGTGCTCGTATTTCACAGACTTTGTAAATGGTTTTGTAGCAGCCTGGCTGAAGCAATAACGCGTAACGTCCCCGTGTAAATTCACACTGGGGGGGCTGGAATTCAAGCCAGACGTTTGCAGAGAGCGGTTTGGCTTTGGTTTTGTAGAACGAAATGCTCTTTAGATACAGATCATCTCTAGAGGATCAGTGGCATATTCTTTAAACATCCCTATTTGTCTGTATTATGCTGAAACTGTAGAAATATTTTGTATACAGGAAAGCTGTTGCATGTGTGGGGTCTGAAAGCCTTTGCTCTTCCCTTGGTGCTCACAGAAAGGATAAAAAGGAGTCACGCCTATGAAAACGGGCGTTGGGAGACAGATGGACAGACAGCGGATGGTAACACTCAGCAGCGGCAGGGCCCTTCTACGGCACCTCCCCGAGTCTGCTCAAACTCTGAGCGTGACTCCAGTGACCAAAAGGAGTTGATTGGCCCCATGCCCTTCCCCTCCCCTGAGAAGTGAAGTAGTATTTTTCAGCACTTTAAGTGGTTTTTTGCTCGAAAATGGGAGTCATAGGTGTTTCCAGGACAGTCACGGTAAGGGATTCGCCCTTGAACTATGCATGAAGAAAGGGGATTGCCAGTGTAGGTTGACAATGTGTTCTTGAGCTTCTCCGTAGGTTGTGCTGTGTGGGGTTTGTAACTGTTACAGGACTCGGGTTTTAGCGTGCCCTAGAGAAAGTGTTCAGTGAAACTAGAGAGGGCACGGCTAGCAGCTCTTAGGCAGTAGTAGTGTCAGGTAATTATGCTAATCAGTGGTAGTAAAAATCCTAGGACTCTTCGGTTTTGGTGGCTAAGCATCTCTGAAAGCCCCATTTTACCTACGATGTCCGTTTATATTGTTAATTTGATAGGAATTTTAGCATTGCCCCCAAAGTATTTTCTATTCTATGTTTTTGCAGTCCTGGTGTATTTTGTCCTTGCTGCAGCTCATGTATCTATTCTCAAAGTTAATGTAAAATTCTTCACACTACAGTAAATGTTTTTGTTTTCCACATTTCATTTGGAGTCTGTGCAAGCTGCATACATCCTGAGCGCCAAGAGCCGGATCTGCTCCTGCAGCATGTTCTGTCTTTAAATACCCGCTCCCGGGGAAGGCTACAGCTGGGTGTCACGCTTTTGGGTACTGGATTCCTTTGCAGTGTGCGGACAAGTGTTGCCTCCTTCCAGCTTCCTGAATCCCTGCACCCGATTCAGTTTTAGTTCTGAACTGCACGAGACCAGCACTTCAGTCAAACTTTCCCAGTCCCCTAGTACACGGAAAAGAGGAAGGTGTTCGTTATCCAGCACCTCCGTGCTCGGGGCTGCGTGGAGCTAGAGGTAAGGAAACCTCTTTTCTTAAACATTAGGTTCAGCACTTGAGAGCTGTAATAGCTTTAAACGTGTCTACATTGATATCTTCCAGAGAGCTGACAGCTGAACTCCACCATTGCAGGCACCTCCCTGCCCAATAAATGCTGAGGGAAAGAGCCTGTGGTTCCAGCGTCTGCTGGGACTGTTACTTGGGCTGACAGCGTTCAGTAGAGAATGAAAAGTGCCACATTTTATTAAATGCTTTCACTTAAACTGGGATAGATAAGCTGTCTGTGCTGCATATGATTAGAAAAATTAGCAGAGGTAGGTGTGGTTGAGTATCTCATTTCTGCAGACTTGCCTTCAACCCCTATTCCACTTTCCTGGGTGGTTTGGGTATTTTTTGGAGGTTTTTATTACCTCTCATTTTGCCAGTTCAGACTAGAAACCTGAACTCCCTGCCCTTGGGCAATGAACTGATTTTACACTCAGCAGCTATAAACAAGTTGTGTACACTGCTTTCACACACATCCCAATTGCGTTCGGCTCCCAGCAGGGCACAACCATCCATCAGGAGCTACCAGAGGGGTGGATCCCTCCACACCCTCGCTCTTACACCAAGCTTCTGCAGGATTTGTTTATAGGTCTTGCTGCAGCCTTCTTCCTTCAGTGACCCCCAGCAGGTAAATCAGGCTTCAGCCATGCAAGCAAACAGGCAGAACTGTGCATCTAATAGAGTAACAGAAAACTCATTTTATTTTAAACGTCATGAAAGCTGTAACGGTGTGACACACGTCATCGGGTACATCCCTGGAGCACAGACAGGTGAATAGGCGTTCTCTGCTCCTTTTCTCTTTGACCTCTTTCTGCATTTTGATGTGTAATGGGATGGTAGCTGCCTTCGTGGGTATAAAAATAAGCCTCTGGTGTATCAAAGTACAGGTGATCCCTTCAGCTGTGCTGAAGTGAGTGTATAAAGCTAATGGCAACCCAGGAACTCTACTTCTCTTTGGTATTATCAAACAATTTAAATGTCCTTTTTGACTCAGCAACGAAAACTGCTCCTCTGCACACAGGCATAATTCTAAATAGCTTACATGAACATTTGTTTCTAAGAAAAATTGTGTTAATTTTCATCTGCCACAACCAGAAGCTGTAGACTAAACTTTATAAGACTATTTCATATTTCCTTTTAAATACTCCACCTGAGTGTTCCATCCTGGATCTGCAGGGAAACGAACAGTGCTGGTGTTCCAGCAGCCTGTGTAGGTGCTATAAAGGACACCACTATTAAACTGAGATCTGGTGCAGCCCTGGGAAAGTTTCCCCATGACCAAATAGCACCTGTGCTCTAAAATGAGATTTAAATGCTGCTTTTTTGCTTGGAAAACTGTTAAACCACTTGAATGGCACAGAAGCTTCCTAGGGCTGTTTTAAAAGCATTCTTCCCCAGCTGTCAAATGCAGTGGAATTTTAAGTCTGCTACTTGTAAAAAGACAAAAAATAATGCCTTTTAGTATTTAAATTATTCCAGATACAATTCTGTAGCTCTTCTAGAGGAAGAGCACATATAAGTAGGCTTCTAAGAAAATCTTGTTCTGCACTAGCCTCACTGCCACTATTTTAATAACTCTGTTGGTGACACTGGCCCAGCACTCTATTTCTTCACCAGTTTCATTGTACAACAAACAAGCACCTTTCCAAAGCTTTCTTGTATAATGGGATCTGCAAGGGCATTTCCAGGGAGAGGTTTAAATGCTTCTCCCCTACGGACTGAATACTCCTAAAAATGTAGAGAATAAAACATTTTTTTGCTGCGAGGGGAGTAGTTCCCTGCCTCCTGGCACCAGCAAACAAGGCTGCCTCAGAGCTTTCAGGTTGCTGAAGGCAGGGCATGCTGCTGGCCACCCTCCTGGTCCTGCTGCGGCTCTGGATGCAGCACTGTGGGCTGAACCATGATGTACTGGAGTGATACAGAACTGAAACAACACCTCCCACAGTACAGGGGTAACAGGAGGGAGGCCATCGCTTTCTTTTACAACTAGCTAGAGCCAGACCCTTCCCCTTCCACCACTCCTGTGCACATACTGTGGATCAGCTGAGCAGGTCAGTCTGAAACAGACAGGCTCAGCAGCAGTGAATGTCTATTTAGATGCGAGATGCTGAAAACACCCCACATAGCAGCACAAATACCTAGTAAAAGCTCTTTGGTCCTCACAGTGAATAAGCAGAATACACAAGAGTATTTTTTCTTACATGTTTACTTTAAAGAATAAAATCTTAGCCCCCCCCCATACCCTGTATTAGGGACTGTCAAAGTTAGTTTCTCTCTTATCTCACTAGACTTCTATGTGACATGTGGGAAAATTGCAATTAACTGAGTTCTGCCTGTTCATTTCATAAAAGCACTTCAGCCCGTTCACAAGCCTGCTGCCAGAGTCCACAACAGTACCAGAGCAGCAAACGCCACAGCCAGCTCTCCACCACCTGGCCAGTCAGCCATTCCACACTTGCAGCTATAACTTAGAATGGAATTTTCTTTTAAGCGTGTGTGTGGTAAGAGTTATTCACCTGTTCTCAGACTGTAGGACAGGGCAGAGCCACCTCCTTAAGCAGTAACACATCGATCTGTCTCCTCACTGCAGCTGAGACACCTTAAGAGGAGTTGTGCTGTTAAAGTCTAGGAAGAAAGGACCCTCTTGTTGAGGCAGGAAGGTGGTGGGAATAATGTTGTAAAGACCCGCAAAGATGTTCTCCATTTCCAAGTAGCAAAATCCACACCTATGATAAAAGAAACTCCCTGTTAGAATTCAGATCTGACAGACATCTCAAACCCCTAAAGCTTCATGAAGCAAGAACTAATTACCTGTAGTCACCACTGCTCTTCTTCTGGAAGCCGTGGGAACCAGGATCACCTACTGTCGAGACTGTGATGAGCTCAAAGCCAACGCTGTATTGCCTGCAAGTGACACGACAGACTCACTCAAGTTATCTGTGTTACCCAAGTTACCATGAAGAGGGTCATGGATTAAAAATTACATAGTGTAACTGGATGACATCTAAAAGCTTTGTCTCATTTGTGACAAACACTAAGTTGAACTCACCATGACACACATGTAGGATTTGGAGGAAGACAGAACATGTGTCAGGTTCAGAACTAGATGCTATGGGGAGACACCTGCTAGAGCCCTGCCACAGCAGTTAGGCAGACTGCAAGTACTTAAACTTGTGGTGACACAGGGCACAGATCCAGGGGTGTGATCAGATCGCTGTCAGAGGAACCGTGTCAGTGATCTCAGCAGAATTTCTCAGATTGCACTAGACCTTGGGACAGTTTGTCCACTACCTGCTAACGCATGTGACCAGCACCCCTGCCCCTATCATTCAAACCACCCACATGTGACCTGCAAGTGCAGAAAAAATGGGTACAAAAACCCACTCCATTAGTTGAACAGTACAGCCACACCTTTGCATCATCTTCATTTCATGAGAGGAGTTTCCTCAAAGAGGGGAGAGTGGATAAAAAAAAATGCTGCCATTTGTGTACAGCTTTGCAAAAGACGGACTGGACTGCGTGGCAGGAGGTGCTGCTAACTAGAAGCGCTTTACACTGGTGGTTTGAGGTAGATGATTAATTTTCCCAAAGGAATTTGACCAGCACAGGTCTGATCTACAGGGTACTGACATCCAGTACTTCTGGCCTGCCAGCGGCCGAGTAAAACACACTCTCGGAGCTGAAGCAACTGCACAGGCTGTTGTTTGAGAGCCTGCAAGGATTTAGTGTCCTCTGTATTAGCTCTACTATGAAAGAAAAGGAATTATGATCACAATGAATTTTAAGAGGAAGAAAAAGCCCTCTGTACCTTCTTCCCTTCTGTGCAAGACTCTGCTTGGACCCCAGAACTCCAGAGAAAGAAGGCTCCTGCTTTCCTTGCAGGTGAAGGATTCCCTCAGTAACAAACATGCTGGTTTAAATGATGGTGAAGGTCAAAACAGAAGTTCTACTAAACCTGAGCCACCTCCCAGACCTCATGCTCTGAATTCTCAGGGAGCTCCCCACTCTCTCCATGGAGATACTGGCAAAGCTGTAGCACACAGTACCCTCGCTGTGTTCACACACGCTTACTCTCTACAAACCTCGGTCCCCGCAGTTCAATCAGCAATGGTCCATTCTTTTCTAGCTGGAACTGGTACATGGGGTTGTTTTTGTAGGTGTCTCTGAAATTCCCACATCCTCCAGCACTGTGACCTTTCCACTGTCCATTAACCTGAGAGAAGGCAAAAGTACAGAAAATACTTTATATCCTGAGGATTTGTATTGCTTCTTTATACACACAAACAAGACTAGAGACAAGACTCTCACTTTAGAGGTCACTGACTCTAGTAATTTCTCCTCATTTTTAAAGTGCAAGTGAAAGCCTGTGTTAAGGATTGGGAACATTTCGCTGCAGTCCTCCACCCACACTGATCAAAGCCATTGGTCCCTCAGAAGTGTGCTGTGTGTTTTCAGCTTATATAAGTAACAAGTGACTGTTTCTATGATGAATTGCATCTAACGAAGAATCCATATTCCCACCTATCCCATGGCTGCACAGGTTATTTGTGGCTCAGACACTCCTCTGTTGTACTAAATCACAAACAGTGGCAGTATAGCACTACCTTCCCTGCTCCAGAAACAACAGTGGGTAGCAGACACTCTGAACTCCAGAGCCTTGCTGCAAGCCAGCAGCTCCCCGACCACACAAGGTCACATAACCCGTGGCTGCAGGCATAAGCATCCTAGGACATGGGCTGTTCCCTGCAGCTCAAACTCGCCTTGCTTCAGGATTCCCCAGGGTAGGCATGGTGAGTACAGAGATTAAAGTTAACAGCTGCTGGCTGACTCCTCTGGGGATAAAATTGCCAATACATGAAAATACACACAGGTTACTTGATCCTGCGAGCTCTGGCTATATTTATACTTCCGCTGAAGGCGTAACTGTCGACAGCTGAAATATGAACAGCAGCTGGCCCCAAACTGCCTGGGCTTCTGACTTCATTTCAGTCAAGTTTTTTGCTCTTCTTGATACCTTTGGTTTGCCATTGCTGACTTTGTCCCATCGTGCCAAGAAAACCACGCAAGGGAAAATGAGCCATGCTCGTAGGGGGCTGTCACCCTGCAGTAGCACTAGCACAATCGGGTCTCTGCAGAGGAATCCCATATCCCTGAAGGCCAGTCTATTCTGGCTTTACGGTGTATCTGCCATGGTACAGCTATACCACCAGACTCACCACAGAAGGTGGAGCTCACATACCAAGTGCTGGTGAAAGTTAAGCTGGCATCCGAACAGAGTGGTGTGAACAGAGCCAGCCAGCCCAAGGACTGCTGCGTTGGGATGAATTACGCTAACAGCGTGGCCAATCATTCAGCAAATTGTATGTAACTTAAGTACAGGGTTGGTCTGGTGCTGACAGTACTTAGATTAAGCTTTAGTTAAGAAGTTTCATTGTTAGAGTGGCCTAAGCTGGTATTTTGGGGCAGTAGTATAAAAGTACACTTAAAAACCTTGTACATCTCAAACACAGAAAAGCCAAACCAGAATTATTACCCAGAGACCCATTAAAGAAAATATTTCTTTACCCGTTTGGAGGTGGTGTAAGGTGTAGGGATCTTGGAGAAGGTGAACTTGCACAAGGAGTACACCTGTGGTGTAAAGCAGCAGCTGGTCACACATTGCTCTTGCACTTTCCACATGAAATCATGACACATTAGAAAAGCAGAATTGCCTACACTTCATTTTTAGATAGTTGTTCACTACAGGCCCCATCTGAAACTCAAAATCCAGAACAGTGCTGGGACTAACAAGACTTAGTTCTAGTTAATTTTTCCTTAAAAAAAACCACCCAAAATGGTGACAATCTGCATTTGACTTTTTTCAGTGACAGAGACATCTATCATTGATCATAACATGACTCAACACTTACAGAAAACCCTGAACACTAAGTCCAAGGACTTCAAAGTCAAAAAGCTTTAAATCTTAACTGGGGTCTAAGATTAGTTTGGATACACATACTCTGCCTGTACACAGATATTTATTTTTTATTTTAGGAAATAAAAGTATTTTCCAGCTGACTTAATCACTAAAATTTCATTACTAAACCCACAGACACTACAGTGTCTTAACTACAGATGAGGAATGTTATCAAACACTTCCTCCAGCAGTTCTGCCCCGGCACTCACAGCCGCCCTCCCCAAGATACCAGTATCAGCCCAGCAGTACCCTTTTTACCGGATGTACAGATAAAGGACACTAACTGCTCACTTACATACCCTGATGGTGTAATGGATAGTGTTTTGTTTCTCATACTGGGACACCACTAACGTGAACGTATGGGTCCCTGGAGAGGTCAGCTTTATCTTGGTCAGGTAGTGAGGACTGTTGATCCGAATGCCATCGATATAGGGAGGAGGATCCGCTGAAAGAGAAAAGGGTGGATGCTTTTCCCTGATCGGAAAATCCCTCCGCTTGGGGAACTTCTGGGCGATTTTCTATCAGTGAGTTTTGCTAGGAAAGTCAGATTGTGGGAACCAAGGTTAAACTATCAGATAAACAGAGCAGCTTGGTCTGTTCCTGCAGCATTGACCGCTGAGGGTGGTCAAACAGGGTGAAATGACTGGTTCAGAAGACTGGCCTCCGAGTGAGGCATCTAGTTTTAAAGCAAAGAGTGCCTTTCCTCTCTGAAATCCTGTGCAGTTCATCATTCACTTCTGACATCCCCGTCGGGACAGTTCAGGTACACTAACCTGGGTAGTACACTTTTTTGCCATCCGTCTTGTATACAACCATGGTGATGAATTCCCGATTGTGTGCAAAGTCATCCTATAAAAAACACAAACCAGAGTCACACGCTTCTGCGGGATGTAACCAATGCTTCAGCAGGACCAAGTAAGTGTTCTACCCTCCCCTTCAATCACCCCACGGCATGATCTGGTGTTTCTGTTTACTAAGATACCTGATCCAATTCTTTAAAAAATTACCTGGAATGAATAAACTGCCCTAGTTTCACTTAACAGTTCAGAGCTATTTCATTACCTTTATGGTGGAGAATATAATCAGCCCACTCAAATTTTTACTCTGGGTCTATTTCAACAATTACATGTACCCTCTGAATTTAAAATTCGTTTATATATAGGCATACATATTTGAAAATACCAGCAGTAATATACCAGCCACACATAAAGCTATAGAACAAGATTTTCAGACCTCAGAATAGAGAAAACGTAAGAGGGCAGCACCTTATCTGTGATGTGCCTGCTGAGCAGGACCCAGACGGCAGCACCCCCCTGTGGGCACTGGACCTCCAGCCGGTACTGGGGGTTGTTGGCCAGGCTGTAGGCATCCTTCACTGGGCCTTGCTTTGCATCCCAAGTACTGAAAGTGATGCAGACACATCATCAGATGAGCAAGACACAAGGAAGATGACTTATAACTACAACTGGTGAAAAATGGAATTGGTTAAACTGCTCGGACATCAGTGAACACACCCTGTAAAGACAACACGCACCGCACAAACGACTTGAAACTGGCCAGGAAAATGAATTCCACATAAAAACTAGGGTACTGGAGCACTGCCTGGTCACTGCTTAAAGACAGACTGCACAAAAATCTGATTTCCATCCCGATGGAGAGATTGAGGTCAGAACCTGGCTACACAACCTTAGGTCCACAGCAACATCTCAAAGGTCACTGGAGTTTCAGTCATGTTCCAAAGCCTGGGCTGTGAATTTAGAAGTGCAAAGTCAGGCTTGAGAGAGCATGGTTGGAAGCTGTAACTGGAAGAATGGAAGGAAGGAAACATCCAAACATTGAGTGAAATATCAACATGAAGGTTTTATCTCTTGGACCAACCTGTGAATACACGTAGATTCTTTAAAAAGACTTGGGTTCCAACTCAAATAAATAACATCATAGTACTGGCACAGGTCCTCCCAGGCAATCCAGAAAATGCCTAGAAGGGAAATGCTGTTATTGTTTCCTTACCAGACACCTCGATTTTACTCGTTTTTCAAAGTCTCTTTCCAGGCAAGTGATACAGCTTATACAAACCAGCATTTCTGTAAATCTTCATAGTAGCATCTGAACTGCCCAAATTTTTAAAGTTAAGCTTAACTGCCCAAACAAACACGTTAAACCAAGAAAAACAAGTTTTTCTCCACTAAACATCAAGGACCTTCTGCAGCTGTCAGAACGCTTTTCATTCTCGAGCGCGAAGCAGGAGAGAGACATCATGAGGTGATTCCACCTGCCGCTCTCGTATTTAAATCACAAGTTTGCCTGGTGCATTTGCACAAGGTTTATCAATCGTGCTGCCATCCAGTGGGTTGGGACGCTGCTGCTGTGGCACTCAACAGGAGGGCTCTCTGAGACACACAGGCAGCAAGCAGGACCTTACAGAAAGTGCAGACATCTCTCTCCGAATGTACAATGCAGCTTTGGCAGAGTTTCTGCACTGCCGGCAGCTTGCCCTCCCGCCAGCAAACCCACAGCAGCCTTCCAGCTGCTGCGCTCTGCAGCTCCAGGGGAAGAGAGGACAGGACAACGCTGGATGTCATAGTAGTACCTCTGTCTCTGATCTCAGCCTACCCTTACAGCCAGAAATAGATCATAGGTAAAGCTTTGTTTACAGATACATTAATGTAACACAAGGGGAAAACCCCACTTTCCTCCAGTGAATAACCTCAAACACAGGGAGGACTAATTTAAATACCAGTTACAGTGAACATGTTGATACATATTTGCAAATATTGGAGGAAAGACCCCACAAGGAGTCTATTCAGGTATTAGGAAGCATCACTGATGACACAGCTTGTTGTCAGAAAGTTGTCTTTGCACTGAACTCCCCCACACCCAGACACTGAGATAACAACACTTGAGCGAGGAGGTTTCTCACCCATGAATCTGAGATACATTAAACAGTACAGATTACTCAAACCCCAGACCAACCTGAAACAATAAGATTTAAGTACACAAACAATTCCTAAACTTCTGAGCTGTCTAGGTTCTAGTATTTGTTTTACCCTCCCTCTCCTTGTGCTTAAGCATTTCTTTCCGCTTCCTGTCAGGGTACACCACAAAGATCTATATTATCTGAGAAGACACTGACTTTGAAACCTTATTACCGTTGTCTATTTTCTGAGCTGTTCTTGGATCAAAGTTCAGGTATTTTTGTAAATCTGGGGTCCAATTTCTTGTGTCATTTTCACTGTATCGTCCCTTCCAACGTAAGTGGCTCCAGGGATTTTTCAGCTGAAGAAATCGAAGTCCCTAAAGAAATACAAAATAAAACTGCTGGAATCATCCTGTCAGGATAATTTTTGTATTTATATTAACATGGAATATGGACCAATAGCTCAAGAAAATCCACCATAATTAAGCTCTCTGGAATTTGCCAATGGAGCTCAAGACAAAATAAACTTTATTAGCTGTTAGAGCAAAAAAACCAGTAGCTCCCCTTGGCAGGCAGGTTTCAAAGAGGCATCCGGAAACATCTTTGTTTTACTCGATACCTTATATTCTCTTATATCCAGGACTGCATATGCATGGGTTGGAACTAAACCCCATTTTTCTCCTTCCTCTTCAGACATCACCCCTGTTGCTGTTGTGATAAGGACATCTCCCTTGTGAAATCTGTTCAAAAAAGGGGTAAAGATAGCTTAATTAAAACCCTGCAAAGTGCAAACTAATGTTTGCCACACACTATAGTAGTATGTTTTCACACTGTCAATTAGCCTGACTCTGCTTTATAAAAAACAAAATACAGGATTTCTGCCAGCAGAAACTGCTCCTGAAACAGCCTGAAAAGTGGAACTATTTTTTTTCTTCAGTATTTAAGTATAGGCTTTAAGTTAAAAAACAGGGTTTTTTAATAAAAAGTATGAAATTATATGAAAATAATATTAATTTGTCTACGCTATCAAAGGATCCATGCTGACTGTACTGGTTTTGCAGTGGTAACGCAGCTACTACCCAGTAAGCGTTTTAACAAGGAAAGAATAGACGTCTACCTCTGATAGAGCATTCTGAAAGTACTGTCTTTGTTGAAAGCTTGATTGTCAGAGTGCATAGCGATTCTTTCCGGTATCCACCCTGTCAGCGCATGGAGATCGATATTCTGAAACGCAAGCAGCAAAACTAGTCAGAGCAGAGAGTCCATCTGCCAGCACATGACGTCTGTGCACAGAGTATAAAAGTGCCTTGAAAGAAGTCAAGTGCACAGAAGTTACAACGCAGCTCTACACCTGAAAGGGTCAAGATTACAACTACATTAAAAAAACAAACAACCAAACAAAAACTTCTGTGGTTAGTTTAGGACAACAGTTCCAAAGAGCCTCTAACAAAAACAAAACAAGAGATGGAAAGCAAACTGATGAAACACACCGGAATCGGAACAATAGACACGTAAGAGAACATTTCAATTGTGCTCAGTTCTATGAAGTGTTCTATTTATTTCATTGATTCATAGACTTTTAAAGCACAGACTCAGCAGCACTGCTTGGAACCTTGCTATTATATATGCGCTTTAAATAATTTAAGTTTTACTTCTAAGGCTCAAGGTTTGGGTTTTTAATTCTTTTTGGTAAAGCTGACACAGGTATTTCCATAAAAAGACACTTTAATCTCCCCATTCCATCTCCCTCAATATTGCTTATTCCCTTTTCTTTTGCTCAAAGCAAGAGCAGAGACTATAAATGCCTGAGGTGTCAGTAACCAGCTCTGGTGGGTGGGAAACACAGGAATTATGGGTTTGACAGAGCAGTAAGTGTCCCTGATTACAGAAGGGAGCTGTAATACAGCCGAAAGCAGAGGGGGCGGGAGGGTGGAGATGAAATGCCACAAGTCAGGCTGCTCTTCCAGACAGCGAGTTCGAGGATGACAATGGGAATAAAACACAGCTATTCTCACTGGCTTCTGTCCTCCACAATAGAGCAGCCCAACACGACACAAACATCCCCAAAAACGCTCGCTACATCTAGCCCTCATCCAAAGCCGCATTTGCCTCCACAGTCATTTCTCAAAGGTGATGATTACCTGCTCTACCCTCCAAGAACAAGACTGTCAAGTCACCAGCTGGAACGTGGACAGCACCATGAAATCAAAACCAAACTGATATAACGCTAAAGAATTCTAAATTGAAATCAGAAACTCTTCCGAAGTACCGAACGCAGACCACAGGGGCTACGCGTTTCAGTGAGCTGTGCCTCTTGGAAAGAACAATTCGCTTGTTGGCCTCGCTGCAGAGCAACAACTGTTCCTTCAGTCACCACGTTATTATCGGAACCCGTTACATGCATATGTAAATGAGCAGAACAGTCTGATTAACAGGCTTCCACAGATAAAGTACCTGCTCCCTCTCCTAGCTGACTACCCTGCCGAGTGAGGGAGAACTGCCCAGTTTGGGCAACAGTTAGAAACCAGAATCAGCAGTGTTGATATGGGCAAACCCGTACGACTTCTTCCAGCGCTGTCCTCTAGACTCCCTCACAAACACAGGCACTTCCTGTCCCTAAGTGCCGATCCCACAGTCAGAGAACTAACGTTAACTCTGCCCATCAAGATGTCTTGCTCATTCTATTTTGATGGAATAAATCTCATCAAGCACAGCTAAGCCTAGTTGTGAAGGAAAGACATGTTTTTAAAAAATTAAAACATCAAACTGAATACTTGCCTCCCCAAGCAATTGATTTATTTCACTAGAAGGAAAGTTATTTGGCCCACGATTCCCTAAGTGGAATTCTCGCCTCTTAGAAACACTCTAGTACTTACAGAGTTTGATCCAGGAAAATCGTATCCTCCCATGACCTTCATGTAAGCCTTTTCTATTAGTGACACCCACAACTCATTCTTATTGTTAGAATAGGAGCAGAGAAGTTCCCCGCTGTGATCCACAGGCAGCTGGTCATCTATGATCACCTTCATGAAATGAACAAATGAAAAAGCATCTTAAAGCTAATAAAGTTATTGTAGAAGTTCTTCAGAAACCAAACCCAAGCCCTCATTAAGACACAGCTCCAAGACAGCCAGACCATCCTTCTCACATGTGGTCACCTCTGTCAGCCCCGCAGTGCTTTGCCCAAGGGAACAGGAAGGTCTGTTGCCAGCTCTGACTTGCGCTGGGTGACCTGTGCTCACCCGTGTAAAACAGGGATGGTGGGTGCACGCTCTCGTGAAGTGCCTAATACCTACTGCAAAAGGCAGCTGCGGAAAAGTGCAGTGCAATTACCAGCATAAAACACAGATAATAAGAGCCCAACAACACTCCTCACCTAATTAGGAAACAGAGCATGGACTGGGCTTGGCAGCCAGCAGAAAAATAAACAGTTATCTATAAGGAAGGAAACCGTGTTACATCACTTCCATAGTCTCTAGTTCCACATTTAAATTTCTTCTCTCTGGGAAGGAAAATCTGCAATAATCAGTGCTACTGCTTAATATTGTATGAAGAAATATGTTATTTTGTGTCCTTATTGCACTGAAAAGTAAATGAAGTAGTTTGTGAGTTCACAAAGTTCTATCATGTCTTCAGGCATCTTGTCTCCTTACTGAAAAATCTGTGTTCACATGAGTTATTCCTCTATGGTCATTCCATGTTCATACCCTTCCTGGATGTCCCCCTCTATTTAACTACTTAGTTCTGTAACTTCCTCTCCAAGATGAAGTGGAAGAGTGGGTCACTTGCCCACGCTGTTCATAAATACGGGATGCATCATTTTGTTCCTGAACAGCTTTCTCGCTCTTTTAAGCAATGTAAGGATTTTTAAAAGAATTGAACGCGAGTAAGGCTGTTTTCATGAATGTCTGTAGAAAGAGATAGCTACATTCCGTCATGAGCTCCACAACCACAATGAATCTCAAGAGGTTTAACAATTAAACCCCACTTTCCAACACCATGTATCTGCAGCGTTTGCTACAGCAGCACACCTTCCCAGGAAGGCAGACCAAGCCTTTACAACACGTGACTTACGCAGTAACAGCACTAAACATCCCCCAAACCATTTACCTTTCTAGGTACACCATTGATGTGAAGCTTCACCATGTATTTGCCACATGGATTGTATTCTGGTTCTCCTTTCTTATTCTGAGGGTAAATTATACTGTTAAAAACACCAAACGGAGGAAGCTGTGACAAATGACTTGGCTGTACATACACTGGTAACAATAGAAGCGGGATTAACATAGTCTGTTTCTGGAATTTACACTGAACATAAATACAGAATTTTTCATGAAAAAGCAACTCAAATGTAGTAAAAGTGACAGTGATGTTTAAATAGGTTTTATTTTCCAGGCCTGGCTCTTGCTGCAGTTTCCTGTTTAATATTGTAACAAAAAGAACATAAGTAACCTCATTGTTTCCCCAACAGAAGCAAGGCAAACAAATTTATCTTGCTATTAAACAAACGGAATTTACAGATCTGTAGTACAAATACCTTACCTTCCCGAACAAGTCAAACCTTTGAAGGAGAAGACAGTGCAGAGCTCTCTGCTCTTGCAAAGAACACAAGTTCAGTTCTAGCAAGTATAGGTTAAAACAAAACAACCCAGGAACGACGTTTACAGGCTGGCCTGGCAACAGGCCCCCGACAGAGTCTGCCCAACCCACACCACTTTACCACAGGGCACCAGCGAAGTGGAACCAAGACAGTGCTGTTAACATTAGCTCTGCAGTGAGGTGCAGGATGGACCGGCTGCAGCACAGCAAAGCAGGAAAATAAACCTCTCAAGCACTGTAAGTAAAATTCTATTAAGAACCAAACAAAACCTTCCAAACTATTACAAAACCTTGCAAGCTATTTATTCCTCCTCAGAGCACGTCTAAAGTTAGACTCCAGTTGTATACACAACTATAGAAAGCTGACTTCCCTCTCCTATGTGCTAAAGCCACATGGGTCTCAGGAAGATGAAACAAATGCTGGTTTTCACCATGTCCAGCTGACACACCACATACTGCAAAAGCTTGGCAGCATTAAGTCTGACAAGATCTTAGAATGCAACAGCTACTCACCTTGTGATCAACTTTTTGTTGTATCTTCTCTCATATGCTGCACTGATGGCTAGTGATGCCACGAAAGAACAGTCTGACACTATTGTCTATAAAGAGAACAGCAGCAGTCAGGTCATTTACTGATAACTCAGATACTGGAAGACAAACAAGGTGCATGGAGGGAAGAAAAACCATCAGTTCATAATTCTCTTCCAGAGAGAAAGAACTGGAGCCAAGAGAAGCAAAATTATTTTTTCCCTGCAGTAAAGTGATCGATGTGCTGCAGAGCACCCCTCGCCTTTTTTCACACCTCCCTTACCTCTATTTCTGGAGGATTTTCAGCTGATTTCAAATTCCCATTCTCACTTCCACTGCCAACACACCTGTTTATCCCGCATGGAATCTCACATGATACTATTTATTTACTGAATCTCGTGAGAGCCCAGGAAAGCAGTCGCACAGCTAGGGATTCCTTTCTGAACAAGGTCTCACATCACCTGCAATCACCCACCAGCAGCACACGCTTCTCTTCAGGAGGAGTTTACCTGCTTTATGCTGAAACTTGACACAGTATAAATCATCGTAGGGTTGTTCGTTATGTCATCGGGCCGCACCCACTTGGCAAACATTGCTTTCTGTTTGGGGGATAATGGTAACTTGCCACACTTATCACTAGATTTACGAGGAAAAAAGAAATAAATCAATGGCAGTTTGGAAGAGCTTTTCATGGTATGTCCAGTCTTACAGATGTCTGATAGATGGTGCAAAATACACACAGAACAATCACACAGCGTTGTATACAGGACTGTAAAACAATTTCAAACAACACTACTGCTAAGTTTGTGATTCTTAGGGGAAAAAGGCAAAAACATGAAATAAAACCCAAGAGCTTCCTTCATATAGGACTGAACAGGAGAAGGAAGTTCCACAAAGCCATCTACACCAGCAAAACCTCAAATTCTTCACTTTATTTCAGTATGATGAACTAAGAATAAAAAGTTTTAGTTCTGAAAATTGACAAGCCTTTAGTGGAAAACTGAGAAAACAAACAACGCCAGATGTCTTTGTCCATGCAGGCTACATGATCTTAACATACCGTCACCGCTCACAAATGAAGGTCTAGCAATGACTTATCACCCTTGCTCGAATAGTCCTGTGCAGAGGGGACAGCTACTGCCTTCACTCGACAGGTAATGGAGGCAGAGGAGCTGAACTCGTCAACGTGCAGCAGAATTGGGAAACAGACCCAAGTTGCCAGCCCAATGCTCCCAAAAGCCAAATACAGCCTTGTCCTTAGAGGCCTGAAGACACAAATGCAGAAGCGCTGCAGAGCAGGACCAGCTTACATTAAGCAGTCCTAAGATCAGACTGGAAGAATGAAGTGGTAGTATTTAAACATCTGTCTGAATTATGCTTAAAAGCCTTCTTAAACAATCTTAAACTCTGAAAGAGAAAACAGAAATACCAAACATGGGAAAGCTTTGGAAATAACAGTAATGGAGTCACACTTACGAAAAAGGCATAGGGAAGGCAAAACGTTCCCTCAGATCGACATTCATAAAAGGTACATATTCAATGCCATTAATTTTTGAAGTCTTCCTGCAAGGCATAAGAAAAAACCCCATAGTCAAACCCATCTATTGCCTTCCAAAGACGAAGTTCCAGAAGAAGAAAAAAAAAAAACAAGAGACAGTGCTTCTGAAAACGAGTTACCCGACATTCTCTTCTATGCACCCTCTAGAAAGTCTGTGCTGTGTTAAGGGACAATCATCATGTTACCGCAGAGGACACAGGAATTTACTAGTGCGTAGGGGTTTGTAAGGGGTGCCTTTCCAGCCTTGTGCTTCGGCTGTTTCAATCTGCTGGGTGGGATGCACAAGGGACATGGGCACAAATAACATTTTGGGAGAACTTGTCTTCAACTCACCTGAGTACCTCAATCTCCTCCACAGTGTACCTCTGACCCTGGGACTCACTGGCCTGCACCGCTCTGATTGTCTGGGGTTTATCATTTAAGGAAAAATCAGGCCCCAATGGAAAGAATGTTCTGACTGGCTGATTTGGTTTAGCTGCAGTTGACTTCTCCTTCTGAGATGACTTTGACACAGATTCCTTCAGTGCCTCTGCTCTAAAGCAAATAAAAATGCATTTTGTTTACAACAATGATAAAAATAGTTGTGGTTCAACTATTTGCTTGGTTCATATTCCTGTATGTTAAATGGTATGTACAAATGCCCAAGCTGACCAATACCACTTTACCTAAAAAAAAAAAAAAAAAATCAATTTCTAATGCCAGTACTTCTTTAGTTTACTGTTCTAGAATCAAAATATAGCGTTTCCAATTCATATATAAGCTACTTTTGGCAGAATTCGTTAGATTTTTGTTGCCGTTAAATTATGCTAAGAGGAGAATTTGGTAAGTGATCATCATCTGGAACATCAGAACAAGACCACTGAAACAGAGACCGAAAACTGATTTGTGTCCTCTCATACCTTCAGGATTTAATTTATCTACCAGCTACAAGAGCAGTAAAACCCCATGAGCGTTCCCACAATTCAGCATTTCAACTGCCTGAAGACAGTGTATTCAGGAGCCATGTTTTGCAGTGATGGATGGTCACACATATGCAAATACGGGGTTCTTTGAACACAGACCAAGAAGTGCTGAAAAACAGCTTACGCTGAAGCTTAGCCCCACACAGTCCGTTATTCGCCATCACATAGCTGATTACGCAGAGTTACACTGAACTTACACTCACATAACTTGTTTCAGATACAGACTCCACTAGATCTGCCCGCACAACTGGACTGCTGCTCTCTAGGGAAGTATTCCCAGTTTCCAATCCGTCTGCCTCACAAAGGGACTTTGTGCTGGCTCGGGTTCAGCGTTATTACAGAACCAAAAACTGCAGCAGAGTACTCCGATTTCTCTCTCTGCAGACAGAAGTCGTGCACTGGTACTAACGACACACAGCCCTTCCCCAACATCGCATGTGCTGGCACACAGCGGTACCGCGGCCAGCAGTGCTCCACGGGAGCCTGGGCTGCCCAAACCCACACTCTGCAGGGCAGACACGCTGGACGGAGAGCCCACCCCGACAGCGAACGTGTTTCCCGGTGTGGGCAGCACTCACCTGTCCAGCGCCTGTCGAGCCAGCTGTTTCAGCTTCGACTGCAGGCCTGCCTCTGAGGTTTCAGTAGCCTTTGGTGCAAAACAAAAGAAAGAGCTACACACCAAAAAACACCCACCGGTTTTACAGGCTCAGATTACAGCAAACAATAAACAGCTATCTTTTCCAATGAGCAAATGTTTTTTTAGCATCTCTGCATAAAAAGCACACTAAATAAGCAAAGAGCATTTTGCAGTTCTAGTGAATGTTGACGGAACAAGAGCGGTATTTAAAATTCTTCAGCATGGGCAGCACTGTACACACAAACCATTTTCCAGAAGAATTAACCACATTAAAACACTACAGGCGGAAAGAATACAAACCCAAGTGTTAGGTATACTGAGCTTAGATATGTTCTGATTCTTTACCCCAAATGAGTCAAAAATAATCATGGTAACTTCAGAAAAAATTTTGCATGCTTACTTTTGTAAGGTGCAAACAAACAAGACTGACTGCAAGTTAAAAATCTTGTTCTTGCACATCTAAGGCATCAAGTAATCTCTGACAGGGCACCAGAACAGGCATCGGGAGCACTGAACTCTGCGATCCTCACAGGGGAAGCACGGCCACTGCAGCTGAACAACCTGCGAGAGGCACAGCGAGGTGTGGCTTCTCCTGCGACACCCACCAGCAGGCTTCAGGCTCTAGCTCTGTACCACAACCACATCTCCCAGGCCAGGAGGAAGCAAAAGACAAGCTACTTCCACCCCGGGAAATGAAACAAGGAACACCCTCTGCAAGCAACTATTTACACTGGCTAATAAACTACACCCCGGAGCTGCTGGTTGGAAAAGACTGACAGATGTTTGAAGGTAAGCGGTGGAGATGGAACCCCAGCACGCTCATCTAGAGTCAGCCACATAGAGAAGGAATGGCTGCTCTCCTGGTACCTCAAGGATAAGGAAGAAACAAATTTCTCCACCTGAATACACTGAGGAGAAAGACAGAAGTGAAGCTTCAAGATAGTGGAGTTCCTTCAATCTCCTTCCACCCTGGGAAGAAGGTGGTACTTTCTGACCACCCCGAGGGACAAAGCCTACAGACATCTCAACAAAATACTGCACTAGTCAAGACTAACAGAAACTTCAGCAGTGTCTGTAGCTAATGAAACACCCAGTATAAGCTGCTGTTAATACGGTATCATTTCATACTACCTTCAATACCTGTAACATCTGCATGCACCAACACAGCCAGAGGCACTCCGCAGAGGGAAAAGAGCACACTGCCGCAGTACATCTTACGTAACAGGCAGACAACGCTCTGACCCAACTGCTCCAGAGGAAAAACTAGAGCAGTTCTACTGTCTCTTGGTCTGGTTACCCTGTATCACCAGGGCCTTTAGCCTACATAAAACCAGCTTACAGAATTCAGAGAAAAGAGATTTTACTCTAGCGTGTAGCAGAAGTTACATTCCCTTCCCAACAACCCACACGTATTTACATCATAAAAAAGGGAAAAGATGGGAAAAAGAAAACCAGACTTGGTGGAGTTACGTTGTGATGGTGAGCTCTTCCTGCAGAGAATTAGTTAAGGCAACTGGACTTAAGGGAGAAAGGCAGTACCTGTAATTATATTCTCCATCGATCGTGTAATGGCCAATTTACCCTTGCTGTTAATTTTGGTGTGAATTGAATTCACTCCTAATAGCTGCAATGTTGAGCACTGAGTAATCAAGTAGTATTTTTACTAGTCTTGGCATCATAGACCAGTACATTTTCACAGAGTGTTACAACACAACAGTTTCCCTTAAATGACTTCCTTTAATGTCATCAGAAAGTAATACAGCTGACACATTAGCACATCTGCTTCAGTTTTAACTGTTTAGTTTCTGTTTTAGTGTGGCATTCGCTCCAGGGCAAAAATTAACCTGAAAAAAGTTCCAGAATATTTCTAGTTTTTAATATAATTGAGTTCAAGAAAAACACATAAATCATAAAATTAAGTGTTAAATATCAACATAACATAAAGACTGGAAGAAACACTAAAAAAAAAAGTGGAAAAAAGATTTAGAAATTAATTTAAAAAAAACAGGTACTCGCATTTTTAAGCCAGTCTTTAAGGGTCAGTCACTTGTGTAAGTGGAAGAATTTCTTACCATCACATAATTCCACCAAGTTAACCTGTGGCTTAACATACTGTTTTCAAACAGAGTTCCACCGCTTCCGTGTACAACTCCACGGCTTCCTCTGCGTTGCCCTTATCATCCTCATCAAAGGCCTGCGTAACCAGGAAGCGAGCACGCTCTAGGTCCAGCTGCTGCTTTGACTTCAGGGGGTCTGTGTTCTGCAACTGAACTAAACGGAACAGAGAGAATTTAGCTTTCTACAGCAGCAGAGATGTAGACATCCCTAATGAGGGGCTGAAACACCAGCAGGTCACCAGGAGCCTGCTGAGGGAGCATGACTGTCCAGCCAGGAGAGGCAGCTTTGGGGACCTAGGAGCAATCTGCCAGTAACTGCAAGGTTATCAAGAAACGGGATTCTGGCTGTTCCCTGCAGTGCAAAGAAAGGGAATGCGAGCCAGTGGCTATGAAATGAAACAGGGGGGGATCCAACTAGATAGATAGATAAATAATAAATCACTAGAAAGAAAATTCCACCCTGGAACAGGGGCCCAGAGACACCAGGAAACTTCTGCCCTTAGGTGTTTTCAGGACCTGTCTGGACCTGAGCAACCTGGTGCAAAAATCTCCTGCTTTGAGCAGGAGATTGGCCTATAGACCTCCTAAGGTCCCTTTTTGGCCAAGCAATTCCATGATTCTAACTGAGAACTGCAGGTGTGCAAGAATTTGACATTTTGGTGTAAGCACAAACACTGAAACACTCTCATTATGAGAGCACAGAGCTCTTTTGCCCTCTCAAAGTTGGTAATTCTGCATAAACACCAGAACCCACTTGATTCAAATCCATCATGCAGCTGAGGCTTAGATGCTGAGGCTTTGGGTTGATCCTGATCAACTTTTGTAGCTCTATTTAATCCCTGTCTCAGGTTTCTCTGCAGAAGTGGGTCCTAGGGATGTTTAAGAGTCCCATACCCCAGTCCTTAGGAAGCAAGTTTCCTCTTCATTTCTGCTGTGTCAGAATTCAAAGCAGTGATGTGCTCATTGTATTCGTGGTTCTTCACAAAGGACAAGAAAATCAGAATAATGGAAAACAGAGCAAACACCATTGATCCATATTTCACAGCACTGAAAGGCTTTCCATTCAGTTGATTTAGGCCGAGGTGTAGTTGGGAAGCTCCTTACCCACCTGCTGAATGGAGAGCCTGCACCCTCTCCAAGTACTCATTTATTTTTTCTTGAATGTTTTCCAGGTTGGACCCTGCCATCCCAGCATAAATCAAGGCTTGGGCAGCTTCCTGCAGGGAGAAGAGTTTGAGACAAAGTTCACATTTGCTGCCTAGAAAATGACTTCCCATAAACAGAGGGCTACAGCAGCCAGGAGCTGCCTGAAAGCGAGCCCCGACCCCTGCAAAACGATCTGGGGCTGCAGGGCAATTCTGCTGGAAATAACAAGTTTGAAGTTATAAATGAGATCATGTTTAACTTCCCACATGTGGGACAACCTATAAAAAAAACCTTCTGAGGTTCCGTAAGGCCAGATCTTAGGTCTGTCTCTACAGTAATGCATGGAATTAGGAGATTAAGTAAAATCTTTCAAACATGCACTCAAGTCACAAACTGCCTTTTATTTTTAAAGCTGTGGATTTAAGGTTGGAGGAAAAAAAGCTACTCACAAGTTATTTGCATTTAATATGATAGTAAAGAAAGTAAATCAGCAGAAAAGCTTCTCAAAATCAAATCCATAGAATTTTGGTTTAGAAAGTCTTTTCTTTTAGACTTATTCACATAAAGCTATCAAATCTGGAAAGCCTAAAAGTTCAACCTTTCCTAGCTCCTCAGACTTTGTTTCTTAAATACTCGCATGTACACAAAACACTGGATACAGATGAAAGTTACCTCTGGGAGGGAGCGCAGGCCTCTGGCTCAGAAGCACAGAGTGTGACCCGCACCAAGGCTTTGTCCATACTGCGCAGATCCGTCCGGAAAAAACACCTCCAGGTGCAGGAGCTGCCCATGCAGCCACCGGGTTTGTGACAAACAGACAAGGTTTGGCAGCGTGGTAACAAACAGAGCTGCCATAGTCTCAGAAGCATATGGAGAGCTGACATTTGCCACTCACGAGGTTAAAAACCTGATTTTGTCCTCATCGCTGGCATGGAAAAGCCCCACACTTTGGTGGCAGGGCTCGTCTTCCAGCAGCAGCAGCAGCAGGTGGCCATGCAGAAGGCCGAGCACAGAGGGAGCAGAACGGTAACCAGGGAGCTGCTCCACAAAGAGAGTACTCAGAGGGGGCTCAGCACAGGGCAAGCACAGAGCCACGGCCAGAGGGTCTCTCGTGTGCTTCGTGGCCGTGGCTTCTGTTAAGCTTGGCAGTTTGCTCCCATACACGTCCACCCTGCTTGCCCAAGCTTCAAACTGCCTTCATACAGCCTGTGCTTGTCGTCAGGATAAATTTTCACTGATGAGCACCACAGACCCGAGTACCGCATACTCCCTGTCAACATCCATCACCATGAGACACCACACACAACAGCCACAGCCAGGCAGACAGAGCGCTGTTCCACTTATGTCCAGCAATTAACTACCTTCAAGGTCTGCTGTTTGCAAGGACAAAAGCCCGCTCCAGGTGTCTGCTCAGAGGATGTATGCATCTGTCTGCGACACACCGCAAGTGCAGACTGACAACACACGCGCTGGGTCATCACAGTAAGTTGTCCATGTATGACACAAAGAACAAATGTGGATTTTCAAAACAGCACTGCAAAAGCAAGAGCATAACTGATGTTGCTTCCATGACTTCAAGCACAACTGTTTTGCCCAGTTTTAAGATGTAAACATAATGAAAACATCTTTTGTAAATTAAGCCTCTAGAGGACTGGAGCAGTTGACCAACTGTTGGCAGGGACAAGACGTGATTCAGAGCTCGTGTTTATGACTCCTCAAACACCACTGCTGTTCGCTGGCCTGAGCAGTGTGCCATGGTCATACCAAGCTAACCACTGACCAGCAGTTGGCAAGGTGCTCACTGGTGGTCAGCAACCAACTTAGCAACAGTCTCCAGCAGTTCTGCTGAAGTCACTGGGTGCCCAAACGTGTTTCTGACATCTCCATCAGCAAGTTACCCTGAGGTGGCTCAGGTGCAGCCCTCCTCCAGGATCTATGGAAGCCACGTGACGGCAGGCAGCGAACAGCACCTGGTAGCCACAGAACTCCATTCAGGCAAGGCCATTTGCTGTCTACAGGCAACAGCTGTAGCATCTCTCATGCTTCATCCCTAACAGTCAGGTTCCTGCAGAACCCAGTTCAGCACCCAAGCTTTCCCACTTGCTTACTGATTGCACCAGTGGGCTCTGAACTGCTTAGAGCAGAAAGTGGGCGATGGGCCAGAGCTTATCTGCACTGTCCAAAAAATGCACAGAGTACCCCCAAAACACGAGATGATATTTTGTAACTGCTCTTGTTTAATCTAACATCAAAAGTGGTTCTTCAGGCAATATCTGGAGAGCCAAACCCATCTAGGGCAAATCATAGCTAAAGATCTCCACTGAAATCAGTGCCAGCTGAGTTTGCTCCCACTCCTCCTGATCACAACAGGCTTGAACACCAACACCTGAGTCAACACCTGATCTTGGGCTGCCAGGAGTCACCTGTCCCAATACCAAAACCTTGGCTGCAGCTGTGATTCAAAGCCTTCCCACCACCTAACAGTGTCCACAGCTGCAGACCCTGCTCCAAGGCCTGGCTGTAGCACACCAGGAAACAACATCTAGACCATGCTCTTCATCACGTGTAGCTTGAAGCTCACCAGGACTGCCAGGGACCCATTTCTGCACTTCATGCAGCAAGTGAAAAATATTTTCCATACACTGTACAGGAGCAATTATTGGCACAAGATTTTTTTTTCTGAAAAGCATTCGACAATTCCTCCCAGGTCCACAGAGCAACATGCAGTCACAAAGCAGTGCTGCTCATAGCTACAAGACCACGCACCCACACCTCTGCTGAGGAGCGCAGAGCTCATCAGCACTGTTATGAGTAACTATAGCTTTTGCATACATACACTTTACATATATAAACTTAGCTCACCCTACACTAACAACCAGGTTAAAAGAAGATACTCCTCCTCCTGCCCTTTCACACTTAGATGCACAGGCCACCGTGACAGTAAAGCTGGGCTTTTTACTCATTTCAAAGACACCCGCTATTCATGAAGCCAACAGCCAGCCTCAGAGCTCTGAGCAAGCTAATGGCAGAGAATGACTTTGGGTCATGTGGAAGGTATGATAGGGTATAGGGTATGTGGAACGACTACTGAAAGGAGCACAGTCAGGCTTCAAAGAAATCTCTCCAGCAAGTCGAATAGGGAACTTAAACACAACTTTGCAAAACAGAAACTCAACAAAACGAGCAACTTACGCAGGTGAAAAATGCGCAATGGTTGCGCTGAAGCCACTAGGTACCGGTAGTAAGGCTGTAGATACTGAGGAAGAGACTGAGTCAACCTCATCACACCCTGGCTACACCAGTCTGAAACTGTACTGAACTATAACATCGGATCCCAAATAGCAAGAACAGCCCCACGCGGTTATAGACCTGTCACTGGCAGCCCGTGGTCCCAAGGTACCAGCTTACTGCCGAGCACCCGGTGTTTCACGGGGTCCTTCCCCACTCCTCGCCTGTCTGCTCCCAGCTGCGCACCCCGGGGCCGCAGCCCGCCCGCCCGCTGCTCTCCCCAACGCTCACCGCTCCCATCGCCCACGGGACACTGAACGGTCTGCCGGGGCGGGCGGAGGCCGGCACTAAGAGCCGGGAGCCGGCGGGGCTTCCCGAGAAGCACCGAGGGCTGTGTCTCCGGCAGCGGGGAGCTGCCCAGGCACCACAGCGCAACCCCAACCCGGCCGGTAAACGCCGCCGCACGGGCAGCGCTGGTTCCCACCGCCACGTAAAGCGCAGGGAACGGCGCTCCGCAGCCCGCTCTGGGGGACGCTGCCCCTCTGGAGACGGACAAACTTTCGACGCGCCCGCTCGGCCTTCGGCCTTCATCTCGGCTGGAGCCGCCACGTCCTCCCCGGGGCCAAGCAGCGCTCCCGTCTCCAGGGCAGGCCCGCCAAGGGCGGGGACTGGCGGCGGGACGGGACGGGTCGGGCCTCAGGGCCGCGGCGGGACGCCTTCCCTCTGTCTCTCCGTCCCCCTGCCCTACCGACAACCTACCGGCAGCCTAAGAGCCTCTGGGTGGCCAGGGGAAGGGGACACCGGCGCCCCGAGGGAAGCGGCTGCCGCCAGCCCACCCCGCCCCGTACCTTGTAGTAGAAGACCGCTTCCTGGTAGCGCCCGCTCTGGTCCCGCTGCACCGCTAGCTGCGCGAACTTCACCGCATCCAGCTCCAGTGTATTGGCGTCCATGGCTGGCTCCCTCCCGGTGCCGCCACCAGCCCCGCGCCCGGCCGCTTCCCCCGCCTTCCCAGCCCCGCCGCGGCCGCCGGCCCCGCCCCATGCCTCTGGCCACGCCCACCTGCCCCGACAGCGGCTGCCCCGGCGCCCGCGACCGGCCGCACCCCGCTCGGGGCCGCGCGGCAGCAATGCGCATGCACACGCAGGGCGCGAGGGCGCAGTTTCCCACCGGCCGGCGGGCGGGTGCGAGAGTCGCATCGCGCATGCTCGGGCACGGGCTGGTGGGCGGGGCTCGGTCTTGGCACGGCCCCGCGAGGGGCGGGGCCTCGCCGCCTGGGAGGCGGCCCCGGTCGGTGGGAGGCTCCTGCGGCAGGTCCGTCAGGCTGCTTCTCCCAGCGGCTTGAGAGTCTCGTCAAAAAAGCCCCGTATTTCTTGTGGTCCCTTCAGAGAGCCCAGCTGTCCCGCTGGGAGCATTCCCAGCGGCAGGAGACGCTCTGCGGGGCGGCAGCCTTCCGCCTCTTGCAGCCGCCCTCGGAAATGCGGGTCACGTCAGTGCTGTGTGCGGGCAGGGGCCTTCCGAACCCGGCCGTGGAGAGGGGCTGAGGCACCTGGTTTAGGGGTCCATAACCGGCTGTTCTGTAAAGCAGAACTGGAAGTGCAGATAAGGAATGTGTGACCTCATGGCACAAAGTTTAACAGGGTTTGGACATCTGGAGAGTGGTGGGAGAGTTCACGGCCCATCTGCCCTCCAGAGCTGCCTCCGACATTTCCTGCTGGGAGTTGTGTTTTGGCTGTTTCTGACACCCACACCGGGTCCTGGTGGTGCTGGTCCAGATTCCCGGGACAGCAGAGCTGAGCACCAGACTCGGGTCAAAGCCAGCTGGATGCCCCGCACCAAGTACAGCTGAGGAGCCGACACAAAGTTCAGCTGATGTCAGACTGCATGGCTCTGCCAGCAGAAACTACAGACTCACCACAGAGGAACAACAGATATGAGACCCAAGTACCAAACAGGGAAGCTCAAGTGGACTTTATTACAGTTATTAGATGTACAGGGGCATTAGTGCACTGGTTCTTTCATTTCTCCACTTCAGTGCAGAAGCAGCCAGATGCTGAAGAACTGGTACAGCTCCTGGTATAATGTGGGACATCTTTAAATCATCTTCTGAAACATCCATGAAGAACGATGTAGGCAAAACCAAGCTAAACAATTTCTTCCTAGGCAGCTTGGTACTTCAAGGAAGTGCTAGAGATACCAAACATCTAAATGATTAAGAAGTGCTAATGGGGGGGGGGGTAGGTACAGAGAACCAATTTTATTATCACCTTTATAAAGTCCATTCTATTCCATCATCTGGAAACGGTCCTCGAAAACTTCATTATACTGCTATTTCTTTATTACAAATATTTACATACTATATATTAGTGCAACTTTTATTTCCACACTTTAACGATTCCATCCCTTGATGCAGTTACTATAAACCCTTGCGTGGTCTGGAAAGTTGCGACATCTGTGATAATATCGTGATGTCCGACAGGGAGAGACTCTGGACCCTTCCGGGAGGTCTCATCAGTGGGACCCAGTTTTTGCTTGTTTTGAATTTCCTGTACAAAAACAAAGTGAGAAATATTATTTACAGAAAGGTAATCATTTGCAAAGGGGAATTATCACACACATTACGTCATAAAAAGCTCAAAACCCTCCAAAAACAAACAACCCCCCCTGAAATCTCCCACCCTTTGAGGGTTTTCTTAGGATTACTGCTTGGTTCATTTCTTATCACATACAACCAAAGTCTTAATCTGAACTGACATTACAGCTCCCTGACCAGGGAAAGAATGCTTTTTCTCATATTTATTTCAACGGCACTAAGATTTGATAGTCCTATCAAAAAAAAAGAAAAAAAAGCTACAGCAACATATACATCTCAGCTTCCCAAGGGTTCTGTAAAAACTGGTTCAATAGCATGAATATAATTAACAACTTCCCGTGAAACACTCAGAAATCATGGTGCATTGGTAGCCCTCTCTGACCTGGACCTTTTTCTAACAGTCACCTTAGAAGCAGCATTCATTCAACTGCACCAAAACACAACACGGTGCTGCTCAACAACCAGCAACACTGCCCGTTCCCAAAGTCACTCTGGAGGGTGTGATAGACCTGCAGAGTTCCGCTGCCTTGGTCCCAGTGCCTCTCTCAGCGCCTTGCTAAGATCCTACACAAAAGACAGTCTGAAGACTGGGTGTTAAGACACTAGATTTCAGGGTCCCAAAAGAAACATGACTCTGGCTTCTGCATGTAAGTGTTACTTGGTCAGTCCCGTTCTGTCAAATACAACTGAGATTTCTTTTAGAATAACTTCTTCCTGACTGCCTGAAAATGCAATGCTGACGCCACCCCTGAAAGGTAAGAGACGTTTATAATTAAATCCTTCATGCGGTTCATGTAACCCACGGCACCCCCCAAAAGGCCAGCAGAACAGTGTCTGTCAGTCCCAGCCAACTACCTGAACCACCTCCGTGCCCTCGATTATCTTCCGGTAGTAGGAAACCGATGGGGAATTAGAGCTCCCCGCAATGACGTATGACCTCTCAGGGTAGGCTAGATCCCAAAACCTGAACACAAAGAAACAAAACCACATGCAGATGTTAAATTTTATCTGCTCAATGCAGCTGTTTAAAAGCTGTCTTGCTCTCGTGATGAAAATGAGTGGGCAGAAATGCTGCCATGTGCTTTCCACACTGAGTGGAAGGCAGCGATGCAGAGAGATCACCGCCCATATCAAGCCTGCACACGAGTTCCTGGGTAGTTTCACGTGGCCTTTATTGAAGGGCACACAGTTTCAGAGAAGCACCTCATTTTGCACTGCTTTTGCCGTGCTTGGCAACATTTAGCACACCCACAGGGGCAGAGGGGAAAGTGTAAATGAAAACGATGTGGTTTTATTACCTGATTTTCATGTCGGAGCCTGCTGTCAGTAATATGGGATTACCAGATGCTGGACTACAGTATATCCCGTGGATGCTGTGAGGAGAAGGCTATTAGGGAAAAGGGATATATAAAAATCAATTCTCACCAATAGCTGCTGCCATGCCCCACAGAGGGAATGCATTCTTTACCACACCCATCCACCCATCCAGTTCTCAAATGTTCCTGACAAATGCCAGGTTACTTTATTAGCAGGCCACATCTTAATACATTATGGTAAATTGCTTCCTTTTTATTCCTTAGGTTTCACAGAGCAATGCAACAGATTTAACTCTGCACGATGCGGAAACAGCAGGTTAAAGTGTGTATGAGATGTCACGCCCTGAATTTTGGCTCTTCCCTACTCTTCACTGACTCACGGGTTTTCTAAGAACACGACGGATATAGAAATAAAGTGCTACAGGTACATTCCACAGACAGCGTGAAATACCAATGAATATTCCGGTTATGCTGCTTTTCAAAAGGGGGTTTAATTTTGAGAGCAAAACAATTATGGCACCAAAATAAATTGCAGGGCGAGTTCCTGGTGCCAAACTGGCAAAGGCACAGGGATGGGTGGCTGTACTGGCACACCATGTGGAGTCTGGGGTGGTTCTGACCCTGGCAACTGAACAGAAACGGGGCAAGAAAAAGACTAGACCTGCATTTCGGAGAGGGGAGGCGCGCTGCTGGCCCACAGAGTGAAGCGTCGATCGCCCGTTTCCATATCCCACATGGAGACTTCATTGTTGCCTTGAACAGCTGCAGGAAAGACATTGCCATTGTAAACATGATGGCACAGGCCAGCTGGCTCTGTGCTCTGCTGCCACCGTACAGAGGGTATGGCAGAGACACGCCCCGCTGGCCCTCTGCGGCAATTGAGGTAGTTTTGCTTTAGCAGTAAAGCCTTGTCTGAGACTCGTTGGTTTTACCACTTAGGAGAGGCTTCACTACAGTGGGCAAGGACTTCTTAAAAATACTCCAAAGGGATGAACTTTATCACTCGTTTACTCTTTAGCAGGGAGGAAACAAACTAGAAAGCAGAGAGAAGCCTGCTTTATTTGTGTGTTTTTTCAAGAAGTTTGTTTTATCCCTCAGGGTGGTTAATAAATAAGTGAAGCCTGAAATTACTCTCATTTTACAGCAACTTTATCAACTTCAGAACGCGTTCCTGACACAAACACTCGAAAGCATGAGACAGTGTGAGAGGCAGCAAGGATGCAGCAGTGGCGAGCGTACCAGACGAGGCATCCTGGGAGAGTTTCAAGAGCTCTAACCCATGACACAGCTGGATTAGGCTCATGTGGAATGGGAGAACCTTTCCGCCTCTGGTCTATAGAGGCACTGAAGGCAGTGGCAGAACTCCCATCAACTTCAATGTATGTCACAGTTCTGGGCTTTGTCTTTTGTAACAATTTGTCCTTAAAAAGCGACGTGGTAGACAGCACCCTCATGAGAGTTGTAATGCTCAGAAGATGAGAATTGTAAAGGCTGTCTGTCATTTTCATCATGGCTTAACACAGCTTTCCTCCCGCCTCTTTTTCACTTTTGTTACTTAAATGCCAGGAAGAGTGCAGTGGCAGAACACAAGTACGAACCTTCCCTTTTTCCTCTCCCCAAGCAAAGCACAAAAAAAATCTACAAGGAAGGAAAAAAAGAAACCCAACTTCCCCCAGGGCTTGAAGCAGAAGCTGCTTTAATCACAACCTCTGGGAGCTGTGCGGTAAGTTTAAGGCATCTTTTACCTGCAATTACCCAGGACTGATAGACAGGATGCATGAGCAAGCGCCTGACTCGGGCCTTGGAAGGGTGAGAATGGCTGGAGATAGGTAACTGAAACCTCATGTCCCAGCAGGCCATGGTACCGTTGCTTGTTCCTGGAGAGAAAAAGCTCCCCGTAGTCAGAGGGATTAAACACATGGGTTGTGCCCATATCCCTGTGCTCTGTTCCTAGGGAGGTGGACCTCAGCCTCAGGTCCTCAGAGGACAGAATGCTTCCCACAAGTAGGTCAGGAGGTGTTTCTCTCCTCTTGTTTGAGAAAAGCATATTCTAGTAAAATCGGATCAAGCAAAAGCTTGAGCTATAGTTATTGTAAAAGAAAACCAGAAGGGGTGGAGGGGAGAGAGAGAAGCTAATGGGAAGTACGGGCTTACCAATACACAGCCAGCACTGGTGAATGTCCACAGCAAATGACGTTATGAGGCCTAATTTCAAGTCGTGTTTTAGAGTCCAAGCGTTGCTGCTCGATCGCAAATCCCATCCAACCAGAGACCCGTTAACTGTACCGTAAGCCAGTACGGACTGGGCTCCTGAGTTGAAGTGGTGCATATCTACCACACAGCCATCATCCTTCAGATCTAAGGACCTGAGTCAAAAGAATAAACTCATTTAGAAACAGACAGGGCTCCCTCCAAGTTCAAGATTCCTTCCGATAGCTAATGCTGAGCAGCACTGTCCTCTTCATGTAACTTCTCGAGGCACCTGCCAGAAACTACTTTCCGATTTCAGTACAACAGATGCTCTCCAATCTCTGCCAACAGGACCTGCGAGCCTTCTACAGGCTAGTAAAATGCTGTCAGAGGCAACCTGCCAACACAAACACAGCGCTGCGCACTGGGTGTCTCAAGGAGTGTGCTGTTTCTCTCCCATTCACACTCTGCACTTACCAGATCCTGGTTTACCCAGAGTTCACAGGCAGGAACCCCTCTCCACGTTACGTCACCAGCACTGTCACCAACCGCTCACCGTGTGCAGACGGACACCTTCCTCATGCACAAACGCAGCATGTACCGGAAGGGAAAATCTGGCTTGTAGTTTCCATCTCCATGAGATTTGGCTTATTTCATTGCTGAACTTAATTTCACTGCTGTCAGCACGGCCGGGGCTGAGCCAGCAGGAAGCCCAGAGCAATCAAGGGATCTAACTGAGGAATACACAAATGGTTTGAGCTCTGCGATGAGGTTTAACTGCTCTGAATACATACCTGCTTTGTATTGGATGAATTTTAGGAGATTTAGGGAGCTTTGAAGCTTCAATACTAAGAAGCTGGATGGCACCATTATCCGAAGCTATAGCCAAGTAATGCGAGCCTTGGCAGAATGTGAGTGTCTTTACGTGTCCTCCAATCCGCGAGTATGTCAAAATGGATCTGAACAGTACAGAGAGAGAAAGAAAAAAAAAACTAGGATTTTTTTTGATGGCACTTTGAAAAAAGAAGAATGACTTCTTTCAAACACCTACTTAAAAGCAATGGCTCTTGAGAGAGCTCTGAAAATAACATGTGTTCCAAAGTCAGAGAGTGACAAAGCCTGTGTTGCCTCTGCAAGCTGAGCTCTCCATCTTTGAGCCTCTGGCTTATGAGCATCTCCAGCTGCAGAAGCACACACCTGTCTACCAGTAAAATAGGAGTCTAACCTAGATCTGTGTCAAGTAGCATACCCTACCTACCACACCACCTCTGTTTCCACCACCAATACGGCTCTCCTCTGTCAGTATCAGTGGATGAGACAGCTCAGCATAACGCTAATTTCTTCCAGAAAACTCAGACAGCTTTCAACAGCAGCACCAGTATATATTTATGAATAGAAATAAAATCAAAAGGCTGCAGTTACTACAACTGTGAAGCAGTCCCTTTGCATTTGCTAGCAATTTCTTTTTCTTGTATTAACTAACTGAAACAGCAACCTAATATTTTACAGCTGCATGCCAAGAGGAACACCAGCGTATTTCATGACTGCTATCTCCAGCACACCCACAAGTGATTCATACTTTGCTCCCTGCTCTACTTTACTTCAGACTCTAAAACAGCAGCCCCCAAATCCGAGAAGTTTTAAAGCTACCTGGTTGTAGTGGTCTTTCCTTCCATCTTTTGGCTGTTCCAGATTTTCACTGTGCCATCGTTCGAGCAAGTGGCAAAAATGGAGTGTTCATCAGAGACTCGAATGCGGTTCACCGCAGACTTGTGTTCATGGAGGTGAGCCACCAACAATCCCTTGGGACGCCATCCTGCAGTGGAAAACAAACCCATGAGGTTTGGTGTTGATTTCATAACCTGATTAGGAACAGGAAAATCTCCCTGATGCCATCCGCCACCAGCTACACCGGGATATAGTCGTTAACAGCTGCGAAGCACAGAAGGCACAGGAAGCACAGAGCTAACGGCGTTTTAAATACTAAAGGCAAAAGCCTGTTTGCTCACTTCTGAACTAAACCCTACTGGCAGATCTGGGTAGAAGTTTTCTTTTAGATGGGTTCCATGTACATTCAGTGAAATTACAAAAGCTCTTCTACGTATCTTTGTAGAGATACTAGTGCACAGCTCTGCTGTCAGCATGCAGACTGCACATGGCTACCCACCAAACGCCCAAACTGCACATAATGAGCAGCATGTCTGAAGAGACTGAAGTTCCTGGATTGTCTGTAGAGCGCTTGAACTGACATGCTCGGTGTTGTACTATGGGCTACGCTGTCACCTACCTACCTAGTAAATAAATAACAGCTCTTCTACATCCCACAGAACATTTACTCCAGTCCTTCAAAAAGAAATCGAGGAGTTGAGCTGCCACAAGATAACTCTTGCCAAGGAATTGCCAACACTTGGCTGAAATAAGTAATGCTCCAGTATCTGGCTGCACTTCTAACAGGCAGCGACTTCAGTGAAGGACTAGCAGCAGATGAAGATAATGAAAGACAGACCATTTCAGAATAAGACATAAACTTTAAATATGAATGTTTTTGCAGCACTCGTGTGGGACAGCAGCTCAGCTGCTGGTACTTGGACACGTTATTTCAGAGGCTGTAAAACTCGCCTCAGAAGACAAATGCACGGCTTAGCCAAGCTCAGTCAAGGCTGGCAATCTTCAAACACTCTCTGGTTGGATCATGTTCCTGACGATTTTCTACTACTTCCCGGAAGCTGACACGGTAGCTATATATGTCCAGGCATGTGGATTTACTGAACAGCTTCAGCATCGCTGTGCGATTCCTGCAAGCTTGGCTGTGCAAGCTCTGCTATCAGCATCTGGAGCTGAAGCACATCAATTCCCATTACTAGAGGCCATGTGGGATACATTTCTCACCTCCCAGCAGTGTTCCTCCCCTTGCCCAAATGAAGCTATGGGTTGTTACAGGATGGCAAGTTATCTGCCATGTACCTGGTTACAAACCGACAGCTCTGTCCACGGGGACAGAGCGCCCAGAACAACCTGGGCTTCAGAGCAGCAGTTTGGGGCTGTTACTGCAAGGGGAACGATCTAGGTCGCAGACCCTCCTCTGTATTTTGCAAATAGATGTTCTGCATAGTAGGCACATCTCCTAAACTAATAATTTCCTCTCCTCCTTCATCTTTTGCATTTTTCCCTTGAAATGACTATGTTTTGAGTCAAAATATTTTTTTTTTTGGTGTAATAACCCTGCTGGGCTGTGGTTTACCTGGAGGTGGGGGCTTGCTCTCCCACTCGGCATTCTCCATCATCTGTTTGGCCAGTCTCTCCGCATTGCACTGCTCTCGCTTCTGCTGGATCAGCTGCTGAAGCTCAGTTTTGCATGTGGTGATGCGTAACTGGTGTGCAGATGGGGACGCTGTATTGCTCAGTACCTGCATGGTCGGCTTCCTGGGCTGAACTGCTCCATCAGATGCCTGCAAGAGAAAAGCACTTAGAAGTATATGCCTTACGTTGTACACACAGAAAAACCCTGCTCTTCAGATTACTGGGTGGCACCAAAGAAAAATGGAAAAATCTTCTTTTATTCAATCAATTAGCAAGGAATTAGCATTAAAAAAATGTCATGCTTGCATGAAAACCATTAAAACAGTGGAAATTAATATTTATGGAGAAGCTTAACCATTCACTCATTCTACCCTGTTTGCCTGGTCTGTTCTGTATTCTGTTTGTAGAAACTCTTGCTAGTGCAGCTCTTCTGTTCAAGTGACTAAACTTACTCCCATCCTCTCTCAATCTCTATTTTAAAAACAAGAACTTGAAAGTCAGCTGCTCTGCTGGGGAGGATGCCAGCGAATGGCACCAGTGTACAGGAACCTCCAAACAGACCAGCGCCACATCCCTGTAGTCACACTTGGCGTTAAAACAACTGGGTCGTTTTGGTCTGAGATGTGGAGATAGTGTTTTTCCGCAGTACCTGTGGGGAGGATGACAGAGTGGCACAAATGCCAGCCGAGGACTCGGAACGAAGTGGCTTCCCAGCCTGGATGGCTTCAGGATCAGTAGTTTGCCCATGTCCTTTGGGTATTGGCTGGGAGATGTTAGTTGGTTCCAGTGACCCAAACATGCTCTTCCATTCTTCATTTACATTTGAGTCTTGCTTTACGTGTTTTCTAGCTATAAGCCATCAGGAGGGAGAGAAAAAAAAACATAACCATGACAACATTCCCTCAGGCTGACATTACTTTCAGACTAGATGTGAATCCAATGCTTACATGCTAATTTCTTATTTATATAGTTAATAGAGAAAAACCTACTGCTAGGTTGTTTAAGCCAGCTGACAGGGATTTTTTTTTGTACTTTATCTATACAGACCATGTAATATACCTACCGCGTTTGTCATCAGCCTCCTGCTTTGTTTTAACAAGATCTACTTGTCTCCCACTTATTCCCAGAGCTGACAAGTCAATCACCCCTTTCTGACTGCTGTCATGCAGGTGGCTCTGATCCACTATATTGGCTTTAGCTTTATTTGACTTTAACATAAAGTCTTTCAGTGCTAGCAGTTTGTCTTCTTCCTCCTCAGTCATCCCCTGCAGAATGAAGAGAAGATGTTATTACTTACTTTTGAACAAGAGCATGTACAAGGCACAAAGATGTAAGAAGTGGTAAGATTAACGACTGGCTCGGAAGTGGAAGGAGAGAGCACATCCCAGAATTCATGACATCAGCCTATTGCTCACACAAGACTGCGGGTAAGTGCTGTAGCATAAGGATATCTTTCCTCCTCAGGAGCAGGGCTAGGAACAGTGAAAGGGTGGAATAGCATTCCATATCGGATCACTGTCTGGTGCTCTCTGCTTCGGTGCCACCTGGGCCATGCTTACAGCACACGGGCCACAGGGAAAAAACAGGAGGAAAAAAAACCCTAACACCCCTTGCCACAGACACGCTCAGCTGCAGTCCTTCCTCTTGCCAGTTCTCACTGCTTTGGGTGGGTGAGTGAGTCTTAGTGTTCCCCTCTTCACATATAATCCTCAAAACTCCCCAGCTCCCTTTGGCTTTTGCACTGTTACTTTCATGTCTGTCTCCTCAACAACTGCATCCTCTTCTCTCCAGCCCAATACATGGCACATACTCTCTAACACTGGCACCACGACAGAGCTGTCAGAAATCAGACATACAACTGACTTCTTTAAAAAGAGGATGTAATTGGGAAACCCAAACATAGGTTTGCCCTATTTGTAGCACATCTTTTCAGAATCTTCCTTAACTTCTAAACTCTTTGTCTTACATGCACATACTGAAATCAATGAAGTCAGTGGTTTGCAGATCAGCACCTCAGCCTGGGCGCCCGCAGAGCAGCAACCGCAAGGTTAGGGTCTGCAGAGACACGCACAGCCCAGGAATCTCAAGCCTGACTTTCAAAGTACAAATGAAAAACAATCACTTGTGAAAGCAGCTTCTTCAGGAGCTGTGCGATGGCAGGGTCCTCCGGGGGTGGGCAGTCGGTGAGAGCACCGTTCCTCTTCTTCTGACGCATCTGAAGGTGTCGGAAGAGGCTTGTGATATCCTTCGATCTTAAGACATAATCGAATATGGAACGGCTGACAGGCTCTTTCAGGACACTTAGCAGGACTATTTCTTTATCTATCTGCAATTCAAAAAGACAGACCAGTCAGCCTGGAGAAGGACAAGATCTATATCAACATGGGGAAATCTAGCAGTAAAGGCTGGTGTCTGCAGCACCTTTTTTTTTTCTTTTTTTCTTTTTTACTTGTTTTTTTACTTGTTTTGCACTTTTTTTTTTCCCTAGCCTGAAAGTCACTAACTGGACAACTGCAAATATTAATACAAAAATCAATCTCTTCCTCTGAAGGCATGTTCTAAAAACCAGTTTCAGGTTTCCAGCTCAGTCCTGAAGAGATGCTTTCAAACTTAGAGAAACAAAAATCACATAGGACTTAAAAATTACTGCACATGATTGTGCCAACAGTCTCGATTCAGCTTCTCTCCTTTTGTGAAAGCAAAAGGTCCTATTAGAAAGTGTTGGTCCTATTAGATTTTCTTTGTTCTCTCTCCCTGCTCTCCCAGCTGTCTCAGAATGTTAACTTGGATAGCTGGATGGGATTAAAAATTCTACTACTAGTACAGTGGCATTTCAAACTTTGGCTGTCTTTGTCCCACACGTACCCAGTAAAAATACCAACTAGAAGACCTCTTCCCTCATCAGTCAGACTATGTGTACAAGGAATAAGGATGCACAAGCATGTACTGATGTAATACTTGAAAGCATATTGGGATGTTACTAAACAGTCAGAAGAAACGGATGAGTTAAGGCGTAATTGAGAATCATTAACTGGGGCAGTCCTTATAAAGGTTGTTCATTACTATTAAAGCAGAAAAAAACAAGTTTCTGTTCTCCCAGGTGGCGATTTACTGAGTCCAGAGAACGTGCAAACGGACAAAACGTCTTGTGCACAATCCAGGCTACTCACAGCCCCAATATTCCCCTGAGTTGATACTTTTTTAGACTCCTATAAACTAGCACAATATTGCGAGAGTTTGGTTGTAAACAAGGCAGAGGAGGGCTTGAACCAGAGACACACCTGTTGACTTTAGGCTTTGTAAAATGTTCTGTCATTTGCAACAAATTTGAGGCAACAGTCTTTCCAACATGGAAGGCAATGGCCACTCTGTCCATGTCTGCCAGCAGAGATCCCAAAACCGTATCACCTCTAACCTTAATTGAAAAAAAGTCTACTATTCTTATAGCCAGGACCATGGCCAAGACAGGCCTGGGAGTTCTGGCTGGTCAAGGTACAGTCACCTTGTGTGAGGTATTACCTGTATTATTGGCTGAGTGACGAAAGGGTGGAGGTACGGCATGAGCTTGCAGTAGACGTCAGCAATGTTCAAATACTGCGCTACCACAGTGATAAATCCCACTGCACCGTAACGTATCCAGAGATTGGGATGACACAGGAAAGGTGCTGCAAGAAAATCAGGCCGTTAAAACATATCATTCATACTAGAGAGGGGATCATCCTGTGTATGGCAGCCGGGGATATCATTTCCTTCCCTTAGAATTACCCCCAAACGGAGCCTTCCCTCCTGCAGAGCTCCAAGGTTAAAACCCTCACACTGAGAAAGTTAATTCATGGACTTCACTGTGCCCGTGCTGCTCAGCTTCCTTGCTCTTGCCAAAAAGTGTATCTTTCCCATTTATTCATTTCCATCCCTAACTGTCAACTCCCGATTTGCCAAGGAGACTAATCCAAAAATAAATCCCAGCCTTATTCTGGACAGTTATGGAGAATCCTAATACCAGGGATTTTTTTTTTCTTTTTTAAGCAAATACTTTATTCCTTCCTCCTTCCCCTCTCTTCTTCGCACAGGCACTACTTATATTGTAGAACTGTCAGAAGTCCACCTCAATTACGTGGGTTTTTTAGAAGTTGTACTCAAAGGACGATATCTAGTTGTGCGATACAATCCCAGATCATCTGCCCCAAATTCTGAGTGCACTGGAAAAGTCATAACATTAGGAAGATGCAGATGACATTTCAGAAGAACAGTTTGTATTTTCTTTTCCACACCCGGTAAATCTTGGGCACGATAAGCCTAATATGAGTGAAGCTTTATGCAGTACTAAGATTTATTTTCTTAACCAGGAAAGCAGGGTATTCTCCAGCATTTCCACTTACCGATATCACAAGCAAACTCATAAATATGGGGCTTTTGCAAGAGCCCCAGCTGGCACATACAAGTAAGAGCATTGAGGGCTTTATAAATGACAAATTCCTCAGCATCACTGAGCCCTTGCTGAAGCAGAGGCTTCAGTATTGATGAGCTCTGCCAGCCAACGTAAGCAGCAACACCTGAAACGTAAAAAACACACTTAAAAATCGAAAGACTTCTACACGTAACTGCCTCACACTGCTCTATGTGTCTTTCGCAAGAAGCCAGGACGCTGTGCCCTGTGCTTTGGCTACCCCACTGCTCCTTCTAAACAAATTTGGACAAGTTACTAGCATCACACCTTGGTGGGGTTTGTTAGCAGAGCATTTTGCAACTTCCAGTCATAACGGAACGTGTGCCTACCATAATGGCCCTGCTGGAAGCCTGATCTCATCTGGTTTTCTTGCCAGGCCCCTGAAGTTCCATTTTTCCCCCAGGTACTGCAACAGGAAAGTTTTCTTGACCTGCAGATCCTGAGCACTGACTGCCAGCAACAGTCATGTGCAATAATTTCCAACTCACATGGAACATCAGAGGTACTTAACAGCTGCTGCCATCACTGGTAAGGTTCTTTAAATTGTTATTAAGTTTTCTGAGCTGACAGGAATTGTTAAGTGAGGTTTTAAAGCACTAAAAAATGTTGCAAATTGTAACTGTAGCCTATACCAGTGCACAGTTTTCACCACACGAACAGGTCTGCTGCAGTTAAGGGGACTACCTTCAAATGTGGAGCGATGCATCCACTAGACAGCCTGCACAAATCTTAGTATCACTTGTCAGAGTTCAGCGTTTAGAGTTAGCGGCTTTAGCAAGGACTCAAAAGAACCCCCCACAACATTTAAAGTTTATTTTTCATGTTAATCTAACCTTCACTTAAATGTGCTTCAGTCCCATTTGTATTATATAATTGGACTAAAAGAAAAAATGTATTTACATTGTTTCATCTTCATTCCCTAAAGAAACATTTACACCCAATTATTCAACCAAGTCTTCTCCTGCAAATTAGAGAAATCCTTGTAAGAAAGGACTTTTACATGACTGTTAACAGTTTCCAGGATATGCAAAAAGGATTATTTACATTGTTATCTCTCCACCGTGTTTGGCTGAAGGCAAACACTTACCGACAATGCTGTCAAAGAAAGCTCCTCGAAGATGCCAGTCATTCTTATCATTTAAGAAAGTGATCATATGAGACAGGAGAACATCATTGGCTTTCTGACGTCCAAAAAAGACACAGAGACGTGTTATTCCATTTTCCATCAGTGTCTGTTTCACAATATTCTCCGGGTCACTTAGCAGAGTCACAACTTTCTGCTGGACCATTTCATGCAAGGCTTGCAGCTCTGCAAGAGACAACAGGATGAACGCTTGGGCTGGCGAGAAACAAAATGTGCGTGTGCACTACCTGCTGCTGAAGGAGTTAGACCCATGGGGCTTCCTGGAGAACCCCGACTCAGTGAGAGGAGCAACACAGCAGAACCCCAGCAGTCCCAGTGTCTGCCTTACCAAAGACCTCAGGCTATGCACGAGGTGGTGGCAAAGCCACAGGGTATGGAGACGCGAGATGCTCTTACCAGATCAACAAATTCTAAACTTGTCACAACTGCAGCTAAGGTGACCCAGTTCATTATATATATGGAGGAAATGCAGACGTGAAGAAGCATCAGGATGAGTCAGCAGCACTGTTACAACAAAACATTTCAAGGCAATGCTGGTTTGATGTTTATTTGACCATCACTTTCAAAATTTGTGAACTGACAACAGATCAGGAGTGTATTTTCCATTCAGTGGAGAGATTGGCTTCATTGAGGGCAGAGAGGGGAACAAACGATACTTGAAAAAGTGAGCACTTCCAACTCCACTGAGTATCAGCAGCGACCCTAACAATGCTGACAAAAAGCCTGAAGATGACCTTGCCCAGGCCTTCTACTCCACGATGCAACTGAAACGGTATTTGTATTAAATGGAATTAACAGAACTGTCCACGCACTGGCTATTATCTCAAGCTGTACAGGGGAGCTTCTCAAACAAGCAGCCCAAGAATTTCCGTTACGGCCATCCCAGCTTTGCAGGGGTGATTACCAGCTGCCTGCAGACAGATGACCAGCTATTTTGTTTTCTATCAAGAGTCTGTCTGTCAGTCACATGAAAAAGTTGCCTTCTGGGTTCATATTTCTCATGCTTGGTTTCTAAAGGGGTAAAAAGAAGAGAACTATTCAAAATTCTTTCCTCCTTATGCTATTTCTTTCATCTCCAAGCTATTTTGAGGGATAGAGGACAGTACTTCTTAGAAACACAGCTCATATGACGAGGCCTACTCTCACTCCTCTGCAATTCTGAGCACCCCATGCCTTACGTGAAGGAACTTGAAGGAGATCTTCTATGTTTGGTTTTGGTAGGTTGTTTTTTTTAAGGCATCATCCTGCAACTAGTGAAGAGGTAACTGAAACATGCCTTTTCCCTACCAAATGGAGTAAGTGTGGGACGTTTTCCAATAATGATTAGTCACAGATTGATCTACTTAACCCAAAAGAGAAATGACAGTTTTTAACCACAAACTCCTCCCAGCTTAGAAGCCTTGCCCGGCACCATTCTGGAACTCTGTGCATTGCCAAAGGCACTGGAGCTGACACACAGGTTACTTTTTACCATCCCTCCTTCCCAAGGGACAGAAAGAGAAGAGCCATCCCTGGGATGTTAACCTCTTCTCTGTGCTACAAGGACAACAGCGCAGACCCCATGGCACCCACAGTCACAGAGTGCAGACAAGAACTGCCAGGCACAGGAACAGAAAAGGAAGAACAACTGAAAAACACTGTACTACGACTACGCTGGACTCTGGCAGGTTTTCCGGAGCGAACGCTGCCTGTCACTTCCAGGGAAGCGCTATCTGGAATACAGCCATGTTTTTGCAGCTGACTTGTTTACAGGAGGGTGAGTGAAGCTGGATACACAGCCAGGCAGCCAGCATCACAGTCAAACACCTTGAGAACGTCCAGAGGAGAAAAGTGTGTTTATAGACTCTTCTGTCTTTCACAACGGTCAGAACAGAGGTGCCTGTTTCTGCATGAAGCTGCCACACACTCGCTTTGATATTGGTAAAGGCAGAGCTCTCTTCCACTTACCAGGAAAGCTAAGTTCTCAGAGAGGAGGAAGATCAGTGCTAACTTGGAGCTTTGGCCCATGATTTGCTATTCTAAGCAGGCAAGGTAAGTGAAAGCAACATTACCTGTGTCGTAGTTATCACTAGGGTGAGTCGTTTCATCCATTTCTTCACCATTTGGTTCATTTTCCATATTCAGGTTTTTCAGCTGGACTAACTCCAGAAATCTCAGAGCTGTTTCTGCCAAAAGCGCTATGTTTTCTGCAAAGGAAAACGTTTTGGTTAAGAATTGTTCTACTTTGCCAATTTACATCAGTCTGATGATCCCCTGATGGCCAGATTCCACTTCTAGAGCATTTTCCCCCATGTTTATCCATGCAATGTGGCACCGTTCTGTACTGCCTGGTTGCTGCTGAAGCAATTCGGGCTATATTAGGTGGGTCAGGCCATGGCTGGCACAGGAATAATCCCGTCGAGGCAGAAGTCCCACATAAGTAGCTGTCTGAGTGTCGTCCGAGACAACAGCAGCTCGGCAATGGAGCCCAGCCACCCCTCTGACCACTGCTGAAGAGTGTGCTGCAGCAGCACCGGTTAGCTCAGGTATTAGATTGCCTTTAAATACAGATACAGATTTATTTGAAATTTAAAACGCTTTCTTAAAAGAAAAGCTATTTGAAATGACGGCAACTTAATCAGACTTAACCATCCACAGTTCAAAGAACATTTCCAAATTTCAGAAGACATTCGAGCTGTGCTCAGTTTGAAAATCAATCCAACCACTGAACAGAGAGACGCTCCGTGTCAGCAGACGCAGCTGGAGTCTGTGGGCACTGAGACCTGCAGCCTTTTCCCACTTGCAGGAAAGGAGATTGCATTTTTCTTCCACTTCAGCGTATTTAACAAGTTCAGCTTTATATTAGTTCATTTAAAAATGAATTAGGAATAGAGTATAATTTTAAAAAATATGGGTTTTCTAATCTACAAGTAAAAGTGAGGCATGAAAAAGTAGTTCTTTCATACAGCCCTGAATGTGGAAGACCAACGTGACCACAAGCAACTGGTTCTATTCTTCAACTACACACTGACTTCGATAATTAGTTTCATCAGCTTACTTAGTAAACAAAAGAAAAAAATCACTTGGGACATCTTCAACTGAATCCTGCATTTATAACTGCAAAACCCCAACCAAACCAAAACCAACACAGTTGAACATACGCCAGTCATGGCCGTAAGGGTACACGGTAAAGAGCAAATATGGGCATGACTCCAACGCTGCTTCCTGAGCCAGGCAGAACTCATGTACCTGCAAACCGCTAGGAAATGCAGAAAAGCCCAAGAGCTGGAGTTTGGGCTGGATTTCCACTTACCAGCATACGCCAGTCTGACGATGGTGGCTTCATCCTGGGCCAAGTGTGCAATGCCTGGCAGAATGTATTCTGGGTAAATGTTAATGTCATTGCGTGGCACCTCTTTCACGAGAGCAAGAACTTTAGTGAGTGTCCTCACCGATTCTGCCCTCACCCTGGGCACAGAGTCATTGCTGAAATGCAACAGATAAGGAGTGATACGATCCAGAAGAATCTCGACACTTAATCTTGGTGCTAAATGAAGAATCAGTTCCAAAGCGGCCAGTTTTGAATCACAGTATTTGAGAGTCTGTAAACAGGAAGTTATCACAGACACTAGAATAACCAGCCCATTCTCTTTTGTCTCTCCCTCGGCTTTCTCTGTGCGGTCATGCCCACAGAGATTGTGAATGATGTTGTCCAGGTCTTTACGTATGACCAATATACGCTCATCTGCCGATACAAACGTTTCCTTGGCAAACTGGGCCATGTAAGGCTGAAGGAAAGTGTAAAATATTTCAGGAAATGCATTGTTACGTTGCTGTTTCAAATAATCTTCAGCTGCTAAACGTTTATCTGGCTCGCGATGGACCATCTGAGTGACCTTGAGAAAGGCAGAAGTAGGAGGGAGTGGGAGAGAAAGATTAAAGGTTTAGACATTTGTCATACAAAACAAAACCTCAAACCAATCCAAACCCAAACAACAAAGAATCTGTTACCAGAGCAGGTGAAATACCCTACAAAGGGGCCACACAACGGTGCTAACGCTGCAGTCCATCCTTACCAGTTCTCTGATACTGCAGTCTTCAATTTTGTTTAGGACTTGATCAGGGGAGAAGAGGCCATTTCTGTAAGCCAAAAGCTGAGATAAATCGAACAAGGGTACGCCTTCTGTGAAGAGCTCTGCTATTACACAGCCTGGGGAACAAAACCAAACCAAAACAAACCAGTCAAAGAAGTCAGAAGATTATAAACGGACGCTTTCGCTTTGCTGTCTACATGCAGACAAGAACAAACCCTGGGCGGCTGTTAGCTCCTCGGAAAAGAGTGGAAGGGACACAGCATCTCAGCTCCAGAGACTGGCTATTTACACTTGATCCCTGAATTACCTCCCAAGTATTTAATTTCAAATGTGCCAATAGCAGAGGAGTTTGCAATTAGGAAGCATGAGGCAGCAACTTCAGCCACGCAACAGCTGGAAAACACACCACCCGAAAAGGAGCCCACATCACTGTCACGTGGGAAGCCAGCATGGACTGGACGGTAGGTCGAAACTGAGCAGCCCTTTTACAGAAAGAAAAGAAATAACCTCTCTTTCCACAGCCATGCTGGAGACAGCACACGCTTATAAGCCCAGTGAGGAATAATGTGATTGCCAAAGACAGTGCTCCCCGTTGTGTACATGACACACGTTCTCTTCAAAGGTCCCACTCCTGCAGTTTGCCTGTAACGCTCAGCGCCTCGCTGTATCTGTGGAGCGCCCTGGAGGTTTGGCCACAAGAGCAGTTTGTAAAATGAAGTAACCATTACCTTAACATTCAGATTTTCATTCACTTTAAGAAAAAAAAAAAAAAGGCCAAACTTATGGCTTCCAAACTCCTCAAGACCAGCCCAAGACTCAAGACAGGCTCCCACAGTCAGGCTCTATTTGCAAGAGGGACTATGACAGGAGCTCACTTCGTTATCCAACTTCCTGCCCGTGGGGAAAATGAACTGCAAAGCGCCTTCTAAGGCCAATAGTGCCAAACTGCCCTGGAAGCTGGCTCAGCCCCCAGGCAGACAGACCTCTGGTGAACCACTGACTGGTTCCTCCTCTTGTGTCGCACGGGGCATATGCTACATGTCCCCAGAACCTCTGCCATGAGATGATGGTCTGCGGCTTGCAGAACCATCTCTTTCCCAGGGCAGAGTTGAGCTGTAACAGAACAGTTTGTGATTTCCCTCCTCAGATAACACAGTGATGCGCTTAAGTAGCTTACTGTATGGTGTCTGTACTCTTCCTGTGAATGAAAGATTTGGGGTTGGGTCTTACACTTAATATAAGCAAGTTTTTCTACATGCTATACATAGTATATTCTACAATATACTATAAAATAACTAAATAACTGTAAAAATAAGGAACCAAAAAAAACCCAACCCCAAGTAAGCTTTTTTGCACACTGACACACAATGGTAAACACCATGCTGGTCTCTCCTGATGGCTCCAAGTACCTGCGGAAAAGATATCCATTGCACGTCGTAACTCCCCTCTCGTTCGCTGGTTGCTATTTGCCAAGTCTACCAAAGGCGTTGAAGGGTCTCGCATGTTTTCCAGCTCTGTAGCAAACATGCTGCCATCGACAAAGCGCTCGGGAGCGATATAGCACGTTCTCCGCCGTGATGTGTCGAAGAAATAATTGAAGTCAGCAGGATTGTCTTCGGGCAGATAGGTTGGTTTAAAACTGGCAAAGTCAGTTAGAAGAACCCAGTTCCAGCTGGTCACCATGATGTTCTCCGTTTTAATGTCCCCATGGCGGACTCCAGATTTGTGGGCTTGGTCCACCGCAGTGAGGATCTGGAAGGCGATCCACCTCTTTTCAATGTTGTTCAGGAACGGCCTGGTACTGATTCGATCGTACAAGTTGTCCCGTACGTACTGTCTGAACAGCATGGCGGCCTTCTCGGACAGGGTGGCTTTCTGGAAGGGCAGGCAGTTCTGTGCCGAGTGTAACCGTATCTTCAGCTCCTCCAGCTCCTGCTTGTAGCTCGTCAGGGGTAAGGTCGGATCCTGGATAGCAAACACCTTCACGACCACCAGCCCCTCCCGGTGCTTGGCTCGGGCCACCTTGAAGAAGCGGGTGCTGCCCAGGCTCTTGTCGTACTCGAAGTCGTGGATGTCCGAGAAGTAGCTGTCCACGGAGAGGATCTGCGAGGGGGCGATGCCAGCCAGCTGGTTCCCCATGGCGGCAGCTCCTGCCAGGCGCAGGCACCGCTCCGGGGCTCTCCCGCCGCAGCCTGGGCAAAACACAGCGTCTCTTTCACACCGGGGCCGCCCCGCTGCTCCGGGCCCCGCGCAGCGCGGCCCCGGCTCCCCCGGGCCCCCCGCCCCTCCTCAGGCCCCGCCGCCGCTCTCGACCCTCGCCAGGCGCCGCCGCCGGGGCCCGGCAGCACCGAGTCTCCTCGCCGCACTCACCGGCGCGGCCCGCCCGGCCCAGGCAGAGGCGGGACCCCCCGGCCCCAGCAGCGGGAGGGAGCGAGGCGGGCGGAGGGCGGCGGAACCGGCACCGCTCGGCGCGGGAAGGGGCGGGCCATGAGCTCACATCCTGCCGGGCTGCAGAGGGAGCGGGGCCGGCGGGCCCCGGGCCCCGCGCGGCTGCGGGGCTGGCCTCACGGCCTGCGGAGAGTCGGGCTGGGGCTCCTGCCCGCCTCCATGAAGGAATTTCGGCTTTTGCTGCGATCTGGGCTGGCTGTCCACTCGGGAGGCTTTGGTTTCACGGTTGTATTCCCTGGAACCGCGGAGCGCCCGGCAGGAAGGGCCCTACGGGGTCATCCGGTCCAGCCTTTCTTAGGAACAGCCTGGTCTAGTCGAGCTGGCCCGGCCCCTGTCCAGCGGAATCATAACAGTGTCCCATGCTGGGGACTCCACCACTGCCCTGGGGAGATTATTCCAATGCCTGATTGTTCTTGTTGTGAAAAATCTTCCTGTTGTGTCCAGTCGGAACCTCCCCAGGAGTAACTTGTCCCCGTCACCCCTCGTCTTTCCCATGGGACTCCTTGTAAAAAGGGAGTCTCCATCTTCTCTGCAGCCACCCTTTACAGACTGTGACGTGGTGACAAGGTCCCCCCTGAGCCGTCTTTCCTCAAGGCTGAACACACCCAGTTCTCTCAGCCCATCCTCACGTGGCAGCTTCCCAGTCCTTGGACCATCTTTGTGGCCCTTCTCTGCACCCTCTCCAGCCTGTCCACATCTTTTTTGTGCAGCGGGGACCAAAACTGGACCCAGCATTCCAGGTGTGGCCTGACAGTGCTGCATAGAGTGGGATAAAGACTTCTTTGTCTCTGCTGGTGATGCTCTTTTCGTCAGAAGGTGGCCAGCCCACCCTGGTGATGTGCCTCTCATGCTCTTTAAACAGAAAACACATTACTGCTAACGGTGTAGGAACCTACACGTCCCCAAACAGAGTGTGCCAGTACTTAGGATTTCCCCATGGCTGAGGACCCTCTCTGCTGCAAAGGGATGACAGAGACCGCATAGTCATGCTCCCGGCTCAGCTGGAGAGGAGCATCTGTTGGCCCCTGGGGCTTAGCTGAGCTCCTGCCTTTGCTCACAGGAGGCTGAGTTCACTTTTCAGAAGTACGAGGGTGAGGCTTTTTGATACCAAGGGCTTTTTGTAGCTCCCGCAGGAGAGTGCTCAACTTAGTGCTTTGCTGCCAGCGAGGCCATCAGTTGCTGGCCCTGGCTGAGACACCTTCCTGTGCTGCCGGGCATACAGCACGAGTGGGCAGAGTGCTGAGACCAAAACAGGGGTGCATTTTCAGGCAAAGTAATTGGAGTTAATCCTAGTTAAGCTAAATTGGCCGCAACAAGTGGAGTGGGTGCATTTGTGACTTCAGAGCAATGAAACAGAAAAAAGAGCGACCTGTGTACGTGGTCTCCTCCCACCAGTCCTCCCCTTCCTAGGTTACATACTGCTGAGTTGCTGCTCCGAATGGAAGACTCACAGGAGGGGAAACCTGTCATTTCATTGTGCATCTCTGGTCCCATGTATTCAGATGGGTACCGAAGTAGAGAGACAGTTTGCAGCATCTGTGGACCGTGCTGAGTTTAATGGGAATTAAACAAGCCACCAAATACATCGCCATCTTTTTTCCCTGCTGCCCAGATGTGATTCCCTTCTAAAGCAAACTCCCATGGATACCTGTGCAGACTGGTTTGCCTTTCATCGTGTCCTGAAAATGTCAGAACTCTGCTGTTTCCATGGAGCTGAGCCTAGCTACAGAAAAGCAAAAACATTATGGTGCCAGTAATCTCAGTTCAATCACGGATGAGGATTAGAGATATCCTGGAAACTCCCTGTGCGCACTGCTGTGTCTAATGCTCCAATGCTCCTGTCCCAGTACCAAGGATTTACCCCATGCTCAGAAATGAGTGGGAAGGGGTCGACATGCACATAGTTTAAAAGCAGGAGGTTGTCTGTAACAGCGGGAAGAATTATGTCTGTGAACCACAAAAATTGCTGGTGCAATGAAGGAGAAGATACTAAAAAAAATACCAGGGCTGTTGTTTGGCAAACTTAAAGTCCTTGTCATTGTGGAGCGTAGAACTGAGCACGAACGCCTCACCAGCCCTTACCAGTCTGCTCTTCTCTGGAGAAAAGGCTTACGCTCTCCACGCTCAGCCAGGCCACTGGTGCTGGGGGGTTTATGCATTTGTCCCTTCCAGCTCTGGAACCTACCAGCTGATTGCTGCCAAAGCTGGCAGAGGTGCAGGTTCTAAAAATCAAATTTCTTAAAGTTGGGTGGTGGGAAGACAGAAAAGACAAAACCCCCTCTCTAGGTGTCCTGCCTGGGCACCTGCTCTGACTTCCCAGGGTTTAGCTGACAGACCAGGGGAGATGGGTCTTTTCCAGGTCTCAGCTGTGGGAAGAACTTCAAAGAAGCTCTAGTTGGACACCAGAGTTGATCAACCAGGAGAGGCAGCTCTGTAGGAAACCCCATTTCACTAATTCTAGGGCTTATGGAGGTATCTATGTTGTATGAAACCAAAACTACTTTGGCAGAAAAAAACAGATTTAATGAATCTCCACTCTAAAGCATCTTGGAATAAGAACAAAGTGTTTGAAACTCACAGATTTGTACGTTTCAATGGAAAGGGCGTGGGAGATTTTCATTTGAATGATTCTTTATGTCAGTGTTCTGGATAATTTTTTGCCTTTAAAAAGGTTTATTATTTATTAAAAAAGCTTATTATTATAATTTGTTTATTTATTTTTATTATCAGTTTACTTTATCTGAGTGGTGCTTTTTTGGTTACTACTTTGTAAAGGCATTCAAGATTTGTGCATCTCACCCCTGCTTAGGACATGTGAACATGTTGAAACCTTCTGCAGCCCCGTTCTGCTCCATTAAAGCTTCTGACAGCCTCTCCTGCTGACTGAGCATGGCTTCACCACGTGTGGCATGGTGGTGGTCCCGGGGACCTACGCGGGTGAGGGGAGCGGTGTACAGCACAGCAGGAGAATGGCCTGAGGCCGAGTCTCCGGACTGATGGACGGGCAGATCTGTTCCCTAGCCATGTGCTCGTGGTTCTGCAGTGAGAACCACTTGCTCCGGGATGCTGCTACCAAGGCAGCACGTGCAAAATGGATTTCATTAAACTCAGCGGGAGACCATATGGAAAAGGAGAGTGACAGTTATTTTAAACAAAGTGGATTTCGGTCGCTAACACACTGTGTTACAGATGTCGCTCCCTTGCACTCCCACACCATGTACTCGGAAGCATCAAGACGTGGGTGGTACTTCCACACGCACTTTTCCGTTAATGGCTCATTCGGGCCAAGTTTAGTATTTCCAATATCCATCTCTACACGCCACATAACCCGTTGAATTGCACTGGTGTGCGTTCCTGCTGTCAGGTTATTCTAGTGAAATTTTCTTCTGCATCTGTGGCTTCTTTTAACTGTGGCGATTAAACAGTGACAGCAGGAGACTGTAAAACCAGGCTTTATCATACCCTACACATACTCATAAGCTGTTGGTGGTGCTTACCAAACACCCCCTTGCAGAGAGAGGAGCGCAAGAATAACATTTTGCTTTCTGTTTTACAGAAATACGGAAATACGCAGGAAGAAATTGCAGCCCTTCTTGAGCTCCAAGTAGAAGTTTGTTAAGTCTTTATTCTCATGGACTAACCTATGTGACTTTCCCTCTTCTTGTGTTTGATTCCTCTGCCTGAGACTCAGAAATGGCTCTTGTCTGTTAGCCACAGGTCAGGTAATGGCCATCTTTTCTTGGCCTAAGTCAGCTCCAATGCCAGCCAAACACACCTCATGCTCTTTTAAGACTATGACCACTTAGTCTTAGAAATCCTGGCTACAAAACCAAAACCCAAACGGTGCTCCCAGGCAGTGTCTCCCTGACTATGTATTTAAAGTGTCCATCTCACATCAGGGAAGAGGGCAATGAAATGGTTATGGCCAGTCCCAAAACTAAATGTGACAACTGCCCTCCTGACCCTTGCGTGAGAGCAACTACTGCCATAATGGGTTTGTCCCTGTGAGAAACGACCGGGAGCAGGCTTGCTGCTCTTCATGATCTCCTCATGCGGACATACAGGATTAAACAGGGTCGCACCTTGTCCTTTCAGGGACATCTTCCTGGCAGAGGCAGAAGCAGTCGCGTTTATACTGTGATGTGTTGAAAGTGGTTGATTCAGGCCCATCTTCAGTGAACGATCTGTTATCAGCTGCCTGGGAGAGTAGATGTATCAGATGCACAACTACAGGCATCAGAGCAATATTAAGTTGTTTAGTCATCATTCTTGCTTGATGGCGAAATACAAGGCAAGGCAGTCTCTGGTTTTGATTAGCATCTCCGCTTTCTGCTCTCAGTGAACAGACTGCTGGCTTTTTTTTAAATAGCAATTTGCACACGTTTTCACCTTCCATACAATCAATCTAGTTACCCGGCCTGCTTTAACGTGTGCTACAACTACATGAGCAGCTGCCATGGATACTGTGGCTGGGCAAAGACAAAGAAAAGCTCTGCAGCTTTTCGGGAGTGGCTGGAGGCAGGTAATTAACTGCTGTTTCACTCCTTCCACACAAAGCGTGTGGAGAGAAACACACCGGGCATCCCTGTGGGTTTTGCTTTTATGAGCACGTCCTTCTAGGATTGCAACATCACTGCCATTTCTGGGCACAGCAAGGAGAGTAAGAGAAAGCCAGGCTGAGTGCTGCAGCGCTCCACAGAATCCTTTCTAGCAAATCCAGTTATAATGAAGCTGGTGATGACAAAGAGGTCTTAAAAATAATAGCTGATTCATCTTTGGAGACCTTCCTTCTCCTGCTTCCTTCCCCGCCTTTTCAGGCTCTTCTCCTTCGCTCTGTTCTCTCCACTGCCTCAGGAAAAGCACCTCTAATGCATCCAGGAGTGGGAGGATGTTCACCAAAAGATTTTGCAACTTTTCTGAGCGCGAGGCTTTTTTCATATCAATGCATTGTCATTAATACACCAGTCTTATGTTTTTAATGAGTCCCTGTTATTCTGGAGCTATTAAAACATGCAGGCTGAATCACATTCTCCTATGCAGCAGATTATTATTTTTCTGTCAGCTCACAGTAAGAGGTCTGATTTCTGCCCACTGACTTCACTGGGAAGTTCTCAGTTGCCTATAATGCAGGTAAAATTTGGTCCAAGAGTGTTAAATTCTCTCTTCTCCAGCACAGGACAGCATAGCCAGGCTTTCAGCCATGTCGCTCTATTTGCAAACTCCAGTGAAATTCTTGTTTGGTCTCACTGAGCCATGACAACATGGCTCTTAGCGCTATGGATTAGATTCCAGGACAGAAATTGCTGCTACCAGCTAGTTTGAATTCTTGTAGAGAGAGGCATAAACCCAGCCTGAAACTGCAAACCTGTATGTCCTGGTTGAGCTGCAGGTAAAGAACTGCATCGTCCTTGTCTCGATAACAAAAACCACTTACCAGGAACGCTACCGGTATTGGTTTACTGGAGGATATTTTCTCTCACTTGTCTCTGAAATTCAAACCAGCAGTGGTTGCTCTTTAAAGGACAGCAATAATTTTAAGTTGCTATAAAATGAATCTGAAGCTGAAGTTGCATTTTCATTCATATTTCTACTGTTTGTCTAGTATGTTCTAAAAGTGTTTGGGGCCCTGGGCCAAGCAGTGGTGTAAATCAGAATAAATACTTGGCTGGCTTTCTTGGGCCTCTTCCTTCAGCAACCTGCTTCTAGCTCACAGTTTGGCCGTTGGTGCAGCTGGGATACCTGTGTCTTTTCCTGAGAGCCTTTTTTTTTTTTGTCTGTGGTTTTTTTTTTCTTTTACATCTTCTGTCTGAAGCACAAAAATATCTTGGTTCAGCAGTCTAACATCTTGCTTTGTGGTTCCTCAACACTTTCCAATCAAGAGTTTTCAAGGGAAATAGTCCTCTTAGCATCTTCGGAAGAGAACACTTTGAAGTGCAGCAGGGAGCAACCTAGAGGGGAAAATATTTCCTGTGGGACTTGTAGGTTTTGGGGTGACTGTGCAGCCCTGGATCGTTTGGAGGGGCCAGCATTGCATCTGCGTGGCTTGGTGCTGACAAATGCACTCCAGCTATGAGACTTCCAGCTCCTCTTGGGCCATACTTCTGCTGCAAAGCCACGGATGGCAAGAACCCAGCCGGAAGGGCCACTGGGGGGTTCGGGCAGAGAGCTGAGAACGTGCCTTTGTAAGGAAATGACTCTTCTTTGCGCCTTGGAGCCAGCCACAACCCTTGGGCTCTTTGCATGCAAGGACAGCTTCTGCCTCGTACAAGAGCAGGGCTGACTGTCCCAAAACGTTTGCAGAGGAGCGAAGCACAGGCAGGGCCCGCTGCCCCGGCTCAGCCGGCACCACAGCATGGTCCGAGGAAAACATATTTCCTTCCTTCACTAAAAAGCCCGTTGCACTAGAAGCAGCAGGACGAATTCTGCTATGCTTCCATTTAAAACTAATTGTGTATTGGGTATACACAAGATAATTTTAAAGTAAGGTTTTTCATTCACAGCCTGCAAATGATTTCATTTTCCAGCTGCTGGAAAACATCACGAGCTGATCCTGCAATGAACTCTCTCGTGTAAGAGTTCCTTCATTACCATTAAATGTTGCCATCTCTTAGGTTTGTGTTCTGCTTCATAAATTCCAAAAAGCAGCTCAATGTATTGAGGAGCTATTTCTCTGTTTTAAAAGGAACCAGAATCTACTCCAGGACCCAAGCCAGATCCCTCACAGTTTAAATGAAGACAGATTGCCATGAGCTTCTTTCAAAAGATGCAGAAAAAGATTTTGCAGAGCAATTTCTTCCTTATTCTTTTTTTAAGGAACAAGAACTTGTGCTTTTTCTGTTTTTGAAGGACAATGAATAAGCCCAGCAAAATTACACTATTGTATGTATGTGCCTGCTAGTCAAGTATTACATTATAATCAATTTTTCCCTGGGCAAAAGGCAATAAGGGGCCAGAATCCATTCTCCCTGTTTGACATACCAACTCCATAGGGTTCAATTCACTCCAAACCAAGGTGGAGCTGCTTTGAAGAGACTATTGATGAGGTCTGGAGGATTTCTCCCTTCAGTTCTTAGTTTGAATATAATCCAGGTCAATGTTAATCACTTTAGGTCAGCTCCATGTTGCCTGACTTCTGTAAACCAATGAAAATCTCTCCTACATGGTGATGGATGGTTACTGTAACCTCTCACTTTCACTGGCAGCCTGAAGTTCTGAACAGGAGAAAGAGGCAATTTTCTTTTCTTACCCAGGAAGTGATAGGCAGAGCAGCACAGCCCACTTGTGCTGTTATTCGTGTTGCATATGCCCGTAAGAAAGGGAATGGAATTTGCTAGGGGCTGCAAAAGTACTCTGCAAAAATGAATTTATGTAGGACAACGTCAGTTCTGAACCATGTACCTTCCAAATACCTGGGAAATCTGCCTGGGCAATGCAGTGTGCTGGATCTGAGTGGACAGTGTTACATGCATGCTGGATTTCATTTACAAATCTTTCCCAGAGGAGCTGGAGAATGGAAAAAAATTATAATGCAGTTGGGCATTTGTCATTGACTGTATATGTAAATGGAGAGAGCTTCCAGTAATCTGTTTTAGCTATTAAAATGCTGCTGTGATATTGATTTTGAGAAAGGAAGTGCCTTAGAAGGATCAGAAGAACGGTATCCCATGGCAAACAACCAAAACTGGATGAGTTCAAAGATGCAAGAGGATAGGTGTTCAGTCTGTTCAAGGGGGAGGATGCAGCTGTGTCCCAATAAAAAGAAATAATTGAATTTATTTGATCTCCTAGGGTCACTCCCTTCATAATCTGTGCAAGGGAGCATTTTTTAATGCTGTGACTTCTTTTCTTCATAATGTCTTTCAAAACATGGCCTAGTGTCAAGAACCCCTTCTTCTCCAGTGTTAGCCCTCACCACTGGCTGTTCACACACTTGTTGCAGAGGATCCCTCCTGCACTGCGCCTGCAGAACTGCAAAGCCATGAGGGGCGCAGCCCAACCTGGAAGGACGTGGCTGGACCCAGCTAGGGGTTTCGCCCACGTATTGGGCAGGGGTGTGCAAAGAGGAAAAGTGCCAGGGCTGACCTGACAGTGCTGGGAGAAGCTTCTAGCCTAGCAATGCTTGCACCAGCAAAGCATTGGACTCTCAGCAGGGACTTCTTTAATTACCTGAACCCAAAACACAGTTTTACTCGTCATGCCCTGACTGGCAGCAGTGTACCCAAAGCACGCTGAAATTCCAGGTGTGGGCATATCAAAAATTTAACCCTTGTGCCCTATTCAGCCATCTCTTGCTCTTCCTTTCCGTTGAAAAGAAGTGGGTTTGCTTCCTTTCTTTCCTCAGAAAACCTGTTAACAAATCCCATTTTTTATTGCAAGAAGGGCTGAACAATTTGGCACCTGAACATCATTGCCTTCTGGCATGTTGTACCTGAGCAAAACTTACCCACACATGTCACAAAAGCAGAGTCTGTGGAGAGAACAGTGGTAGCACTTTGAAGTGCTATTTTATGCTGTCAATTATCTTTCCATAAATGTTTTTAAATCAGGGATTTAAATTAAGCACTCACATTAATCACTCTCAAACTAATCAATCAATTCCAAACCTGGCCACCAGTCAGTGTTGATACAAGATCTGCTGCATGTATGCACCCACATCTTGTTGGTACAGTATTTTATGGCAAATATAAAAAGGGAAATGCAGTTGTCAATTATGAATTAAATCAAACCGGGATAAACTGAAGAACAAAACTGCTGTGTATATGCTCAGCCACCTATCAGTACGGACAAAACTACCTGTGAGTTGACCTGTAGTGCTTATTTGCTAGATCTCCTTGTAAAGAATAAATCGCCATTTCTTTCAGCAAACAACATGAACCGTGTTCATCCTTTGAGGCCCTTTACATTATTAACAGTTTGGCAGAGAGTTCAGAAACTCAGCTGAAGAAAATACTCAGGAGATCCTATATAGCTTACATTAAGATCCAGGCTGATCTTTTGTACTTGTGTCTTCCTCTTTTACTGAAAGTTTCCATCATTGTGTCTTAGACAGAAAAGTCATACTTTTCTGTTTCTATGGAGCATTTCCACACTGTAAGTATTCTGAAATACGATTTGAGTACCAAGAATCATAGAACCATGGAATGGTTTGGGTGGGAAGGGACCTTCAAAGCTCACCCAGTCCAACCCCCTGCAGTGAGCAGGGACATCTGCAACTGGAGCTCAGAGCCCCAAGCTCCAACCCGACCTGTGATGGTTCCAGGGATGAGGATCCTCCCACCTCTCTGGGCAGCCTGGGCTAGGGTCTCACCACCCTCAGCATAAAAATCTTCTTCCTTCTCTCTAGTCTCAATCTCCCTCTTTCAGTATAACCCATCACCCCTTGTCCTGTTGCTACAGGAAGGCTGGAATCTTTTCTGCTCAAGTTGTGCATACAGATTACTGTGTACTTTACAAAGTGAAACATTTCCGTCAGTGCTGTTACACTTCTACGGTTCCTGCAGCTGACATGCCAAGGTGTAAATTTCTTCTCAGGACCAGCCTGGCTCAATGTGGGTCCTAAAAGAAGCCAGGGCAAAATGAGGGAGGAAAGACGGAAGGCTCAGGTGTGAAGAGCATACAGCCAGCTCCTAAGTGACTGGAGAGCTGGAGTACAAAATAATCCTATTCCCCCTCTGAAGACAGTAACACACAGAAGTCTGTCTTTGTAGATAAAGCTGGTTAGTTTCTACCCTCAACATGCTTTAAAAATTATTTCTATGATGTAGCCAACAATAACAGGCTGTTATCTGATGAATGATGCAGAGCCGAGCCTGCGTGTTTTCTCCAAAAAATGCCAAAAGACCGGATGTCCCTGTGTAGGAAGGAAATTCCATATCCTCATTGGAGGAGTTTATTGGCCAAAAGAGGAAAACAAAAAATCTACCATGAAAGAAGAAAAGACCTCCGAGGTTTGAGCAGCACAAAACAAAGTCTTGATGATGAACCCCCTTTCTCCCAGTCCTTTTCGTTATCTGAAATATTCCTTCACAAATTTTGCTAGTAATGACTTTTTTCTGCATAAAAACTCTATCAGTGGGTTCTGTTTGGTTATGTGTGATCCTGGGCTGGCCAAGAGTGTGCAGGGCAGAGCGTGCGCACAGCCCCTGCTCTGAGAACGGAGAAGTGGGGAGCACCGAGGACTGCTGAGGCAGCGAGAAGACTCAGCAGGAAAGGGTTTGTGTTCCGGCCTCATGCCTTTCTCTGGGAGCCGTAGTGAGCATGGGGAGGGTGGGCATGGAAGTGGGGGATGGTGGCACAGGCACGGTTTCATTGGACTATGTCCGCTGCATCTCTGGCCACAGCAGCAGAAACCCTCTTGGCTCACGCTTTCAGTACAAGAGTCAGGGACCTGAGCACCCTGGGGCAGGTGTAGGCGTGTCAGGGAAGGTAAGGACTGTCTGGTTCTTGCACACCGTAAAAATCTCCACAGGAACAGCCACGTTTGGCTTTAGGTCTTGAAATTACATGTGGGCTGCTGAAAGTAAAGCTCATTAACTGTTCATTAATTCCTTTCTAGAAGTAATTTCTTCTTTTTCTTTTTCTCTCCAGTAGACATCTATTCTCTGGTTTTGGGGCATGAAGATAACCCGCAGGGATAAATGGAAATTGGGTTTGTGCCCTTATTTCTAGAGTGACTTGGATTGGTGGTGTATCGCTGGAAAAAACAACCGTCCTCACTGCTAGGCGGTTGTAATAATGATTCAGACACTTCTCCCATACTTACTGTGGACTTCTTTTCTTAGTTTCTTAGTTTCTTTTTCTTAACCTAAATGCCTGGTTTATACCTATATAATCATTTCATGTAAACAAAGCATGGGATTCTTCCAGCAGTGATTTGTAACAGTGAAATACAATTTAAAAGGAAGAAAAGCAGACTGGTACACTAAGGAGCGTACAGTACCTGCAACATACCTTCTTTGTTGCTCTGCCCTACACTCGTCCCACACAAACTTCGTTTTTCTAACTGTGAGTCCTACTGGAACACCAGATCAGGTGAGCTACAGCTGGGCAAACCTGCATGGTGAACTCAGCCGAATCCTGGGGACAGGTAGGCAGCCAACTCAGCTGAGCAGCTCTCCTGATACGGAGAGGCACAAACGCTGCTGAAGAGACTTGCCATGGAATAAGCTTCCCACCAAAGTAAAACCACAGCCCCAAGGAGATTATCCAGACCCTTTCATTTTTGTGTGGCATTTATTTTCTTATTATTACTGGAACCTCTGTTTGTGGTGGAGGTGAAGTTTGGCATTTCACGCTGATTTAAGAGCTGGCTAATACCTCACTCCCTGTGTCCCTGAGTGAATATGTCCCTGATAAACAGTTTCACTGTCATTAAGTATAATTGTGCTAAATTGGCATCCATGGAGATGTCCTGGTTTAAAAGGTTTTTACTAGACCAGCGATCATATACAAATAACATAATCCCCACAGAAAAAAGCCTGAGCAACAGCTAAGAGAAGTAGTAGCTGCCCTCAGGGCAGAGGCAGGGGAGTGTCTCCCCACCCATGTCTCCCAGGGCAGGGAGGGCAGACTGCTTTTCTCCGCCGAGCCAGCCACATGGCCGTGGTCCCTGGGCATCGCGGTTCGACACGGGTGTTTCTCTGAAGGGACATGTGGCCACTGCAGACCGAGGCTCGACAGAATCCTGACTTTCAGAGCACTCGGCTCTCTTGCTGAGTGGAAAATTTCCACAGTGCTGGTGTTTCTCTGGCTTCCTCGCAGCACTGCCCAGAAGAACAGTTTGCTGTACAAATTCTTCAAGCGATCCTCTGAAGAATTAATGTTGGAAGAGGGCTTTCCCTTTTTGAGCTGTTATGCTTAACATCTAATTAGCCCATGGTGTCAAGGCTAACATGATAATTCTGTGGGCCAGACATGTCTGCTGAGGAGTAAGGAATAATTTAAAATTGTCATTAGGAGCTGCATAGTCTGGAAAATAGAAATGTTTTTCCCTTTATCTGTAACTTCAGATAATTGTGCTGCAGTATTCCTCCCAATTTAGTGCTCTCTTCTGGAGTTACTAGGTAAAAGAACAAGCTGGCATCTGCACTGCCTCATATGCTTGATGACCTGTATGCGGAAAGTGGCCAAAGAACAATTTCAGATAACGAAGTGATTTGATGCTTGAGGGCATTTTCAATATAATTAATCAGCATCTGGGGACATTAACCTGCTTGCTGATGAGGGATTTTTCATTAATTGAGGTTCACAAACTAGAGGTTACGTAGAATGCAGAGTTCAGACTTGAAGCCTTGCACTGAAAAGTGTTTCAGAGGATTATTTGAAAAAATGTTTTTCATATCCAGTAATTTGCCTCTTAACCATCCTTAATTACTAGCCATTTGATTATCTTCCATCTCATGTCCAGTAAACCAAACTGACAGAAAATTACCTTCCTTTTTCATGTAAAAGAGCAAGACTTGGTCCTTACCTGCACACAGAGAATCTTTGAGCAACAAATCTTTGCTTCCAGCAGCCCTGGAGCATGTTACATTATTATTAATTCGTACTCATGTGCACACGACAAACGAACATATATTTTGAAACTATACTGATACGATCCCTCTTTCACAGCCTGCTTCAGTCAAAGCACCAGCACTGTGTTAGACGGGAAGGCAGAACGAATTCCAGGAGGAGGAATCTGCACTGACCATGCCTCTTGCCAGGCTCTAGACACTCAAACCCACAAGAACTTCACAGTTGATTCTGACGGTTCAGCAAAAAGAGTGATGGACTGTCTCAGGTAACCAGACCAGATGCACTGTATTTTCTGGAAGGTAAGGAATTGGGTTTTATAGCACAGTATTGCCTCCCAGAGATGACCACTTATGCTACTTTTACTGCATTGTTACAGGAGTAATAGTACCATAAAGCAAATTGCCTTCGCACCAGCAGCACCTCCCTCCTACATACCACACCTTGCTCAGCACGTGTTGGCAGGTCTGGTGCAGCAGCACGCAGGTCCCTGTGTTGGCCTGGCAGACCTGATGGGATGCCTTGGCTTGTGCCCAACACTAGAAGGCAGGTTTTGTAACATTTGCTGCCCATTTTCATGCACTAGTAACAGGAGCATGTGATCCTTAATCCCTGAGGAAAAGCATCACTCCTACTCCCATGGCCAGCCTCTTCTGAACCAGCTTGGCCAGCTTTATGACCACAACTGGTATTTTTCTGTGATACATATAGTCAGGGACTAGAATATTGCCATCAAACCGCCTTTCAGAGCTTGTGAGGGGAGATGGATCTGTGAATGTGAAAGGCTTGTATCATAATGCCTTCTAATGCCATCATATCATGTAATGCTGGCTCCTGGGTATTTGATTTAACATCCTAGTACCACAACAGCTCCATAGACTTTCAAGGCAGTTTTGAGTAAGGTCATTAAAATTGTCTCAGGAGCTAATGACTTCCAATTTCATTCTTTAATGTTCAGCTTATGTCAAGCTTCTCATTGTTCCTTGTTTATTTCTCTCTGAAAATGAATGATGAAGAAACATGGGTATTACGTGGGGCTTATATTTGTATTTTCATTTTCTTAAGAAATTGCTGGATAAATGACTCACAGGGGCCACATTTCGACCAACAGATTACAGAATCAACTCAACCGAACACTAGATGGGTCAATGTGTAGCTCATGGAAGTTGTGTAATTTCTATCCCTGAAAGTCTTTGGTTACAGAGCAAAAGCTATGAGGAATAACATACACAGAATTTAGGACAGAGCGATAGTCTATGTCAATGTTTCTCAGCCTTTGTTAGTTGAAGAACAAGTCAATCTTTAGGCAAAGAAAGATCTATCTTACTTGGTTTTGTCTAAATTGTTTTTATATATATGGCTATTCTAGCAGCAATGTGCAATGAATCAGTATGCAAAGAAATGGTGGCAAAATCCACTTTATAGAATACCAGTTCCTCATCATAGTGGCTGTGACGAGACCGGCTGGGTACTGGGGCTTAAAAAGCCTTCTGCCCTTGGGTGAGATTTGGCCAGTATTTCCAGCTGCCTGAGCTTCATGTCTTGTGAGAAGAGAACTCCTTGCAAATGCTTCAGATACATTTTGCACAAATACTCTACCTGAGACACAAAACCAGATAGAACAACTTCTTTCCTTCTCACCAGAAGGGCTTGTTTCCTTCCCCGCAACCTTGTCCTATCTCACACAGCACATTTATGTTATTTCCATTGCTGGGCACTGTGCGTGACCGTTTAATCAAGGGAATGAAATAACCCAGTACCGTTGAATCAAGTAAAGTTCTGACATAGTAAAAATAAATGCAGGTGTTTGCTGTGTGCAGGCTTTGCAGGTGGTTAACTGACAGCGTAGGCAAATGTTATTGTCTTGCATTGTTAATAATTTGTTGTTCGGTGTGTCCTAACGCTTTTACTTACAGCACCTAGAGCTGCATTGCCAGCAGGGAGTACAGTGCTTTTTGTGAGGTCAGTGTGAGGACTGGTACTTAGAGCAGACTCAAAGACTTAGGAAGAAGAGAGGGCCTTGGCTCCAGGAGGTGACCAGGGACATTGCACTGGGACAGCAGAGCAGGAGGTTAGCTTCCTGCACCCTGGAACGGAGAGAGAGGAGAAGCAGAGGGGAGCGGTAGTGAATCACAGGATAATGGCATCATGTTATTTCATGGGATGCCCTGGAATAACAGTTGGAATGAGAATAGTATTATGTCTAACACGTGCACTGTAAACATCTGTAGGATGATTGTGTGACCTGCGTGCTGATGATGAGGTTTAAATAGAAAGAGTGGGGTAAAGGGAGGGGTGAGATGCCCTATTAAGTCCAGTAGTGACACCACTAGCTCCACGACAAACCCTATCTTGAAAGGTCTCCTGTGAGCATGAAACCTGACACTTCATTCTCCCACCCAAAACTCATAGCAGCTCAAGAGACAGAAAATTGGTGGCAGGTTTCCTCTTTCTGCCTTGACAACTCAGTGTCAAAGGAAGCTAGTGTCAAACAGCCCTGATGAATGGTTGTTGCTGTGCACAAAGCAATAATTCGGGTTTCATCACCCTTTTCTGTCAACAAGTTCCAGTGCTGTTGGAGAGGGATCCTGTCTACGGTACCTTCCACCTCTACTAGGATCAAACTATGTCCAGGCTCAGAATGAGAAAGTACATACCGCGAATCATTCTGACAAATTGCTTCCCTCAGTAAAGCATCAACTTATATTAACAAGACTTTTAGACGTTCAATATTGCATCTGCTCTGAAATTTGGTTCACTGCAATTTTTGTTTTAATAAAAACCCCCATTTATTCATCTCTTCAATATGCTGCAGTTCTGTTTCACCCTCTTTACAACTCAAAAATATGGAGCACTTTTCCTCTGCTCAAATTTCCACCTTACTGGGCCTTGCTCTGTTTCTCTCTGGCTGATTAACCGATATTTCATCCCTTTTTCTAAAGAGTAAGTTGGGGTTTTTCCTTGTAAGTCATCACATGTGGATTCTTTTGTAGTTTTGCTAATTCTATTCGTATTTCCTTTTGCATCTATATCCTCCCCTTGTGCTTTGGGCCAAAAGCATTATCAATAAATTAACGGCTCTTTCCCTGTCCACCGGGATAACTGCTCATAAAAGTCTGGTTTCTAATTCCTTAGTGCTGATGAGGGACTTATGCCCTGCAGCACACAGTGTGACATCCCAGCCTGTACCCTTCCTAATGAATGTTCCCATTATATGCTCACTTGTCCAATCTTCTTTTGAATCTGAGTAACATTTGACCTCTGAGGCGACCTGCAGCAAAAAAATTCCATATTTTATCACTTCCTATTTTATTCAAAAGAAAATCTAAAAAAAACCCCCCACTTCTTTCCTGCATTTCAGATGTGCCGGAGCCTGGTTCTTCCCCCATGAGGCTAAAACCAAATAAAAGCTCAGCCCTTCTTTGCTGTGCCTTGTTCTTCTGAGCTGTCTTTTATTTCCCCGTGTCTGTCTCCTGCCTGCTCTAAACAGTTTGCATCTTTTCAATCCTTCTTCCTGCAAAAGCTTTTGTGTGACTGTTCACGACCGTCGCCTGTCTCATGGCTTTGCATTTCTGCAGCTGGATTTTGTGAGAAGATGAGACATCTGGCTATAGGTGCTCCCAGTTAGACACGTCCTTCATTTCTAAACCAGAAAATAATACTGCCTTATCTTCTTCTCTAGGCACACTTTTCTGATCATCCGTTCACGATGTGAGCAATACCTGCTGCCCGATGTCTTTAAAGTGGCTGTATATCCTCTGCGCTAGAGATCCAGGCTGTCCAAAGCTGACAGCTAATTCAATCCCAAAGTAATTTTTAGCCTGTATACAAAGCAGGAAGAGCAGATTGACATGCAGCTCCTGGGAAGAGTGTCTTTGATATACAAACAGATAAAGTCTGAACCAGACATAATTTTCCGAGATCCATTTTCTGAGTCTTTTTACTTTCAAATACCATTCTTCGGGTCAGGCGTTTGCCAATTTACCACATGCAATTCAGAGCCTGTTGGCCAAGCTTTTATTCTAAACTCTCGTGCTGATTTTTCCTTTTAGCTGTGTGTAGTTTCAAAAACATTCTTGTTTTACCTGGTCAACAGAGAAATGACCTGGCCTGGGAGGCAGACCTGTTAAAAATGGAGTCTATTCTAAAGTCAGGTATGTTTTTTTCTGTAGCCACCAAGCAGCTCAACTATTAAATGCACCTGGAGTTTCAGGTGCTCAGCACTTGCTCCTTACTCTCCACCGGCTTTCAAATTACATCTGCACTTTCACTTAGGCCCTTTACACCCTGTCACTGGCAGGATTCTCATTCTCCACTCTAGGATAACTCACATTTTATGCACTCACAATATCTCCTCTCTTTGCTTGCTTACTCCGCCAGCCTCAAATCTGAGATCTTCACAAAGACAAGAGGAAACAATCTAGATTTACCCAGCAGTATAAAGCCTAGGCCAGGCGAGGTCTCTTTAAGTGAGAGGAGGGGACCCCACGGGATTCCTTATAAAGCCACTGTTGCAAGCCTCTGCCTTTCTTCTGTGGTGTGTTGCAGGCTTACCAAGGGCCATGCTCCTAGGGGAACACTTGGAAGGGCTTTGGAAAAGGGAAAGAAGCATTGCAGACCATGAGAAGATGGGAAAAAAAGGTTAGTTACTTTTGGTTCTCAGCTGTTGAGCTATCTTGAGAATGCAGCTATGTTCAGAAAGGACAGGTTTACACAGGTAGCAGCCATAAGGAAATGGGTCAGTATATTGCATGGCATGTTCAAGGAGCAAACTTGAGTTGCTAGAATGTGCTACTTGTGCTTTAGTGAAGTGTCTCCTTAATTTCAAGGAGAAAGTTGTGTGTCAAGTCTGGCAGAAATGTGTGTTGGATTTCCCTGGTGTCTTTCCCTAGTCTTAATGTGAGAAGTATTTTGAAAGCTAAAGCCAAGTGTTCAAGGGTGAGTTGCTGGAATCAGACTCAGTTTGAGGAAGACTTTCCTCTTGTCTAGGTGTGAAGAAGAGGAAGGTACCTCCAAAGCAAGCAGCACTTCTGGGTCTTACTAGAACTCTTCTGATAAGATTTAAAAAAAAAAAAAGGTTAGATTTCTAAAGCCTCTTATGGAGCTCCTGGCAAGATTGAGTCTCTTATCCCTCAGTACACCTGCAGATCCAGTCCTTGATGTCCAGTATGCCATTTCTGTAAAGCTTATACTTAAATAAGAGAGGTTTGATTGATAAGCTGACCTTGTCTGTCTCTGATTATGCCTTAAAGAAGCAGGCCCTTTAAAGACCAGGACTGTACTGTCTTCTCTGCCTGAGGCAGACCGCCCCCCCAGGAAGAACCTGCAGGGCTCTACTGAGTAAGCAGTGGGAAATGTTCGGATGAGTCCTCTTCAGAGCTGGCAGGTTTGTGTGCCTGAGAAAAGGCCCCCTCCACTGCAGGGCTTCTTCCCCTCCTCAGGCACTTTCTGCTGGCTCGGGGCTTGGAGTCGTTTTGGACAGGCTACCTGATTTCCTGTGTTCGAGGGCAAATCTGAGGACAGTTACTGCACAACAGCTCTCTAGGGAGATTAATGGTGTTAGGCAGGCAAGACTGGGGGGATATACTGTGCTGGACGTTGGAAGAGACAGAGGTGAGAAGCAGCTCAGCTGGCTGCCATGTCCGAAGTAGTGGGCTTCAGCCTGGCCTTTCTAGGCCTGCTCCTCTGCAAGGCACGCTAGAACTGACCCCCAGGCCATCAGCACAGTGAGGAGGAGGTTTTCATGCTCCTTGAAGACATATGTGAATAATTAGCTGACCTTTTCTATTCAGAGTTAATCGTCTGCAGTACATTATGTGTTTAGCAGACAACTAAAACACGGTGGATTTCTGTTATCAAACTCTACCATGGCTTCTTGTTGCTACGTGTGAGAAGCTCTGTCAGGAATAATTTGGGAGGAAAAAAGCTGTTCTCTGCTTCATACTCCTGCAATACGAATACAGAATTGCCTGGGGCACATTATCAGTAACAATGAAGTAAATGCCAGTGGCAAGGGAGCTATCAAACAGGGCATCTCTGGATCAGTATTGGGTCTGTTATTAATTAATAAAACCACTAATTAAGGTTTCTATTAAACAATCTGGAAGATAAAATGAAGTGTGCATTGATCAAATTTGTAGAGGCTAGGCTGTAGCTACAGCACAATTGATCCAGAGGTTTCAGAGGGCAAGGCAAACTTTAAATGGGGCGAGATTTTAATTTAGATAGCTGTTAAGCAATGCACCAGAGGGGGACACTTCACAGAGTGGAAGGCTGCTGATTAGAGCCTGGTAGTGCAGGGAAGAACTTCGGAGAGTGGGTATCAAGTGGGGCACAAATCCCAAACCCATGGAATTTAGAAAGACAAATAGTTTTCGTGGCTGCACAGAGAGGAGAAGGGAGGTTGCTTGAAGGATGGTGGCCATAAGGGTATCTAGCATGTGTTTCTAGTGTGGCAATGCAAGGGTAAAGCTGCAACCTCTTATCCGTGTGAATAAACTCTTTTGTTGTGACCTTGGGGTGGGATGGTAAAGGAATGAAGTATGTGAAAGTGATGCAGAGCTGATAGGTGTGTGTGCATAGCCTCTGAGAGGCCCGTGAGCACAGCATGCTCTGCTGACAGGCCACCCCTCGGCCATGTGGCACCCGATCAGACACCCTGTGTGTGGTCCAGTGATGTGTTCCTGCACTTGGGAAAGTGCTGCGGGAGGGAGCTGCTCTGCTCGTGCCACACGTAGCAGGGTTCAATGTGGAAGCCTCAGCCTCTGTCTGCCATCTCATCAGTAAACATCACTGAACAGAATTCCTTCTGTCCTAACTCAAACCAGGACATCCTCCTGCCACCCAATTAATTTAACAGTGTCTTCTGATGGGTGGGGAAGGCTGGTGAATGTGCATAACACAACCAAGGAAAGATGTTTTGAGAAACGGGGGCTGCTTTTGAGGCTTTTTTAGAGTTGTGCTCTTTTCTGAGAGTGACTTCATCTAGATTGAGGCCCTGGCAAAGCAGAGGTACCACTGCAGGCAGTTGCTTCTCATGACCTGGTATTCTTGGGAACTAAGATGTGTCTAGGAAGAAAAGGGGGAAGCAAACTGCTGCTTCATGCCTGTATGAGAGAGGTAGAAAAGTCTCAAAATACTTTGGTGTCTAGAGGGAGTTACAGACCAGTTACCTGGGAATTGAATTAGTTGAAAATCTTCTGCTAACAGCTATGCTGGAATTATTGTTATTTATCAAGGTGGTAAGGTGGGGGGAGACAGGAGAAGCAGCCAATTCTTACTGTGGCCGTACGCAAACCCGAAGTACAATAGTTGCTTTATGCATGTAGGAGATGCTTAAAAGCTCCAAAAGCTAGAGCTTCATTGGGATGGAGCAGTCTTGGCCCAAGGACCTTTGAAATCTGAGGGTTTGGAAGGTGCAGGTCTCTGGCTGAGACACCAGGACAGTAAGAAAAGACAGTGTCTCACAATGAGCAAGAGTTACACCTTGCTGCCTGTCCACTACTAGCAGCTTGCAGGGAGTAGCAGGACAAAGTCTGTATTTGTTGATCGGCTCCTTATTGTATGTGTGCAGGGTGGGGGTGTGGTGTACATATGTGTGTATGCATCTATACGGCCACACACTTACCCTACTGAGGTGCGTGTATCTCTGGTCTTTTCACTCAGTGAACAGAGAAGTATTTGTCTCTTACTAAGCAATCTAGATGCTGTTTGTGGAGTTTGGCTGCTCATGATATCTTCTTATACTATCATTAAAGATTTTTATAATACAGGGCAGGGGTTGTTTAAGTGCTGTATGGGAGCTGCTAAATTCACCTTGACTGACAGCACATGCGTTGGTTGAAGGAATTGGTTAGTGCTGCTGTTGTTGATAGGGGATAGTTGCCATGCCAGAGCTGAGGGGTTTATTCTTTGTTCTTTGCTGTTTTCTGAACACATAATGGATCATTATTTTGGTATAAATTGGGTTCATTCCTAGGTAAAGCTAAAGTGTTTGAATTTCTTTCTCTTCCTTTTAAATGTACCGTGGCATAAGCAGCCAGGGGATTTCTTTAATAAAAACACAAGGAACAACAAGAAGAAACTGTTCTTTCAGGTGTCAGAATGCCTGCTCAGAAATTTTTGTCACATTATTTCAAACCAGAGGAAAAGAGACTTTTTCAATAAAACTCTTAAACTAAACCATTCTGACAGCTGATATGGTATGTTGAAAGCTTGTCTTTGCTTTCCTTGGCTTGTTACTGCCTTTCTTAAAGGGAGTGGAGGGGCAGATACCATTAGTGTTATGTACCATTGACTTGCTCTTGGTAGTACAAGTTTTTCTGGTTAAAGCCAGTTTGATATTTCACTGTTTCACCTCTGTTTCAGTGAGGAATTTAAGGGGTTGTTAAAGAAAACATAGAATTCTGATATAGGCCAAGGCCAAGTGATGTAGCAACCAGAAGGTGCTCTACACTTTTGAGGAAGCAGTACAGCAAAGTGGAGCTCAGTGCTTTCACCTGCTTGAATCTGCTATGTCTGTGGCTTATGTCTTCTGTTTCACTGTCCTTCTGCCTATGGTGATCCTGGCTTTGCAGAGCACTTGCAGTTAAAATTCTTGTGCTGTGATGTGTCACTCATGTTCATAACAATCCCCTGGCTTCACAGCATCAACTGTACTTGGCAATTCCCAGTGCTGACAGCTCCAGTTTTCTTCCTCTGCTGTTCAGGTGGCAGAGTCACACAAGTGCCCACAAATTTGCAAAAGCACAGCAGCAGCATCCCTGCCTCGGCAGGGCCTAGTACCAGAGGGAGGGCAGGAGAGGTGGTGTGCCGAGAGCCCCAAATCAGCTGGCCTCTCTGGATGGGAGGTGATGTGAAACTGGGAGATCACCTTGTGAGTGGGCCTGGTGCCATCCAGGCAGAGGGGCTGAAGTATAAGCAGCCCAACAGTCATTTAGGAAGACCAAGTGGATTTGTTGACGGCGGGTTTGCAAGTATGAACTGTCAGAACGGTTGCCTGTGTCAAGCCTCCAAAGCTGAAGGGAAGGATATGTGCGAGTAGCGTGCAATGAGCTAATGCAGAAAACAAACATGAAAATCTGTCTTGGATCCATTCCTGCATCCATTGAAAGATTTTTTTTGTAGCTGTGAGAGCTAGAAGGGATGAGTAGGAGAAGAGCCCTGCAAAGCAATGTTATTTCCTACCCCACAGAGCACTTTCCACAAACTCTGCTGACAAGGTAAAGAAATTATTTCTCTTGCCACCCACAGATGTTGGTGTGCAGGAGGCCCATAATGCTGCTCTGGCTGGCTAGTCTTACACAGCTGTATTTAATAGCTTCAGGATATGATCTGTAGTATTAGCCAAGCTCTAAACAATTTATTATAGACAGAAATACACCTCAGTACAGACTTAAAGACTGAGTTAATATCCAGTGGCTGCAGAGTGGTATGAGGACTGAATTGCCTCACTCTAAGAACCCAGCTCCTCTCCAGGACTTTCCTGCTTGAAAGATCAACAACAACAAAGGGCAGGAAAAACAAAAACCAAACCAATCCAAACTTCCATAGCTCTAAAACTCAATTTAGGAAGATAAGTGATGGAAACGTGTTTTGCTGCTTTTCCATCCACAACAAAAGCCAGGCAAACACTTACTACTTGTCTGCTGATCAAAGGTGCAAAGTGGCGAAGGGCTCATGGAAAGAGAGATGTGATGACTTGAAAGGAACTGAGCTTGCAGGTAAGAGGCAAAGGCTCCAACTGCAAGCTAAGCTTTATCTGAGCTTACATTGTTATGCCCTGTAAGTGGTGCCGTGCAGTTCCAGTTTAGAGAGCGGAGAATGAAAGACAGCATTAATCTGGCTAAAATCCCTGTAACAGGATTGTGTGCGAAACAAAAGTGGAATCAGACAGCGCAGTCTGTGAAATACAGGAGGAGGAGGGAATATGCTAGAAACAGCAGTTTTCTAACCTCTTTACTGCAGCTGAACAAGCTGTAAGAGGCATTAGGGTTTATTCTTTTTAGTGAGGGGGGAAAATCAGGACCTTGTTGCTGTTGTTAGGGGGTTATTTTGCAGCAGAATGTTCTTAGGAGCAGTGCTGTTCGAGCATGCTCTCAGGGAAACGATTTGCACTTGGTAGAACTGCCCCTTGGTTCTTCAGCTCATGCTGCCCTTGTGGCACTGGAAAACTGGTCATTTGTTGTAGGCTCTGCATTCAATGTTTTGATTTTCAGCATTTGCTCTGCAGAAAGGATTGTGCAGCAGTCAAGGACTGCCGGTCCTGGGGATGAGGCAGAAGCATGCGCTCAGATCTTACACTCCAGATGGGGAAGCTGCTGTGTGCAGTAAGAGAAATTGCTTAAATGATGGATAATCTGCTGCATAAGTCTGTCTTCTATTTCATAAAGCCTCCTATCCATGCAATTCAGAAACTTGCATCAACTGTGAAAGGCAAGAGGATTCAAGATAAGGTAAAAGCAAATTAAAAAAAAACCAACTCCAAAACCTTCAGTGGTAATCCTGGGGGTGCCAGGCTGTGTCTGGCTGTAAAGGAAGAGGGTCAGAGTGTAGTTGCACTGTTTCCTAAATGTCAGTGTCTGGGAGTAATGGCTGTGTTTGAGAGCTCTGTGACTTTGCAAAACTTTGTGAACAAGCTCTGAGAACAAATAATTTTTGATGCTGAGGAAATTCCTGGACACTTAAAGCAACTGGAATCTGAGTTTATGAAGCTTTAAGTAGTCATCACCTGTCTGTTGATCACAATAATTGGTATTTCACTGCTGTCATGTGCTGTTTTCAGTGTAATTTCAGCTCATCTTGCAGCACTCTTGTCCATCCTAGCTTGCTGAAGCAATTGTTAAATTTCCTTTTACTTTTGGTCCTCTTGAATCTGCTTGTTACGCTAAGGGGGTATATTTGAGAAAATGAATTCCAAAGTATGTCTCTGAAATAAACCAAACCTCCCCTCTCCTAACTCTTCTGTTACCCAGAACAAAAAACTCCCTGCTCTGCTGTTCTGTGGTGCAAGGGCTTTGTCTCTACCAAGATGTTAATTAGCCTGAGACCAGGCTCAGTGTTTGGGCTCTTTGCCATGTAAATCTGTGTAAAGAATGGTGGAATTCCTGGCAGTAGGGCTTCTAACTTGGTTTCTTAAATGTTCTGGTAGATCATGATTAATAAAATGTGACTATTTGTAGGAGAACTGAATTGTTACCTGAAGTTGTTGCTGATTCACAAGGAAATGGAAGCTGTTGAGCATGGGGGGAGAAGGGGTGAGTCTGGACCGGGGCCATCTCTGCTGAGTTACTTTTCTTTCATCCCACCTGTGCTCAGCACTGGGCTGTGTGATGGGCATCAGGAAGAGCTGAAATTCCGCGTTCCTTTAAGAAGGTCCAACGGCTTTGCTCTGTGCACACAGTGGTCTTGACCAGCAGACTGATCTACGTGAGAGGTCAGCAGGCAGAGAGCAGCATACTCCTGTAACCTGATATACTTGGAAAAAAGTACCAGGGCTGTAACTCGGGGGGGGGGGGGGGGGGGGGGGGGCTGGGGGGAGATCTGCTTTTCCTGTTTTGGTACAGTAATGTTCGTTAGTTTCTTGCTTACTCCTGATATTTTCATGATGGCAAACAGCTTGAACATATCATGCCCAAAAGAAACATCATGTTCATTCTCCTCGCGTTTGTCCCATGCTGGCAGGGCTGATATTCACCAAATACCAACGATTGCTGCTTTGGCTCTACAAACACTTCCAGGGGTGGGGAGTGCAGTTGGGCTCAGCAGGTTGCCCTACATGGGATGAGGATAAGCTTTTTATTTCCGAGTATCGCGTTCTTTATCTAGCAGGGAAAGTCCTTGGGGTTGTTTGCTTAGTACTGGCTCAATACCTTTTAATAAATATTATCAGTAGATCACTGACTGCTCTTTCTTTGAGGGTTTTTGTCATTGTTTTCTCAGTATTCACCCATTACTGCTCTGGACAGGTATGAAATTTAGGCTCAGGAGGACTGATGGATCCATGCTAACAGTGCTGTGGTCACTTCCACTCGGACAGTTCTTGTCTGATGCTCGTAGTGCTGCTTGCATAGCCACAGAGGCACAAATCACAAGCAGAGGATGGAAGTAGGGCTAGTTAGCTAATAACTTTAGTTGGTCAGGGCTTGTCCTGACAGCAGAACTTCAGAGGATGCATAGATGGGTTAGAACTTGGACATCGACTGCTAAGATTGAATCATTTAGAGAGCAACCTGTACCCTGATGCTGAACAACATCATTCTCTATGTGTAAGGATGTGTGTATCTTCAGTGCAGTATCCTCTGGCACTGCTGCTCCACATGCTGGAGGAAATCCAGTTAATCAAAACAAGTGTTGACGTGGTTATTGGCATGTTAGTCCCAAGAGACAAAGCTTTGTCAGTACAAAATGAACTGAACGTGATGCTGCTACTCATTCTCTTTACGTTGCCTGATACTTTGCAGTGAATGCAGTAAGGCTTGTTGCAGAACCGCTGTTCTCTGAGGTGTTCTGGAAAAGATGTGCATCGTAGGAGACCTGTTCTCTGAGCAAACGTTTCCCATGAAATACCACAACAAAATAAGTGGAATGGTTTGGATCTGAGGTTGGCTTTGCATGCTCACTTCAGCAAGCTGCATTTTACCCTGGAAACCAGACAACTAAAAATGCTGTTTACTAGTTGCTTAGGAACTTTACAGAAACTGATCATCAGTGAGAGCATTAGACATCAACCAGTTCAGTAACAGCTAAAGCTGTGAAACAAATGCATACTGTTCTGGAAACTACCACAGAATCCTGTGGAGTCCAAGAGAGTAACAGATTATAAAGATGCGTGTATAGATAAGAACATCCAGGCTTATACTAAGAAGGGTAAACTTGCTGGCTTCAGGTATCAGTGTGCTTTAGGAAGACTATTTCCATTCTGGCAGGGTATTAAATAATTGTTGCCTTTCTTGGATCACTTTCTGGAATCATTCCTCACCGATTACTGAACATACCAGGCCCAGGAGCATGGACTCCATGGAGTATCGGTAGGAGCCAAAAAATGGAATTATTTATCTTTAAGATTTTGCTTTCCTACTTTTAACTCCATCTTGCAAGTTTTAAAGCACAAAACTATGGAAGCTTCTTGACAAGTTTTATAGAGGTGTTATAAGAATGTGTTTTATGGCTATATGGTAGAGTTTCTTTGAGAGTAAGTGACACTTTAACAGAACAGTTGAGTTTAGGAGGTAATTCTGGCTAAGTGAGGCTTTTATCTAGACCTGTATAGTTATTTCTTATGGCACTATGCATTTTTTTAAAGGGGAATACTTATCTAATTCTATACACTGAATTTTTCCATAAAAATTATTCTGATTAAGTTCTCAGAAGGCATGAGGTATTTAATATTAATGAAGCCTGAGTAAGAAATGAATGACACCATGTCCTAGGGATGTGCAATTGCTATAGATGGATGAAGTAAAATTTTTTTCTTAAAACTTAAATAAGCTCCAAATAAAAATGATAATGAAGGGACTTAGAAGAAACAGAAAGGAAAGACACCAGAGAGGAGGTGAAAATAGAATGTATGTTTTGATATGGATGCTACTTCTTTTGGGGGGCTGGAAAATCCAGAGCTCTGTGCATTTTAGTTGTGGAGGTGACTGCACGCAATACTGAAACAGCAGCTGGGTAGCCCTGGAAATGAGTTTTCTTCAGTGGCTATGCAGAGGGCTTGTGGTTTTAACAACATGGCTAATCCCAGTCAGCCCCCTTTCTGAGTATGTACAGCAGAAAAGCTTTGATTGTTCTTGCTGATAAAGATGTTGCATAGCTGTAAACATGTCAGTTATTTTCTTTTCCAACATAAAAGGCCAATCCTTTCAAGGTGTTTGAGGCCTCTCTGCGTAGGTAAAGCACAATAAAAAGTATGTATGTGGCTTGTGTGATAGTGTTTATGCTGGGAGAGTTATCTCTTCTTGAAGTCATTTTTCAATTCATTTGGCAAAGCAAGGAGTAATTTTTGCCTTCGAGCATACCTGAATTAGGATTTGAGGAAGTGATTTTTTTCAGGAGTAGTGTAAGGTTACTCCTTTCCAAAACATGGCCATAAAGCTTAGACCTCCTGTTGAAAATGCCCGTTGGACACAGATAAAACTTTTTCCTGGAAGAAAGCACAGGATGCTTTTTTTTCTTTTCAACTGGCCTCCAAAGGACATCTGACCAATGTTAAAGACAATGGAGCAACCCTCCATTTGTGCTGAGAAACCACCAGCTTTCCTTCTGAATCCTAGCAGCAAATGGACATTTCTTACAGGCTCTCCAGCCAATACTTTGTTAGAATTATTTCTGAGCTACACACCAGCCACCCAATGAATGCTGAAATTGTTTCTCTATCTAAGAGCTCATGCGTAAGAGTGATACCATCAATAAGCTTCTATCTATGAGCATCAACAGCTGGGGTTTGGCCCTTTAGGGAGACCACCAAATGAGCTCTGGGATCCCAGGACTGAGGCAGCATAGAAAGATTTGTACATTGTGCTTGGCTTTCAGGGTATGTGTGTCTTTAGCAATTCACACAGCTGTTTTGGCCGAACCCTTTTTAGGCTCTTTTCTGAAGGAAGTGAGCTCTGTGGGTCCCTCTATGCCAGGAACTGTGGAACTCATGGACAGAAGAGTCTCAGAGATGAAACATCCACACGCCTATGGAAAGCAGACTGGTTAGAGAGGAGGCATCCTGCTAAACCTGCCTTTAAGAGCAGTATTTCATCCAAGAGATCATGCAGGGGAGAGCAATCAAAAGTACCTCATATGCTGGAGAAGCTCCAGTCAGCCTTGGTTGGCATCTCTCAGGTATTAAATAAAAACAAACCCTAACTATTCAAATTACTTTAAGCAGTTGAAAACAGTAATCTAAATGGTTGATACTAATGTTTTTGGAGTCTAAGTTTATGAGATGGTCTGCTGGAGAATTCTTGCATCATTGACATATAAAATAGGATTGTATTAAATTTCCTGAAATATTATTTTTCACTTAGGCCCTTTTAGTGACATTGATACAATTTCAATGGGATATGGTCAGGTTCTTTACTTGGGCCAGGATCACAACTGAACTGCTGCTGCTGACAGCTATTGCTTGGGGAGGGGGGAGCGGAGCAGAGCAGAGGGGCTGGCTGCCAGTCCTGAAATCTCTTAAATTGAAAAACCTGAGCAGAACAGGCTGTGCAGTACAAAGCGTAGAGAGACTAAGCTGGACTCTGACAGCACTGTTGGCGTTACTGGTAGAGCTGTGTGTGTAAGGGCTGCAAGCCAAGAGAAAAAATTTCAGATCTAAGATACATCCCATTACTGTAGCTTTATCTGTGTACAAACAAAACAAATGTTTTTTAATTAAAATTGGTCTCTGTCCATCCCACTGGTTCTTCCCGTTTTGAGCTGTGCCTAAGTCTGCCAGATACAGATGGACTAGATTGCATTTATGGGACCTTCATGTGAAAGACAAGAAACCCACCAAAATGTAGGTAGCATTTAAAGGTCTGAGACAGTCAAACAAAGCAGGTGCTTGTGATTCCTGTTTTCTTAATTGAATTTCTTCAGCTGTGCCTGTCAAACTTGCTTATCACACCATCAGATGTACTGAACACGTGCTACAATTAAGAGGTTTGGGGCTCGTGTACACTCTAACACATGAATATACTCACATTTCTCCTCAGGAAATCAGACAGAAACACAGCAGCCCTATTTTTTAGCATATTTTAAAATGAATTAGAGCAGAAACTGCTCAAGAGGCATTAAAAAAAGACTGGTTGAAAAAGCTTGTGAATGCTGGAAATTCCAGGACTGTCAATCCCAACAATTATAAAAATGATTTAGCCTCTCAAATTCTGATTTCGAGAGAAACTTAATCTGGCCTTTCTAGTCAAGTTTTGAAGTTCATACTGTCAAGATTTTCTATGTGACCAAAAGGATTAGCAACTTTTTTCAGCATAGGGAAACATCTTGGATATCATTGCACAGCTCCAGGACCCAGCACGTACATCGCAGGATGTGACACTGAAGCCCAGGAAACGCAAATGCTTCTAACTCCGCAGTGCTGCAGGAACTGGGCTGTTGGCTGTGGCCCTTCTCTAGGTTCATACTACGACACACCTCTTTCTTTATGGTATTTACTTTGCATCCATAGAAGTTTATGACAGGCTACTGCAGCCTGTACTTGGTCCTTGGGACAGAGGGAGGAACTTCAGTTTTACTTTCTTCAAAGTGGACACACTGCTTTGAGTGACCTGGGACTTGGGGCAAAAATGGTAGTTGTCCTTTTGTCACAAACAGCACAAGGAAATGCTGTATTAAAGGTTTTGGTAAATCTAAGAGTGGACCTTATTTTCCTCACTGACTTTCAGTTTCTATGTTACTGTTCTGCATTCTTTTAAATGCTTTCACCCTAGAAGCAGTGTCTTGATTAGACTCCATAGGATGTAATAGCTTAATGGCTGCAAAGCTTAATTTCTTCAAAGCTAGCTCTCTCCTCAGGTACTCCAGTGAGACTGTGGCTTAGGATGTAGCAGACTATCACGGCAAAAATGGAAACGCTGAGTTTCGCTTATTGAAAATCCCCTGTAATCTGTCCCAGGGCAGCATCAGACTGTGTGCATGTGCTGAAGGGAGCTGTAAACAGCCACAGATCAACTTTTCAAAAACGGAAAACAACTTGCAGTGAGAATGATGGGAAAATGAATGACAATTCTTAAAAGCACCTTTTTAACTGTAATCGCTATCTACAGGAGAGAATTCTCCAGGAGTCCTGTTGTGCAGCTTCAGGAGTAGCACAATGAAGGCAAGGCTCTGGTTCCCAACGCATACACACATCAGTAAATTCTAATTAATCCATGTTGCTCCTACAGTGTCAGAGGCTGCCAATGATCGTTTTATTTTTTTTCCCTGGATGGGTGATTTTTCCACAGGTCAATGAGTGATGAATCAGAAACATTTATAGCTTGGGATCTTTCTCGTTCAGCAAATTAAATAAGCTGTAGATTTATGGCTGGACAGATACAAGATTAGATATAACCTAGTGATAGATAAACTAACAATAGATATAAACACAAAATTATCTTAAATCATAGATATGATAGGAATCATAGAAATATAAAATAAGATATATTTGATGTGATAGATATGGTCTCATATCGGAATACATCTGGTAATATATTTAAGGTCAGAAGATTATAGTATTATCACATAATAGAAATATGTAAGCAATATGATAGAAACCATGCCTCTGATTAGATACAGACAGAATCTGGGTGCCTTTCAGATGGAATATAGGAACTTGAGGGTTATGATTGACTCTAAGCTGGCCTTTCACTGACCTACCCCTTGGAGTCTCTGAATAGGGCTCTGTGCTCAGAACTCCTCAGGAGATACATTGGGGGCCAGTAAAGATGCAATGGGAGCTGCCTAATATATTTTACTGAATGAGGGACTTTTTTCCTTCTGAACCAGCAGTTGGCATGCTGAATTTGTACAGTGTGTCCCCACAAGCCAGATGGTGGGGAGGAGGGCATGCGTTCCAACTTTCAACTCTTTTAAATTACATACCCCTCTGGTGCTTCTTGGCTTGTTGCAGATGCACGGAACACAACTGACATTAGTCACTGATTCACTGGAGGGGGGAGAGAGGGGCAACTCTGGGCCCTCTGAACCCTCCCACTGTGACAGGCTCCCCACTTGTGATATATAGCTGTAGGGCTTGTCCCTCCTGTATCTGCTCCTGCCAGTTTCAGCTGGGGCTGTGTCCAGCCCCTGGTGATGTGATCTCTGCTGTAAGAGGTAGGCTGGAGATGGTGATGTTGCTGGAAAACACTCTAGCACCTATTTCCAAGGCAGACAGGAGCCCTTCTGTGCTGCCATGAAATGGGTGTTTGTCTTTTAATCCCCTCATGCTGAAGTGTGGTGTTCACCAGCAGCATATGGGAACATGTGCTCTCACCTTTTGTTTGTCCTGGCACAAGGCTCTGTAGCTGAGTAGGGAGCCAGGTAACTTGTGAAATGTGGGTGTTTTGACTACGGTTCTAAGTGTTACATCACTTGTGTGTGCAGGTTTCACCCCACCCTTGCAGCCTTCCCATTGGGGTCCATTGAGAATGCATCTGGGTGCAGAGGTAGCCTGCCAATTTACCCCCTGGGCTTCTGGGAGGATAGGGGTCTCCTACACTGGAGCACGTAGTTAATTGCTTGTGTCAGTGACCTCTACCAGCTTTGAAAAGGTGACCTCAGCAGTTTTTATAAGACATAAGGGAGGAAAAAATCCTTTGAATATTTGGATTCCATTTACATACCCATTGTAGTAATTCTGAAAATTGAGGGAAGTGGAATGAGAGCTCTCTTGTAAGTGAGAAGTCTGTAACGAATTCCTCCCAGCCTGAAAAGCCACTGCATGCTTTCACGTGATAAAATTTTTGGCTTTGAGTCTGAATAAAATTACACAGCCCAACATGTTATGCTTAAGTGTTTTATCAAACAAATTATCCTGTTCTTGCCAGGAGCTGAAATCTTCTAACTGTATAAACATCTGTTTACCTGCTGCCAGCTCCTCACTGAGTATATACCTTCACCCCATTTTACCCCCACCACCAGTCTTGAAACAGTTTCCTGATGCGGGGAGACTTGGCAAGGTTACTTGTCTGTGATACATGCAGCGTTCCTGGAATTCTTGGCACATTAGCCTTGAATCAATCCAAACTGAAGTACTTCTCTACCGCTGGGGTTTTTTTAACTATTTATAGTTTCACTGCTGAAACATCTTTATTCCTCAGCACAGCCATCTTACTGTGGTGGTCAGTGAAATGATGAGTGTCCTCACAAGGAGAGCCGCCGGCCGCAGCCAAGACTTCAACAGTAACCAGATTCACAGCATGTTCTGGTCACGAAGCACCACCTCCTCAGAGGTGTCTCATGTTGGGAGCGGTGGTGCCTTTTCCAAGGCAGGATTTTGCCCTGGCTGCATGAGCCCCCCTGAGCTGGGCTACAAGAGGTGACCATGTCAGGGCAGTGTGCAGGAGGTGCTGAACTGAGTGTCGGCAAAGGGAGCGTCACAAAAGCCTGATTTCATGTCAGCCTAAGCTGCTGTGGTGCTGTGCCCCCTCTCTGAACAGAGGCTGTTAGTAGGGATGAGAGGGTTAAATTTCATGGTGTTCTAAAAATCAGTGAAATCTAATTTAAGACTGCCATAAACCAAAGTTCCCTAATTAGCATAACGGCACAGTGTCAAGACAGGGCTGAGCTAAGGCAATTGGAAAATGTAGCTATGTTCCTCACATCTTAACATGCTCATGTTTATAAAATGAAATGAGCACTTGTTTCCTCTGGGAAAACGATATTGTTTTTCTTTTAAACTTAGCAAACTGATTTTTTATATATATATATATATACAGAGAGAGAGAGAGATTGAAACTTTGGAACTTTCAGTGGAATTGCCTTGGATTTGCCTCTGAAGAATTGTGCTCAGATGAGGGGATAGCTGCCATCAGCCCAGCAGTGTTGATGGAAGGGCTGTGGGGAGGGAGCAGGCAGGCAGGCTGTACAAGTGACACACGCCATTTAATGTGTGTAAAGGGGATGCTGCAGTGTCATCCCTCCCTGTCCTGACTCCAGTCACACCAGTATGCTCTGGAGTTTGTGGCATCAAGATGGAAGATGACAAATAACAAGATTAAATCAAATGAAAGTCCATCTTTCCAGACAGTAATACTTTATTCCAGAAAAGCTCATTTGTGCTCAGCACATCGAGGTGGGGTGTGGTACTTGAAGCACAGTGAGCAAATAGCTGATGAGCCTGCTTTGGCAGAAGGATCACACATTAACCTTTTCTGCCCCAATGTGAACTGCTATAAGAAAGCTTTGTCCATACTAAAATACTGTTGATGTTACGATTCAGAAAAATGTTTCTCTTATGATGTATAAATAAACTTCTCATGAGATTAACAGAATTTGTAGTAGATTTCATTGGCATTATCACTGACATAACTTAAACCTTTTAAATCTTTAAAAGGATCTGGAAGCTTCAGAGCAACCAGTATTTCAAGTGCTGTTATGGTCTGAGAAGTGCCTTCAACCAGGGTTCTGTACGTAGATCTCCGGTCTGTGAACCAGGCACTTACAGGTATCTTTATGTTTAAAATACATTTTACTACTTCTGGTAGCGCTGTCTCACAAGGAGTTAAGATGAAGTTGAATTGATCATCATCCTGAAGAGTAAACCAAACTTGTAGTTCAGCTGCATGTAAACTGCTGCAGGTTAAAGCCTGTCTGTTTAATGCCGTTAGCCTGAATCCTCCCTGCTCTCCCTCCGACCCATCCATGGTATTCTCTGGCATGGTCCCTATTTATTACCTGTTCATTTTCCCAAGCCTTCTAGAGGTCCTTAATTCTTCTGGAGAAGTAGAAAGGCAAGTACAAACAACCCTTTGGCTTGCCTTTGTATTCTTACAGAAGCTACCTCTGCTTTTTTACAGCTGACTGTTAAAAACCTGACCAAACGCTTTTATCAACTCACGGGTTTTCAGCCCTGAAGGCCCAGGGGGGCACAGGAAGTGCCCGGAAAGCTGCTGTACCTATTTCTGCTCCTCATACCTGTTCTCTCTTGGCTGTACCAGAACAACCACTGCCGATCTTGTTAAAGAAGCCTGTGTTCGCTGATCTGCCGGGTTCTTCCAGACAAGAGCCACCTCCCACATCAGCTCAGGTGTGGGTCCGCTTGTGGCTCTGCGGCAATCCCGCGGCTCCCTGCTGGCGTAGGGCCACTGGTTTGGGCCTCAACAGGAGGTGAACTATGAGACTTCTGGGAGGAAAGGATGGGGAGGGGATGGGGGGGTGGTGGTGGCGGGCTGGCGGGAGGACAGCAGCTCACTTTTGTTGATGCAGAACACTGAGGTGGTGCTGGGCGGTGTTTAAACCCGACAACATAGCAGGAGAAGAGAAGGCCTGGGGCTGCTTGAATTGGCCCCGAAGGCTCGTGAAAATCTGCTCTTCTCAACACAGCCCTGTTATCAGCAGGGTTGCTTGTTTTTACAACTGTTTTCAGGTCTGTGAGCTAGAAGAGACAACTAGTGATCTAATGCCACGAGGGTGTCCAGTCTGCTTCCCCCAAACCCATCAGTGTTGCATTTCCCCCAAGGACAGTTTGTAAAAAGAGATTGGGACTGCAGTTCAGGGGTTGCTGGGCCTTCCCCCTTTGAACTCGTCTGTGTCCTGAGCTCTGTATGTCTGCACTGGAGTTAGCCTGCTGGGGCTAGACGTGCTTGTTCTCTGGAGGTTCAGAGGAGCATTTTCTGGTAAGATTTTTATATGACATTAAAAATGTAAGACTAATATTATTGTGATTTGTGAGTGCAGCTGGCTACAAGTGGTTATGGTAAGCAAAGCTTTTTTTTAATTTCAGACTTAATCTCCACAATCTTTCAATCATGTTGCTTTAGTTTGCCAAATGATGCCTTTGCCCCACACACTTCCATGAGGCTTCGTGAAGGTACTAAGGCTGCTCGAGTCATCTTGTGTGTTGCGCTCACATTAAGGTCAGGATATTTCAAGAAATGTTATTTAGCAGCAGATGGAGATAAAATACTTTGAACATCGTTTACAAAACAGCCACTGCCTGTAGGTGTGGAGCATGGCAGAGACTGTGCTGATCTCCAGGGCTGGCTGCAGTCCTGTACTGATGCAGAAGAGGCCCTCCCCAGCTGCCCGGCAGCACCACAGGCGTCTGGGCCTGGCAGGTGTAGGCTGCTGTGAAGGGGACGAAGTTTTTGGAGGTCTCCCTGGACACTGGGCTTGCTGCTGACTTTCTTAGAAGACACACAGACACCAGATGTTTCTTAGCAGGAAGACTTTATTTAGATCTCAGTAGCTCCGCTGGCAGATGAGCTCTGTAATGTTCAAGGCTCCCTTCCAATCTTCTCCCCAAAGCTGTTCACAGCATAAAGAATTCCAGATATGGAATGTGGATATAAACAGTATTAGGACCTACGGGCTTTGGTTTTTTTATGAGAATATTTATGCAAGTTTTTCTTAAGGGTAACGTGATAGTGAAAGCAAGAGCTGCCCATTTCAACACGGCGTAACTAACTGTTTTTCCAAGCGAGTCATTGTGCATCAGTTCTGTGTAGAAGCTGATGGGGTGTCAGCCCTACAGCTAGCATGGCTCCATGGGCTTGTCGGACCTTGCAAGTCAAAAGGTGTCTTGTTCTTCTTAGTGCTGCGCCTCATACCTTAAATACGAAACGTATGAGCTCAGCAGCAATTACTTTTATTTATAAACTTCTCCTGCATTGGGACCGTGGTTTCGAACAAAACTCCTCTGCTGTCCAGGCAAGCATTGGTAACGCATTTCTTTCCCCACAGCACTTGGCTGGTTGGCGGTGAGGGCTGGTGGTTACCGTTGGTACTGGAACACCCACGTTCGCAGCAGGGCTGCTGACGGCGGGCACCGAGGAAGAGCTCTGAAGCGAGCGGGCGTTACGGGGCTGTTTGCCGAGGGCCGGCTTTGGCTCGGGTCCGGCCTAGGGGCCGGTCCAGGCTCGGCCGTTGCCGGGAGCCCCTCGGCAAAGCCCAGCCCAGCCCAGCCCGCGCTCAGCGCTGCCCGCGGTTTCACCTCCCTCACGGTAACGTGCTTTCCCTGCCCGGGCAGGGGCCGAGGAAACCTCGCCGCCGGGGGGCAGGCGGGCACCGGGTGCGTAGGCCTCCACGCCGGGGGCACCTCCAGGGCTCCCAGCAGTGGCTGAGGCATCTAAGCGGGATGATTCCCGAGGCTCCCCCCGGGCTGTGGCTGAACCCGCTTCACCGGCGCCGTGTGGCGAACACAGCAGCGCGTGCCCCTACCGCTCCGCGGCTTCCTCCGCCGGTGCTCCCCGGAGGGGCGGGGGGGGGCTGTACCCATCCGCCCGCCCTTCCGCCGCGAGCCCCGCCCCGTCCGCCGCCGCCCGCGGAAGTGAGCGGAGCGGGGATGCGGCCGTGCCGCCGCCGCCCCGGACCACGGAGGTGAGAGCGCGGCCGGGCGGCAGGGACGAACAGCGGGGCGAGGGAGCTGCTGCCCGTGCTTCTCCGCCGCTCCACGCCCCCGCCGCCTCCCGCTTCCCGCGGCGGTCCGCGCCGCAGGGTGAGCGGGCGGGGCCGGGCGGCGGGGGCTGCGGGCGGGGGTCGTCGCCGCGCTCCGGGCAGCCGCCGCGTTTCTCGCCGCTCCCCTTCGGCCCGGCGCGGAGGGAACGCGCCGCGGGGCGGGTGTTAGCAGGGGTGAGGGTTTATTTTTAGGCACGGGGCGTTCGCTCCGTGCGGGGCCCCTCCCCGGGCGGGACGCGGCTGCTCCGGGCGCTGGCGGCGAGGGGAGGCGGCGGTGCGGGCTGGGCTGGGCTGGGCTGCGCTGGGCTGCGCTGTGCTGCGCTGCTGCTGCAGCTGCTGGGCAACTAATCCTGATCCGCGGTGGCCCCTGGCAGCTCTGCGCGCTCCCTGCGTGCCTGTGCGTGTGCCTGCTCCGCCGGCCTGGGGGGAGAGGCGGCGGGGAGCTGCGGGGTCCGGCCTTCCGTGATCTGTGGTTTTATTTTTTGCTGTTTCCCCCCTCTTTTAGCGCTGCTTTCTCTTGCAGATGTTGCTGCAGGTGGGGGCAAAGGGAGCAGTGTGACTGCCTGGGATCTTGGGGCATCTCTGTCTTCACCTCTCAGCTCCTGCTCCAGCGCTGCTGTCGCTAAAGACTTTTGTAACTATCGACTCCAGTACAATTTCGATGGAAAATGAAGGTAAAGGTCTCATCAGAGTCACTGACCTCACTGGAGCTAAGAGGATTTTTGCATGCAATGTGGTGACAACTCCTGCTGGTGCGTGTGTTCGTTTTACCCTTCTAGGGGTTTGCCGGGCTGTGCTCGGGGGTCAGTCTCGTGGTAGCAATTTTGTTCCGCATTTTGTAGTTTAAGAGTTGTGGGACCATTGTTTTTCTTCGTTTGTACTGCTGCTCGTCAAACGAGTTACCAGACAGATTTTATTCTCTCTGGACGTGTACCCAAAACACCTATTGTGTGTGTTGGTGCTCTGTGCGTTTGGAATAGCAATTTCTTGTGCTGTGTAGATTGGAGCTGCTGAGCATTAGTTGTTTGGTATTTGCTTCGATTCTATGATTTTATTAAATTATATCTTTCAGGGTGAGATTGATTTTGTGTTGAAATATTTTTATGTGGCTTTTCTTAAAAATGACTGAACTTTGCTCTCTTGGACAGTTTAATTAAAAACTGAAGTTTTGAGTTCTGCTACTCGAAAGATGAAGCTATAAACTCTGCATACTGACAGAAGTTGCTTAATTGTGCTTTCTCCTTCTTGTCTAGTTCAGAAATGACTTAATCCAGGGGGTTATTTCAGTTTGCCACGTTGGTCTTCAGTTTTTGCTCTGGGAACCTTGAAAGCCCGTTTGCATTGGTGAGAGGGACTGTGAGCTTCATTGGTATTTCCCCTTTCTGTTTGACTCCGGGGGTTGAAAATCTCTGAAAATTTATGACTACTATGTATTCTTATGACTAAATATGTTAGAAAAGAACCGTTGATTCCCCCCAACCCCCCTTATGTCATCAGTATTCTTTGAAGATGGATTTTTTTTTTAGGTGGCTGCTGGATTTCCTTTGTTGTAGGTTGTTATGTGAGACATAGGAGCTCCTTTTCCTCCAGCCCCATTCCGAAAAGACAGGTGCTTTTTTAAGAGTTGGGCTGGAATAAAGAACCCGATTGAGTTTGTGGGGTGGACTGACTCAGCTGTTTCCTATGGTTGGATGTTCGGTTTTGGAGGATGGTTTTCTTCCGTGACCGGAAAGTTGTTGTATTGTGAAGTCCAACCTCTGTTGAAAACTATGTAGGTGCTTGTAATCTGTCATTTCAGAACTCTTTTCTATCTTTGAAATAACGTTTGGATATTGAGCAAGAGGTGGCAGATGCCCCCCCCCCCCCCCATCTTTGTATGAATATTCCAGATGGGAAGTGATAAGGTGGTTTGGAGAACTGATGCTTCCTGTGTTGATTCAGAATCACAAGCAGTGGTGTATGTTTACTCTAAGCGAGTGAACGTTTTGTCCCAAGGCTTCCTGGTTCCTGTCTCTTGTGTTAGGATGATTAAACTTCCGCAGAAATTCACCTGTCTCGTGGTAGTGGGGACAAGAGGCTTTTCCACTGTAGGAAGGTTCTGCTTAGCTCAGTGACTTGGAGGAATGATGTTTGTGTGGCTGTTGTTGTGGTGAGGTGTTTGGAAAGAGAATGTGGTGATGACTTTCCTTAAGTGGAGCTTTTTCTTCAGCTATAGGCAGTGGAGAGAACTTGCACAGACAAAACCTAACTCTGCGTGCTTTGTCCTTTCTGTATCTCTCTGCTGATGCCTTTCGGCCATTTTAAGTAATTTTCTGTAATTGTAGTCTGAATTCTTTTTCCTTATCACCATCTTTCAGATTGCGACAGGTTTGTTGCTCTATGGAGGATTGTCTCATAGAAGACTGCCTTTCAGTAGGAAAGCAAAGAGTATGGTTTAGGTTACAGCAACTCTGAGCTGCTCTGCTCTGAGGTCAGAGGAGGATCACACACACAGATTGTTGAGCAGGACTTCTGCTCTGTTGCCGAGTGCCTAACGGAAGAGCTCAGCGTAACATTTTCCCAGCCGTAAACCAAAGATTTTCCCAAAATTGCGGGGAAGGTTGGTACAAAAACTCAGGACAGACTTACCCTGAGTACTGTAAACACCACGTGGTGATTCTGAAATCCTCCTTAATCTTCACTGTTTGGAGACCCAGTTAATTGCACTTAATCTTCAAAGATGACCGTTAACTTCAGCCTGGAGCCTGTCAGTAGTAACTGCAGGATGATTTTCGTAATTGGATGAATAGTGAGATATATCAAGAAAATTTTTTTCTTTGTAAAAGGTGCTTTAGTGCTTCACATAATCCTGAGATGACAAATGAATCGTTGTTTGTCATGTGCTTGAAGTGCAGTTGAATTTCCTAATGAGTTTCATGGTGAATAGGGGCTTAGTTGGGAACTGAACAGATCAAATATCAGTGAATAGATTTTGGGTTTGGAGGGTGGTTTTGGCATTAGCACCGTGGGGAAGCTCATCCTGGATGAGGCAGCTGGGACAGAGCGTGTGTGCCTGCAGCTGACTGCAGAGGGGCAGGGGACGCCTGTGACAGTTTAAGTTGTTCCAGAGTGGCATCATCAGTTGTTCATGAAAGTAACATCCAAAATAATCAGAATGAAATTTGGGATGGAAAACGTTCGAAATTCTGAAATGCACTTGGTGTTATCGCAGCGGTTCACGTTCCTTTAGACACGTAGATGATTTAATAAACCAACAGGTGAAACAAGAATTGTAATATTCATTGACTATTGTTTCTTATCAGCTGCAGCTTGCAGAAAATTGGAACCCAATGCTTTATGTTGGCAAAAAAGTCACATCTCTTCTGTTTAACTTGGAGGATAAGGTGAGAGGAGAGATTTTTTTTTTTAAAGTAGCGGAGAGTCTTCACTACCTTCTTCTCTTTTAACAGTGCTTTTGTAACTGCTAAGTTAACATTGCTCTTGGCTTGCGTTAGAGCCTAGGTTTCCTTTTTAATTGAGTGGTGTCACCTTTTAATCGGTTGTTCGGTTGATGGAGCATTAGGTAGTTTTAGTTTTTCCTTTCCCTTTTTCTTCCTATGCAGATAAATCAGAAATGTTGATATTGCAATAGTCTAGAAGAGGTTTAACGTGGAGTTGGCGTGAGTTCAGACGTCACAGAATGTATGTTTGGTTATTTTGCCAGCTTTGTAACTCCTTTACGGGAAGAGTCTGTGGCATAATCTCTTCTCAGTGGGTCAGGAAGAGGAGAGGTCTAAGGAAAGTGCCAACAGATCTCAGGGTAGCTAATTTACCAAAAGAGAAACAAATGTTTTCACTTGCTTTTTTTGGTGAGGAGCGGCAAGTATGTGGTGATCTCAGGGTGCTCTTCTGTAGGACTGAATGAAATGGTCTCATTATGGCTGGAAGAAGACCCTGCTCTCAGCATGTTCCTGCAGGGTGTGGTGGTGGTTCTCATGGTGGTTGAGTTTGGCTGGCTGGGCAGGAGGTTAGCCCAGCCCTTCTTTCCCCTTGCCCCTGTTGACAGCTCTCTGTGGAATTAGTGAGTCGAAAGGGCTCGTGAAGCCTCCAGTTAATGTTGAGAACAGTCTCACGAAAGGCGTGAGACCTCCTCCTCCCTTTTGCACAAGCAGACCATTGCCTTGACTCATTTTTTTATGTATTCGTGGCTTCAGTTCAGTGTGAATCCACTCGAGGACCATGGGGGAATTTTGTGGGAGTGGAGTAAGTTAATAGGCAGGTATTAGCTGAGACCTCTTTCTGAGTTGGTGAAGGAGTTTGGGTGACTCTTAATTGAGACTGGGTGGGAAAATTGGCTTTTGCAGTGTGGTTTGTAGGAATTAGAAGGACTGATAAAGTTATAATACAGGGAAGAGAAGGGAAATAAAATGCAATAATCCAAGTATAAACTTGAGACAGGCATCTGTTCCTAGTTATTTGAACATTCTGCTCTAAACAATTAGAAGGGATAAAATGGATAATGGGTTAGATGCAGCCTGCAGAACCTTTTAGAAAGGCTTTTAAAATATTTTAAAGTAATAAATCTTCTGCAGCACTTTTCTGTGTGCATAATTCACCAAAAAACGTTTGGTGAGTGCAGTGTTGCTGCTTTCTTGATAGTAACTGTAAGAAAGCTTATTACCAGAAGTGAAGTAATTGCTCAGTGAGTTATGTTTGCGTTTAAATTGGCACTGACACTTGCTTGGACCTGAGAACTGTTGTAAACAGTCGGTTCAGGATTCTTTTTAATTGGAATTTTATTCTGTCACATGATGAAGTAACTGCAGAGCTGTCAAGGATATAATCAGTGATTGGATCTTGGAGCTTCATTTGTTATTCTAAACAAATAAATACCGAGCAAATATTTCTATTGGTGTTTTTGCTTAATACAATTTATAGCAACTAAAGCCTGCACATGCTGTGGATCCTTTAGTGGTATATCAGAGGGTGCTAAAATTCTTTATTGGTGTTTGCTGTCCAAGCGCCTCCCTTCATTTTGAGAAGCTTGGCCCTTCAAACTGTGTACGAGGTAGAAGCGACTATCGGAGTGGAGCCACGTGACCTTATTTCTAAGCTTAAATGTTCTCTTCTAGAAAGCTAGCAACTCTCTGGCGAGGTAAATGACTGATGTTTAGACCCAAAGTCTTTTGGCCTTCAATTTCTAAACCGCTTCATGTGAATCAGGATTAAAGCAGAGGCGTATGCTGTTTGGAGTCCAGTGAGGTACATCCTCCAGAGTGTGCAGCAATGCCCTGAATGGCAAACCTTTTGTAGCGATTGAATATAGAGTTTGAATGTTTGGCGTTCTTAGGTTTCATCTGAACACTGCATCAGTAAGCTAAAGGAGGGTAAGGTGGTGCTGGGGGGTTATTCTCAGTTTTCCTTGCCATTACTCCGACAGTGCTGCAGTCAGGTTAGGGTATCATTATTCTTGTGGAATATTTCCTCTAGTTGGAGGGCGGGCAGTTCTCATTCACAAGGCTCACAAGATAACCCCGTGGAATATACTACCATTACAGCAAACTGCCCAGCTTGGCTGTCCTGCTGGGAGCCTCAGCTGAACTAGATGTCCTACTTTCCTGTTGTTTATATTAAAGAAGAAAAACAGGTGAAACAGCCTGAAAGACTAAGATGTATTTCAGCTTATGGAGACGTGTTTCTCACAGAAGTGGTTTTTTAGAAGATGTTTTTAGAACGTAAGTATTTTTAGTACTTGAAAATAGTTCTCAAGCTTTATAGACTACTGTAGACTTAATAAGGTGGATGTTAAATGGAGCATCTTAGTCTTTATTACCCTGCCTGAAGTAAATGGGATTGGGGATAGGTCTCTTAAACATTTTACAGTGTTTAAGATTGGGCAGACCCTGAGATTTAAGATGGTTGGTGCCAGTACTCAGCTTTCTGTTCCTCAGTTGATCGGATATGCAGAAGTCTTGGGTACCAGGGAGTCTAGTTCTGCACTCTGGCTGGTTGTGGGGGTGGTGAAAGTCCAGAGCACCTCTGAAATAGTACTGGAGTACAAGGCAGGCTCTTTCAGGCTCACAGGGCAGCTTAGCAGGTTATTCTCATAATTTGTGTATTTCTGTTTCTTTGGTGAGTGGGTAGTGTCTGTGCCAGGTTGCATATTGCCCATTTCCCGTACAGTCGTATGAAGTAGCAGACAATAGCAAGGGGCTGGAACTATGTGACCTCCCAGGATAGGAATTACTCTGCAAGGAGAACTCATTAATGCAAATTGGTGTTTCTCTTCCTTCTGGCTTCTTTAGAGACAGAACTTTTCTCTGTGCACTTGCTTTGATGTGGGGACTCCTGGTAAAATGTTTAAAGTAAAATACTGTTGAATAGGAACAAATTTCTTTGAATATTAGAGCACAGGGCTGCTGCAGCCGCTTCCCCAGAAGCAAGACACCCTCATGCTTTTCCAAAGGAGCCCGTTCAAATGAGGATCGTAGACAGGAACTTCAAAGCCTTCAAAAGGTATTTCTTACCCTCAGCAAAGAGGGCCTGATAGAAAACAAGCAGCTCATTAGTCTGCAGACTTCCACCTTCTGGGGGTGGGAAGGGATGGCTCTTTGCAGTGGCAAGTAAAATACTCTTCACAAGTTGGTCATGGGTGTTTGTGTGGAACGAATGTTGGCACTAGACTTGCTGCTCTAAGGAATCAGCATTATTTCCCATAAAGGTGTTTGTCGGTGTGATACTCTGACCAGGCTCTGCTGGATAATCCACATATGGTGGGTGGAACGTGTCATACCAGGTGTGTGTATTGGAAGGTACTTGATGCTCTGTGGGATTTCTGACTTAGCAGAGTGACTCGTTTGTGCTGTTTTCAGGATATTTTGTAAGTTACGCTTGGCACATACAGAATTTACCACACATGGTTCCATCGCGGTATCAGTGTGATTGATTCCCAGTACTGGTCTCTTTGAGTTGCTCACTGTCATGGCACTGGGCATCCCCAGTCGCTGGAAAGGGGTACATGGGCTGAAGCGTGTCTTTGACATTTTGTTGGCTGTTCAGTGGGTGTGTTGGGCTGAGCCCCGTGTGCCTTCCCCCATGCTGGGCTGGCTAACTCAGGCGTTCACATTCTCTTGATGAAATCAGGAGAGACCTTCACACCACCCATTGATCCACTCAGCTGAGAGATGTTTATCCAAAGCAAAGGGCGCCCTCCTGTCCCCAGAGCTGAGGTCAAGCTAAACCTCTTTGCTGCAGCCTTGGTTAGTCACACCCTGCATTGTTTCCTGAGCTCATGGGCATCTCCTCCGAGCCTTCTGTTAGAGGGGTTTTTTTATTGGGCAGTCACAGTATTGGAGTGTTTTGGGTCTTGAGGCTCACTAGAGAAATTTCCAGTAGAGAATACAGGCAGTAATCTGATTTAATCACATATGAGGTACACACCGCTGTATCAGTGCAGTCTGTGTAGATGAAGCCTTCCTGAATATAACTTCTAATTTTACGCACATCACTAAGATACAGATAAATTAGTTCAAAAGCCAAGGATAAGACATTAAAAAATGGAGTTTACTTCATCAGGGAATGTTTGTGCCTTGTCTGCATTTATAGTTTCTGGACTTGATGGCACTGATTTTTATTTATTTAAACCTGCTTCTTGGTGTGTGGCTGGTCTGGGACTTGCTATAGCTATGGAGTGTGCCTTCATGGCTTGGCTTTGCGGACGAAGATTTGGGAAGGGCTTTGCCCACGCTTATTGCAAGCGCGCTGATGGCTGAAAAGGCCAATGCGGGATAGGCAAGACCGGTTGCAAAGAGCACACCGGAGGGTCTCCTTGGGTGGTATTGCCGTTTCGTCCCTTGCCTGTCGCTACAGGGCTTTGCAGACGTGAGTACACCCTTCAAGCCTTGCGCGGTGGACTTTTTAGGTGAGGCGCAGCGTGCGCGAGACTGGCCCCACCCTTTACACCTGAGGTTCATCTGCCAGGGCCGAGCGAGCTTGGACGGTGACAGCGAAGTCCTCGGGTCGTAGGTTTGGTTAGAGTATCCTTCTCTTAGATGGATGGCCTTACAGGGCTAAACGAGCTTCATCTGCCCAGGTTTGGAGTTAGAGTTGTCCTTCCCCTAGGATGGTTGCCCGAAGGCTAGTGAGCCCATCCTGCCCGTGGACACACTTTGTCTGACCCTTCAGTTGAGACCTGTCAGGCTTGGGAGACCCTACCGGAGGCATATGCCACCACCAGCATAGCTCTCAACTTCGCAAGGGCACGCAAGCTCTTTCCCCATGGCAAGGGGGTGCCCGTGAAAGAGGGAGTGTGCCTAACACGTTCTTAAAAGGCAGATCCTTCGCCTGCCACCCCCCTGCCCCAGAGCTCAAACCCATGCGCTGCATTACCCTGCCTCCCACCTTGGTCTCCTGACCTGCTCTCTGAGAACTGGGGGAAGGAGCCCATCCCGTGGGTTTATTGTTTCACCAGGAACCGCATGGCACGTGTAGAGAGTCTCCAGGGGTTTCTCCTGGACGCAAAAGCATGTGAGTTCCACAGTAACACTGTTCCCTTGGGCCCCTGGGCTGAAGTCTTTGTGGAGCCTGTTAGGTAGGCAGCTAGAACAACAGACGCCAAGTGGAATTCCTCTCAGCCATCACATTGGAGTACGTGCAAACCGAGTGTGCCATGGAAAATGGAGATTGTCATACCTGGTTTTAGAGCATAAAAATGTCATCTTGAAGTCCTTTATCTGCTCTTTGAAGTGTCAGCATCCATAGAGATGTGCACGAGACAATAATTATTTTTTAAAGCATAAACCCACCTATTCAAATTCTGTGCAAGGATGATGGGAAAACCATTTCCATGGTGCGCACGTTTGCCTGTCAGCTAACAGAGGGGGCGTATGTGTGTGGCACGATGGGTGAGATACTCAGTGCGGGGGCAGCAGGACAGCGGGGGGGGGAAGAGAGAGTATCACTCCAGCTTCTCCTTTAGTAAGCAAAAATTTGGAAGCTCTGAAGCTTCATTGAACGCCAAAGCAGAGCTGAGCTGTGCCATCAGTGTTGCTATTGCGCTGTTCTGCACTTCACAAAATTTTAGCTTGTTAAAAAAACCTTACTTTTTACAGCACTGACTTAGAGCTTTGGTACTGGAGCCAGGTTTTATGACTTCACCTGTGTCTGTGCTCGTCAGAGGTTTTCTTAATGTTTCTCCTTTCTTTGTGTACAGGACAATGTAAATAGGCCTGGTCAGACCAGCTGGGTTTGTGAGTAGACAGCAGGGACCTGGACCTAGAGTGATGGCACTCTGACCAGGTGATGATGATAGTGAGCTAAAGGATTATCACTATTTTAACTGATAGGATCTTTGTCATCACTGAACACATTGTCACAGAAACGAGTCTTCTCAGTTGCCTCTCCGGTGTTTTATTATTATGGGTGGTACTGCATGAAAATAAGCAGAACTGTAATTTTGTTTTTTACAGTGCAGTGGCTTTCAGACACTACCTTTTAATGGCATTAATACTGCATTGCTCTGGTGTGTTGTTCAAAATGAAATGTCAGCACTCTCCTTCCCTTCAGACTTTGGTTTTGTTTCTTAGGTTGCACGTCTTCAAAAAATCCCTGATGGTGACAATGAGACAATGATTCCTGTACTGTCCTCAAAAAAAGCAAGCGAGTTGCCAGTTGATGAAGTAGCAAGCATTCTGCAAGTGAGTGGTTCCGCATCTCTTCAGAGCGTGTTGATGTTACTGAGCAATGTCTGATGTTTCTGAAGGACAGATCTTGTTATTGAAAGTCTACGCGTTACCGCGCAGTTTGAGATGAGCTATTGTCTACTTGTAAAAGCGTGTTGATTTTTAAATTGGTACTTGAAATGCTCTAATCTCGTAACATTTTCCAAAAATCGGGTATTTGGAGGGGGAGTGAGATTCGGTTTGAAAATGTTTGGTTTCTGTACGCTTTGAGGATTGTTTTTGTTAATAACAATCCTAGAGTCAGTCTTCCTGTAACATTCTGTCCCGTTTTTCATAGCTGTTGCTTCTATTCCTCTAAGGTCCTTAATTTATTTTGCTGGCCTCCATTTTAACAGAGGAACAGGATTGAGAAAGCCACCTGTTGACAGATTTATGAAGCACTGAATCTGGGTTAATTTTCGTGATAGATGGTCTTTTTTCATTTTCTGTGTGTTTGGCTGCTTGCGGAGCACACTGTGGTGAATGTCGATTGCTGGCAGCTCAAGGCTGTGAAGGTGTTGCTGTCGTTGGGCTGAGGAACTCAACTCGTGATGTAACTCTCAAGAGCCTGAACTGAGACCGCAGCCTGGCTTGTCCAAGAGTTTTCTGCAGGAAGATCAGCAATCACGTAGAGATGTGAGCCGGCATCTGCTTCCGGAGTCCTTCTCTGAATTTGCTGTTGAATCTCTTCAGTGCTGCCAAACAGAGTTTTAAAGCAGTAGCTAGTTCACTGTTACTGTCGTACAAACATGAGTACCAGGCGTGCATTCCTGATGTTGGCCAAAGTTGTATAACCTAAGGGTATATATTTTGGTGTTGGAATTTATTTTGACGTCTTACTGGTGTAATTGCTGACTGTGTTATTCTTTGAATGTTTTATTTAGGCTAATCTTCAGAATGGCTTAAAAAACTGTGAAGTTTGTCATAGGCGGGCGTTCCATGGATGGAATGAATTCGATATTAGTGAAGATGAACCATTGTGGAAGAAATATATTTCCCAGGTTAAAATTTTTATCCTTTCTGCTTTTTGGTTTTAATACATGTCGGTTTTGCTCCATGCTGCTTACCTTTTGCATGCATGAGCGTGTGCTGATAAAGGTGGGGAAACCCCAGTAGAATAGGAAATTGCAGCTTCTATAGTAGATACTAATTTACCTATTGAGGAGCTTTACTAGTATGTGCCAGTGATTTAATTACATGGCTTGTTCTTCAGCATGTGTTCGTAACTGGCCAAAGGGTACATATGGAACTAGCCTGAGGGCTGGAGAAGCAAAGTTCCTGTAGGCAGAGACTTGAGCACGAATCGCACTAAGGTCAAGAGACAAACGCGTGGGACTGCCGGTGACATGAAGTGTGAGTGAGTTGATAGACAGAGGAAATTTTAAAAAGCCAACCCGCTGCCTTTGAACTGAGGGTGGAGGTGGGGCCAGCCGCCGTTCTGGTGTTAAGCAGAACTGGCAGAAGTCAAGAGTGACTTTCTTTTCCTATCAGTGTGATTTATCGTTACATATCTGAGTGTGTGCAGCTTCTCGGTGTGGAAACATCACTGGTTCCTCTCACCCCCCAGCTCACAAGATATCAACCACACGTTTTCACAGAGAAGGTTTTTCTAATGAATTTGTAATGTTAAATGTTTTGGCCAATGTTTCCTGCCCCTTGCCTGAGCAGCAGTGCGGCTCAGTTCTAGGGTAAACCCTGAAGTAATAGATGGTGAATTCTAGAGAAACTGTTTGACTTGGGGGTGACTAAAGAGCTGCTGAGCGCTGCACTGGGGACAGCAGTGGGAGCGTCATCACGGGCTGACTGGCATGGATGCTTTATTTTCCCCTGTGTAGTGTCAGGTTAGTCAGGTGGATCAGAATGCTTTTAAAGCATAGTATCCAAGACTGTTTTAGGTAGGATTTATTAAGATACTGCTTTGAATGTGCTTATCGTGTGCTTTTAGAGTGTTCTTCACTTTAATTGTAGGAGTGTTCTTCTTTGTAACATTTCTCAAAAAAACCAGCAACCAGCTGTCACGTAGAAGCAAGATCCTTTATTATTTTAGCCTTAGAAATCTGAAGAAAGGGTATGATCTAAAAGGAAAACTTGTAAAACAAGAACTCATGGATTGAAAGTTACGAACTAATTTGCTGCCTTGATAGTGATGGGCTGCTGGGAACAGCATCAGACTGTTACCTCAAGGACATTTTGAATATATTTTGGGCTTCTTTTTGTATGTTTAAATACATTATAAACAAATATAGGAGGTTATTATTTTTGTCTTAAAAATGTGAATTGAGAAATGTAAGAAACAGGTTTTTCCTGTTACGTGTTGAATACGGTCTGCTCAAGGTCTTTGATATTTTAAAAAAACGCTCAAGTAAATGTCTGAACTGTAGAGTCAGATTTTTGTTTGCGCAGGGAGGTTAGAAGCATTTTAATTATAGAATAACACGTTCAAAAATAGGTCAGATGTGCTTTGAGGGGTAGGTAAAATGGTCCTCTGTCAAGAGCATTGCTGAGTTACTGTTCTGTTCCATTTCAGTTTAAAAATCCCCTTATTATGCTTCTCCTGGCATCTGCAGTCATCAGTGTTTTAATGCATCAGTTTGATGATGCCGTCAGTATCACTGTGGTAAGGAACTCGAATGTTACCTTTGTGGGGAGTGCTTCAGAGTGCCCGTGCGGGATGGGGTCACTGGAGGCTAATTACCGAACCTGATCTGTGTGTGCCATTCCATCTGTCCAGTCTCTGACTGGATGTTGGGTTTTTCTGGACTGATGAGAAGGCTCCTTTCCAAACCATATTGTTAATATGTCACAACCACTGTGGCTGAGCAAACCCAAATAGGATCACGTGCTTTCACAGCCCATTGGAGTTCTTCTCCCTCACCAGCTTGCGTTCTCTTGCAGGCAATACTCATCGTTGTGACAGTTGCCTTCGTTCAGGTAAGAGAGCTGCTGTCTGAATAAGATCCTCGCTGTTACGTAGACCCTTCTGTGTCTAAGGCTGTAGTAGTTGTCTTGTGCTGTGAACGGTGGAGCGGAGCTCTGTGCATTGTCCACATCTTTTGCCTTTTCTGAAGTGCCCGTCCTGTCCTGCTTTAACTACGTTCACATTTAAGCATCTTTATTGGTATTATATTCAGCCAGAAAAGAAACACTCAGAGTAAAGAGTGTAGAAGTACTTAAATATTGTAAATTCATATAAAATAGTTCATAAAAAATACAGTTTTGGCTTCAATTCTGTACAGAAATCTGAAAAAAAAAACCTTTTAAGTAATTTTCTACATCATAAAAAAGTTGTTTTCACTCTGTAAATGCACAGATTTGCTCAGTGTATGCCCAAACTAAAACTACTCTGTGTTTGGGCTTTATATCTTTGTTTCCCTTAGTTCTGTAATCTGTTTAGTGAGTTAGAGATGAGCTGTGTTACCTCAGTTCTCCGAGGGTTAAGAGCATGAACGCAGTATTTTTGGTATGAACTTGTTAAACTGTGGAAACTTAATCACGTGTCTGATCACCGAGTTTAGCAGCATTACTGCAGTATCACAAAGACCTGAAGATCCTGAAGGAAATGCAGGGGAGCTCTGCTGTTCTTTCAGATGAAATGCATGTAGGCAAAACCTGTGAAATTTTCATATCATATTTGCTTTTAAAGTATCTAATAGAGAACTGTTGAAGGGCATCTCTTACCCGATTATTTGGAATATTATTTTAACACAACTTCACTAGTAAGATAAATTTCAGTAGATGTGGGTATCTTCTGTTGTTTAACTTTTGCTGGTTTTAAAAATATTTCCTGCTTTATTTTTTTTCCACTGTCTCTCAGGAGTACAGATCAGAAAAATCTCTTGAAGAGCTTAGTAAGCTTGTGCCTCCAGAATGCCATTGGTATGTAATTGTCTGTCCTTTCAGTCCGAAGTTAAGTCCAATTAAGTTTAATCTGAAATGAGTAAACGGAAAATATTTTACTGAACTTATCAAGCTCTTATGCTGACATAGAACATGCTTCTCTTTTGCTCATTTTAATGATCGTTTTACGAGCCTAAAAAATTACTCCACGTTGTTGCCTCTCTGAACGCTTCAAATGACATTACCAATAACTTCTACGAAACAAAATCAGAAACAGTATTTTGCCGAGAGCAGTAACGTTGCAGTGCGTGGTCAGCTGTGTGAATGCTCCTCTCAGACAAGAGGCCAGAGAAGGCGTTCTCACCGCTCTTGGCGTTGTTACCCGCAGTGTGCGCGAAGGCAGGGTGGAGCACACCCTCGCGAGAGACCTCGTCCCCGGTGACACCGTCTGCCTGTCGGTTGGAGACAGAGTCCCAGCGGATCTACGATTGTTTGAGGTAGGGACCTAATACCGCTTTAACATTGAATAACGTCCCTTTTTGTGGCTCAGAGGGGAAGAGGAGACAGCCCGTGCATACTGCTAGGAACTGCTCTGGCAGCAGTGTCTCCCTTCGTGCTCATAAGCTTGTAGCATGCTGTGATGGCAGCACCCTGGGACCTCTTACCGAGGGAAGCAGAAGTAGCACTTCCAGCTGCTTACAGGAGTTTGTCATGCTTTTACCTGTTTTGTTTTCAAAGGCTGTGGACCTTTCTATTGATGAATCCAGTCTCACAGGGGAGACAGCTCCTTGCTCTAAGTCTACAGCTCCTCAGCCAGCAGCAACCAATGGAGACCTTACTTCGAGGAGCAATATTGCCTTCATGGGCACGTTGGTCAGATGTGGAAAAGCAAAGGTAAAATTGTTACGGACAGGGAAGAGTATTTTCTGTCTTTCAACTGTTTGAACTTTAAAGTTCACCTATCAGTTGAGAAATTACTTTAATGACTACATATATTTTGAGTTTTCTGAAACAATAGAAATGGAATAGAAATAGAAATGTTAACTGGAAATACGGGAGACTTTATGTGATACACGGCAGAGCTTTTCTCGGTGCTTTTTCAGACACTGGTTTGAAAAGAAAACTGATCTAGGGCCAGGAGAGCCCAAATTTATAGGGAGCAGATGATGAGAAACTCTTCTGTCTAGGATGTGGTGTTTTGCCTCTAGAGCTACATTTGTGTGTTTGAAAATCTGTTACTGAAAATACAGCCGCGGGTAGTGTTAGACAGGTGCTACCCGACTGGAGTTTTGTCACTGGGAGTTACTAAACGCTCCAGCAGTGCACAGAACAGAAGTTCGTTTCACAGAGGCAAAATGTTTTTTAGCAAAAACACTCCCTGCTTGTGCCAAGAACTAGTTTTATAAACAAAGCTAGCAAAATCATAGCAGGCTAAATGGCACTTGCCCCCTGTTTGAATTAAAGCTGTCAAGAGCAACCACTAACTTTAAAATTAAACTTCAGATTTGAATTGGCTGTATTTTGTTGTTTGCTTTGTTTTGGTTTTTTAGGGCATAGTTATTGGAACAGGAGAAAACTCTGAATTTGGGGAGGTTTTCAAAATGATGCAAGCAGAAGAGGTAAGATTGAATATATAGAAGCAAAGATGTGTATTTTGTAATGGTATCTTTCGTTCACTAAGGGTAACTTTCATTCACTAAGTTCCATAGGAACTTAGTTAAAATCAATGACATTGCCTTTTTTTATTTGCAACAGATTGCCTAACTATTTCCATAGTTTTGTGTCTGACTAAATTGACTTTTCTGCTGATTAGCAAAGTCATTTTGAGGTGTAATTGGCCTTCCAGGGCTCTAATGTCTCTGTCTTGAAAAGTCAGTTTTATTCTTGCTGTGAAGAACTTTTTGGTCTTGGAAGAAGTGCCGTGGCTTTTAGTCAACATGATTTGTTATTATTATTATTTTAAAATAAAATCTTCGATATGACCTATTGTATTAGATTTGCTGAAGACATCACAAATATTTCTAATAAATTTTTACTGAAGCGTTCTTGAATCTTCTTGAATTCTACAGCAGAATGGAACAGAGTAGTCTTGTTTTCACAAAGTAAATATCTAGAAACACAGGGTAAAACTGCATCTTGCCCACTGACAGTGTTGTGAAATTTTCCCCTCTGAAGAAATGTGTGATACAGCTGATGCTTTTTAACCTGTGCTTGTTTCTGCTGCATCTTTACCCTTCATCAAGGCTCCGAAGACACCTCTGCAGAAGAGCATGGATATCCTGGGAAAACAGCTGTCCTTGTACTCCTTTGGTATAATAGGTAAGAGAATTTATGTAAAAGAAATACAAATTTTTATATAATATTCTGGTTCCTCATTTTATTGGTCACTTTGAGTTTGTGCCAATGAAGGAGATGACCAATGTGACATAACTTCCATCATAAGGGTGTTTGCTTGCTCCTTCCTGCAAACATAGTCTTCTGACTGACTCTTTGTCCTCTAAATGGTTCCTTTTAAATTGCGGTGTGTCTCGTGTTCTGGTTCAAGGTGTGCCTGCATGTGTACCTCACTGTTGGTATGATTGGGCAACTCGACTGGCAGAGACTTCCTTCACCGCACTAATGGAACCGTGCTCTGACAGTGGAAGAAATAACAGATTTTTATAGGTAGCCCAATGACCAGCTTGGTTTGGGCTATTTGAGCTCATCCCCAGGAGGCTACAGTACATGTTGGTTTTGTATTTATCCTGATGACTGCTTTCTTCGTAGGAGTTATTATGCTGGTTGGCTGGCTGCAAGGCAAGCACATCCTGGATATGTTCACCATCGGTGTGAGGTGAGAGTCTTGTTTTAAACAGGGCCGGTCGTGCGTTACGGCAGGGGTCTGAAAGCTGGCGATGTACATTATAATACACTCGCGCAGCCTCCGCTTTTAAGTTCACATAAGTAATTCGAAATGAAAATAGGCTTCATGATGTAAAAAAGCAAATTACCCTCATTTTTAATGGTGTGGTGTGTTCTTTTTGCTCTCTTAAATGTGCATTTGTATGGTTATTTCTGAGTGTCTGGTGGAACATCTGCAAACAGGACAGAGCTGTACGGTTTGAGGTGCCATCGCTGAGTAAATAAAGTAAATGTAATTATGCAGGTGGCATCACACAAAATGAAGCTACTACGAGCCTTGAGTCATGTAGGTCTTTGGCTCACTTTCTAGCATAGTATGGAAACTTAATCCCAGAGTGTTGTCTGCTGAGAACTGAGGTGATCTCACCCTGTACTCTTAGACAAGTTGCTAATTACACGGGCAGTGCATAAGGCAGAAGTGTGTTTATAAAGGACAGGCTCAGCCCCTGGAGACTTACCCTGGAGGAAGGGTAAATTGGGGAGGAGGGGAGAAAAGCACCAGGAGCTGCATCTTTGGGCACTGTCTAAGGAGTTCTTGTGATCTCATTTACACTGTTACCGGGTTTTTTATTTGTTTTTTTTAAATGACCTTCTGTGCCGTTCCCGCACTGAACTTGCTGCCACATCGTGATCTGACAGTAACAGCTGCGGGTCAGCGGCCGCTTGAAGTGGTGGCATTTCCTGGTGCTTTTAGTGCTGGCAGCGCTTACTCTTCACAACCTGGGCTGCTTTGCGCAGTCCCGGTTAGTGGTTTGTGTAGGCAAAACAGACGTGCCGTGGATTTCTCCCTGCCCCAGCCTTGTTCTGAAGTCAATGCATCATTGCTGTGAAGTAGTGTGTGACGTTCTAAGACAAGACTTGTGCTTTTACTGTCGTTACAGTTTGGCTGTAGCTGCCATCCCTGAGGGGCTCCCGATTGTGGTCACAGTGACTCTGGCCCTTGGTGTGATGCGAATGGTGAAGAAACGGGCTATTGTAAAAAAGCTGCCTATTGTGGAAACGTTAGGTATGACTGGACTAACTGAGAGGTGGTGGTTGATAGGAATCTCAGGAAGTCACCACAAATACTGATGAGTAGTGGTTAAAATAAATCAGATGTTCTTATTTTGCCATGTAATGTGGTGGTTTCTTTAAAACATTTCTAAACTGCATGTGTTTCACACAGTTAGAATTCAGGTGTTTGGTTTTGTGGGCCCTCTAACTACTTTCTTTAACTTGAAATAACCAGCCTGTCAGTTAAGAGCACACCACACTAGCGATACTCTTGAGTGACTGGATGTGTGGAGTGCTCTTTATACTTGTTTGCTGGGAGATGTTCCTGTTAAATAAGACTTGTAAAATGTTTTTTAAACAAAACTTTGGGTTTAAATTTAGTAATGATACTGACGTCGGAAACAAATTAAATTTGAATATTAGAGAAAGCTTTGTAATCATAATGCTCCTTCAGAATGTTATGCTGCTCCTAGTAAAATTTAACATAATTTAAAGATGTTAAAGCTTAAAACCTTTATGTACGCATTTTGCCATGAAACACATAAAGCACAAGACATGGACAGGAAATAGAAATACTAAGTGAAATAATTCTGCTGCAGTTTACTTTCTTTTTGCATTTGAAGATTGGAAATGTTTTTCCCAGTGCCTCTGGTAGAGTTCCATTAGTGTTGCAAGGCTTTTCGTTGCTTTCGCAATTCCTGCTGTTGTGTCTGAAAAGGTGAAGGTACTGCAGCACTCTTCAGAATACTCTTTTTTCCTGAGTTAAGAAGGCATATACAAATCTCACATTCTGTAATCGTTCCAATCTCAGTAAAATTTGCGGGTTTCGGGGTCAGTCTCTTGTGTTGCAGCCAGTGTTAGGCAGATACTGCTCTCCTTGATAAGGAAGAATGGCAGCTGTAGAGTGGGCTCTTTGCGTTCCCCCTCGCCAGGAGCTGCAAGTGAGGTGTCAGCAACACAGCCTGAGGTGCAGCAGGGTGAAATGAGGAGAGGCGCTGGATGGAGGCATTTCAGACCAGTCAGGAATTTGGGATTTTAATTAGTGTTTTTATTTACTGGACAAACTTGCGAAGAGCCTTGTGCAGCTGCTCATTAACAGTTGAAAATTGGCTTTGTTAAATCTCATTCTGTGTTTTCACAGAGCCAGCTGCAGTGTGTCTTGAATACTTTTGTCCTCGTTAGCTAAGTTGTTCTAAAAAAGTGTTGTCTTACATGTGTTAATTTCAGGTTGTTGCAATGTGATTTGTTCAGACAAAACTGGGACTCTGACAAAGAATGAAATGACTGTTACGCATATTTTTACTGCAGATGGACAGCATGCTGAGGTATGTAGTGAGACTCCACGAGATTTTCATTTTCCTTTTACTTTGTGGTGTGTATCAGCTGAGACACGCTTGAGTCTACTGCAGGTAAAGCATTGGCTGAGAAAGCCCACATTAGTTTGCAATGACAAAAAAAAGAAAAAGAAAGCATGCCAAAACTGTAAGGGAACAACATACACTGCATTTATTTATGCTAAGGAATAATACTGCTACTTTTCAAAAAAATTGGTCTCTAATAACTCACTTGACATCAGTTCTTATTCCTTAATCTATACCTGCTGCATTAGAAGCTGAGTAGGGGAATCCGTTCACAGTGAGTCAGATCAGTCATTATGAGTGGCCTTTTTGGAATTGTCTGTAGTTTGTAGGGAAAAGCTGAGATGAAAACGTTTTATAAACTGGTGAAGATGACATCGCCTGCTGCCTTTGGCTGTTTGTCCTGCAGGTCACTGGAGTAGGTTATAACAGGTTTGGAGAAGTGATGCTCGATGGTGAAGTTGTTCATGGCTATAACAACCCGTCCATTAGCAAAATTGTCGAGGTAAGTTCTTGGCACAGAGAGGTGAGCGTTAGTTGAGGACGTGGCACAAGAGCTTGGCACGACATTTACGTGGTGTTCTGTTTTCTCCCCTTTCCTTCCATGCCTTTAGGCCGGTTGTGTGTGCAATGATGCTTTGATTAGAAACAACACCTTAATGGGGAAGCCAACGGAAGGGGCTTTAATCGCGCTTGCTATGAAGGTGTGTACTTGATGGTGCTGTTTGCATTCCTGGCAGGTGGGAAGTGTGGAGAAATAACTTCTGGGTTTGGGGTTTTTTCCCCTCCTTTTCATATCCTTTGGGTCTCCTAGATTTGTATTGCAGCTGCTCATCTCCTGCGTTTCTTATCTGTTGGAAATCTTGGGGCATTCTGAAAGATGAGAGAAAGTTATTTAGAACTGAAATAAAATCTTTATTTTCATCTTTTTGCACTTAGTACTGTCTTTTCACCTCCACTGGCCAGTTCACCTGGTGAATCTTGATTGCGCTGTCTCTTTCCCAGTTCTCATCAGAAGCAGTGGGAAGCTGATAACAGATGTGTTGATGACTGCAGCATTTAGAGTGCCCTTTAAGTGTAGGGTGCAGGTAGCTTGGATTGTGGACACTGTGATTAGATGTTTGGGGTTTTTATAATGCTGTGACACACCCATTACAGCTACTGAGAAATGGCGCAGGGTGTCTTAGCACTTGATTTTTTTTTTTTTCCGTGGTGTTGAATAAACTCAATCATTTAGAGGTGTGAATGCATTACAGTCTCCCTCTCCCTGTGTATCCGAGGCCTGAGATGTGTCTGTCTTCTTGCTGAGACTCATTCCAAGTCCCCAGTCTTTGACTGAAAGGACCAGAGTGATATTATTTTGTCAAGAGACCCTAGAAACTGAGGAGAACAGGAGTTGTTCACATCTGTTGCTGGAAAGGGAGGTGGTGACGGAGTTGTGAAGCTCTGTAAGTGCTGAGAATGGCTTACAGCAGGCTGCTGCTTCTGTGCCTTTAATCGGCACTTTCTGTTGGACTTGGTGAAGGGTGGAGTGTGAGTTGCATGGGGTGGGGAGAGAACAGCGTTTGAAATGAAAGGCATTTTGTCTAGAGTCTTCGTGGTTAGTCTCAGATTAAATGTTTGGGGGATCCTGATCAGTAGAAAGTCATTTCAGGTTGGATCATTCAAACTTAAAATCAGTGACTTGTCTTCTCCAGACTTTGTTACAGCCTGGTGCCACAATTTTGTAGGCCCTCCGAGCAGTTACACAGAGGATATAAAAAATAAAGTAAATGTGTTGGGGTGACAGATGTGTTTTGTCAAACCAAGAGCTACATTGCTAGCCATTGCAAGACTCATATTTGTTGACAGTTGTAATCTACAAAGTGTTTCAAGGTCCTTGGATCAAAGATAGCGTATAGTGTTAAATGGTCTGACTTACACTGAACCTGAGAGGAGCTTCTAGGTTCTTTTAGTGCTTCTTTGTCTAAACCGGAACAGTGTCCTCAAAACCGGGTTTGGAGATGAAACTGGTTTTTAAGAAAGTAGTGATTGTTAACTAAGATGTCTCAAAAAGTCAACAAATTATGTAGTTTGAAAATAAAAGGTCCTGACATGGTGGTGGTAACTCTGTTTTGTACAGATGGGTTTAGATGGACTTCAGGAAGACTACATACGGAAGGCTGAATATCCCTTCAGCTCCGAACAGAAGTGGATGGCAGTTAAATGTGTTCACAGAACACAGCAGGTAACCTTCAGCTGGTGTTTCCTTGTGCGCTGGCTCTGCAGAATGGTTAGCTGCCTTGGTTGGTATCCTCACTTTTCCCTGCAGACATTGTGGCAGGCTGGTGGCAGCTCACAGTCCTGGGAATGAGGTTTGGTAATAGGAAAAGTTTTAGTTTCCAGCTCCGAACAGGAGATGAAGAAGCACAAGGAATTCTTTCCATGGAAGGCATACTGGGAGATTATTTTAAGTATCTTGATAGCTGAGGCTTGGATGTATATCTGGCTGGTTTTTGTGCCTTCTCCCTCCTCAAGCATCTCAAGCAATTCTGCCAATCTTCTGCTGAGTCAGTGCTATATAGTTACGTAAGGAGTTAAGAGCAAGAAGGTGCATTTGGTGTTCAACAGTAAAATCTCTTTTGAAAACACAGGTTTTATGGTTTTGATGCTGACAGCACTTTCCTCAGTGTTGACAGATTTTGTTGATTTCAGCAGTGCCCTGGATTATCAATTCAAACCGTTCTTTAACCTCTTTCTATCTTCTAGAGCTTTCACATACATATTTGCACTTGTATTTAGACCAGTCTGAATAGTTTTTTTGTAAATATCAGAATGGCAGTGACTATGTCAGTAACTGGAGTCTTCTAGATAATATGTGCAACAACAGACCTTATCCTGAATTTATGGAAACTTTCCTGGTGTTTGTGACCACAGAAAGGCTTGCTGATGGTGTCCAAGTAAAATCTTTGCTTTGGGAACAAGGCATTGACTCCTCTTACCTTTATGGTTGTATTACCCTCATCTGTATAGAGTGGTGAGCAGGAATTGCTATGTGATGTTCATCCATGGAAGGATTTACTGTGTCTGTGGTTTGGTATCAGCATTTTTAAAAGATTGTTGAAAAACTGGTAACATTTTACAGAGGCCATGAATTATTTGAAGGCTAAGAAAATGCAGCGGATTTAGAAACTTAGAGCTCTGTCATTAAGCCTATCAGAAAGATTGAGGTAACTTGACTACTGTGCATAAATACCCTCACAGGGAGAAAATAGATCTATTAAAAAAGAGCTTTTTAGCGCAAGAGGAGAAGAGATGAGAATCAGTCGTTGGAAACTGAGCTGAGGCAGCAGTTCTTAATGTAAAAGGGGGGAAGGCAGGGGGTGAGTTGGTTTAACCTTGAAGTTAAGGGTCACAGGTAGGTGGTGGATTCTCAGTCCTTTGATACCATCAAGACTACATGGCTATCTAGAAAATACTAGCATTGTTGGCCATGGTACAAGGATGCAGGTGATGTTTAGTGACCTGTGCAGTGGTCAGATATGAGCTAAGGGTCTTCCAGGTCTGATGTTCAGTGTGGGTTTAATTTCTGTCCTTTGCATGGCCTCTCTAGTCAGTAAGCTGTGACCCGCAGTGTCCAGTGTGTGCAATGTCTACTGGGATACTGGTCATTGGCTTGGCTCTGCTGACATGGCCACTCTTTAACATGCACTGTATAGAGATACTCAGAAGGACAGGTGCTCAGGTTTAGAAGTGTACCTTTGATTTGCATTGTGTTCTGAAGGCTCTTAAGCAGGGTACAGATAGGCCATTCTTAGGAGTGCCCGTGTATGTACTTGTGTCTCTGTATCTGTATAAACGTGTACGCGCCTGCTCACAATTCCTTTTGCTTTCAGGACAAACCTGAAGTTTGTTTTATGAAAGGTGCTTACGAACAAGTCATCAGGTACTGTACATCATATAACTGTAAGGGGCAGAGCCTGCCTCTCGTTCAGCAGCAGCGAGAGCAGTACCAGCAAGAGAAGACGTCAATGGGCTCTGCGGGACTTAGGGGTAAGGCTGCTCCCATGTCTCCAAAGAACCGTTCTTTAAAATGGCACTGCTTATTGTTTAAAAAAACCAAGAACAGCCAAAAAGACCAGCAACTTTTTTTTTTGTTGAGTGCTACTGGGTTATTTAGTTTTTTTTAAAATGTGGGAGGGGAACGACAGGCGCTGTTGCCTACGGCCTGTGTAGTAACATGGTTAAACTGCTGAGGGTGAGGAAGGGCACCGCTGGTCCTGCGTGTGCCCGTAGCTGACAGCGCATCGCTCCCTGGCAGCTGCCGTATCTCGTCACGGACTGTAGCCTGGGGATGCTTTTTTAAAACGTGCCTGTGTTTAGTTTTCTATTTCTTTGGTGCCTGGCAGCTTTGCGAGTCAGGCTGGCACGACCGATGGCAGGTCAGAAGGTGCCGTTAGAGTCACCTCTGAGGTTAGCAAGCTGTGCAGGTTTTTAAACAGGCCCAGAAGTATTTTTCACAAGGTGATGGATAGGAGCTGGTTGGGGTCAAGTGTTACACACGGCCGGCTTTCTTCGGCCTCTGTAAAGACACCTTGAGGCTGTCAAGTCCAAACATGGGTTTTTTTAATTTTTTTGGAGGTAGGGGTGTAGTGTGGCTCAGGAAATTCCTAGGATGCAAACTATTGTTGCTGAGAGGACATGCGAGGAGTGGTATCTCTGTGCTGTTCTGTCCGGACAGCTATTCTGGGTGTCTGCTTCAGACCTCTGCCAAAAAAAATAAAATCTAGGGTAATGCTTTGAAAAAACTGTATTAACTTTCCCATTACAACTCTAATGTAGTTTAAATATATTTGATTTAAGACTCCTACTGTAAAAGACACTCCAGAAGGTGTTCAGCATGTACTCATTGAAATCTGCCTCTCTAAAGGAAAAAAAAAAACCAAAGCAGAAAATAAACCCGCGTTAGCTGATCCTTCCTTTCATCCTCTTCATAAAAGACCACACGTGTACAGGGAAACTACAAAGCTGGATGCCCTTCTCTTTTCTCTCTCATCTGAGAACAAACAGGAAAGTTACCTTTAAAACCTGGAATACGTGTGGTTGGAAAAAGACTGCTCTTGAGAAGGGAGGAATGTATGTGAGTGGGCTGGTCTGAATGTCCAAGATAAGACGTTGCTATGAGGGTTTAAAAAAAGAAAATTGCAATTTCCCCCCTGCGCTTTATCCTCCCTGCTTGTTTAAAACAGTTGTTTTAAATGCTGGTCTAAGTGTTAACTTCAAATCTCACTGGTTTTCCTTTGTCTCCCGAAAGTTCTGGCCTTAGCTTCTGGTCCCGAGTTAGGACAACTGACTTTTCTGGGGCTCGTGGGAATAATTGATCCTCCACGGACTGGTGTGAAAGAAGCTGTTACTACACTCATTATGTCAGGAGTTGCAATAAAAATGATCACTGGAGATTCACAGGAGACGGCGGTTGCCATCGGTACTGTTAATAAGTATTGTGAAAATTACTTCACTTCTTTTTACTGTCCGATAGTACATTAAAGTACTGTAGCCAGAATATGAGTTCTTGACATACAGGATGTTGAACAAGAAGTTCGATGTGCCCATAAAAACACCTGTCCAAACTAGCAGTACTTTCTTGGGGTTTTTTTATTTCCACTTGTTTCCCCCATGTCGTGTTTCATTTTCTGTCTTGTTATTTTTGACCTGTGAATTCTGTAGAGAGGGCTGAACTCTTGTGTTTGTGTGGCACCCAACACAAGGAAGTACAGGCCTCTAGACCTAACAAGTCTAAGGAAATAAGCGCCTGATTAGAATAGACTCAGCAGTATGTATTTGTTACTCGAGTTCAGATAATTTGCTCCAATATACTGAATCAATAAGGCATTAAGATGCATTTCACACGTATAAGGTGTTAAGATTTCACATCTGAGATGCTGCAGAAAATAGTAGATTTAAAAAAATAAAGAATGGGTACTTAAATGTTTTAAAAGGGTAAATTATTACAATGCCTTTTGTTATGATTTCTTTCCAGCTAGTCGACTAGGATTGTATTCCAAAAATTCACAGGCAATCTCTGGAGAAGAAATAGATGATTTGGATATTCAGCAGCTTTCTCAACTAACACCAAAGGTTTGTTTTGATATGCTACTCACTGAAGTGCCGTAAAGGATGTCTTTTATATTCAGAAATGTTTTTCTCTGTGGAAAGCTAAAATGTAACTTCTGAGATGCAAATAACATGGTTCTAATAGAAGCGATGCAATAAGTTACCAGAGGCTTTTAGTACAGAAACACAGGAGCTGTCCCAGACCAAACAAGTGTTTTCCAGTCTGACATATGACCAGATGAAAATTAATTTCTTCCAACTCACATGGTTATCTTTTTAGTGAGTTTATTACTTTTGTCTCTTTTAAGGGTTCTGTTTGGTTTTTACCTTTCAGTGCCTGTATTGGAATGCTGATTTTGCCACCTCTCACTTCCAGTGAGCATCATCACCTTTGTGCGTGGTTGGACCACTTTATGTCTCCGAGTAGCTCAGCTCATGTTTATAACCTTAGAGTCTGCATGTTCAGTCCATCCTTCTGTGCTTCAGAAGAGGAGCTGTCTGCATTTTAATGATTTTTAATCGATCTGAAGTCACTGGTTGAGAATTTTGAAAGGGGCTATTTATTAAGTTACTGCTTAATATTTTTCAGTTGTTAAATAACGAGATGTACTAGCCAATGTCAAAGTTGTAAATGTTAAGGAATAATCAAATGCAATTGAGGTCCTGGCTGGGCTGTGTTGCAAAATTTATGCATCAAAATGCTGCTCTGTTTGCACAAGCCAGCAAAATGAGGCTGCAGCCTGCTCCAGTCTGATGTGAGCAAGCCAAAGCCAATATTTACAACCAGGAAATGTGCAGGTCGGCTTTGTGTCTTTCCTTGGTGACTCACGAAAACAAACTTAGAATTGTGTGGCAAATAGTAATTTTTGGTGTATTTGGCAATACTTATTCCTAAGGGCTGTTCACCCTAAATAACTGAAATAGCTACAAAGTTAAACTGTGTGTGTTTTACCTGAGACCTGTTTTGTTTTCTAGGCCTTTATTTAAAATCTTATTAGGAATTAGCATCAACCAGATCGATGTCTGTGTAGACTCTAGAGTGGCTGTTAAGTCGTCTAACTTCTTATCCAGCTTCTTAAACAGAAAAAATAGATGTGAAGCTAACAGTGTGAAGAGGATGGAGAACTAAATTCCACATGCTCAAATTTCAATTTACAGAGAAGACCAGAGACAAGAAAACCTGAAAATTAATAATTCCTTCTAAATAGAACCTTAATTAGTTAGCTTTAAAACTTCAATCTGTTAATCATATGCTACTTAAACTAGTAAACCTGAAGTATCCCGGGGAGCTTGTCACTAGCGCTGACAAGGGAGAAGAATGTTAGTTGTAGATCAGCATGGCAATCGCCTGCGTGGATTTAGCCAGGAGCAGCAGCAGCAAACCGTTACAACGGAGTTGCTTCACAGCTTCAGGGGGGTTTTAGATGGCATGTTCTATCTTGAAATAAGTAGCACCAACTTTGTTTACCAGAACACGCTTTGACTCTTCTCTGGAGCTGATGATTTTACTCTATTAAAAACACAGCTCTCTGGTGCTTCAAATTAGAGCTTACAAGAGTACGGTTGTCCTTTATCCTCTTGCTTTATAGAAGCCAGTGCCTTTCTTCACATTTCCCAAATTTTCACTGCTTTTCATTGTGCTTTTAACAGGTTGCAGTATTTTACAGAGCCAGCCCCCGACATAAACTGAAAATTATAAAGGTACGTCTGACTAGAGGCTCAAAAGCCGGACTGTTGCTGGAGGTACTGTTTGGGGTGCCTTTACTTGGATTGTCACATGCTGCCGTGTGCCAAGATGACATCAGAAGCACATCTGGTTTGACAGTGAAGGGCATTTGAAACTGCTATCTGGAAAAACGTATAGTGCCCTCAAGGGGCAGGCGGCTGCCGGTGGGCAGCATCGTGCTGTCTCCTGTACAGGGAGCTGGGGGCTGGTTGTGTCACCTTGCAGGGGAATTGGCTAAAGCTTGGAAGGACTGTATTTCTGATAGTTCTCAGAACAAGCTGAAAGGGGGTGGATTTCCAGCGTGTCTGAGGTAACGCTTCTGTTCAGGAGGTAACGCTTCTGTTCAGGAGGTAACGCTGCTGTTCAGGAGGTAACGCTGCTATTCAGAAGGTAACAAAAGAGGGCAGCAAAGAGGGACATACTCAGCGTAACAATTGGAACAATCAGAAAAGCAACAATAAGAGCAAGGAAGTAAAAAATTGAGCCAGTTGGAATATATTGAGAATCACAAGAGGGTGATAATGTTGAAAGGTAAATACAGTATCTTCTTCCTTTCTTTAGAGTTTTTTCCTTTCTTTAAAATTCAGGCTGTCTGAATATATGAACTGAAGTTTAACCTAAAATCTTGTATAAAAATTCATTAGAATACATACAGCTGCATTTTTTTAAACAGCTTGTATCTAGAATAATTTTATAGGATGTGCTATTTCAATCCCTCATTTAAGCTCTTTTCCCTTTCTTTAGTCCCTGCAAAACAACGGTGCAGTAGTGGCTATGACAGGAGATGGTGTGAATGATGCTGTAGCTCTGAAGGCTGCAGATATTGGTGTAGCAATGGGACAAACTGGAACAGATGTTTGTAAAGAGGCAGCGGATATGATCCTCGTGGATGATGATTTTCAGACAATAATGTAGGTGACATTTATGTACGTACCTTGTGCTATATAGTTTTAATGAAATGTTGCCTGGGTTAAAAAACGTAGCAGCTGTTAATGAGTTCTCCGCTACATCAGGAGAATTATCTTTATGGTCATTACCTGTGTTATCCTCTTAAAAAAGCGCTGGGAACATAATGGTACGAGGGGCAACTATGCAGTTCTGTCTTTTTATGTTTGTCATTAATATAAGAATGTGTTTACATATTTAGACCTTTTCCTACTCGCTCTTGTACATAGATCAGATGTAACAAAGGAGGTTGTGCATGTATGTGCTATAAAAACTAACCTGTACTTCTGCTTCTCCAAGTAGAATTACGGTAGTAGCTTATTTGGAAACATAACCAAGGTGAAATTGAGTCTGTCAGCTGTCAGTAGGATTCATCTTAATTTAATTTCTTACTTCAGAAGCGTAAATCTTAGGTAAAAACGAGAGAGCGCATTCCTGTCAAGATTTAAAAATGTTAGGCGGTGCTGTGTGTGTTTCCAACTCTTTAAATGTGGTGGGGTTTGAGAAAAGGGAAGGCATATCACTGTGAAAATGAGTTATCAACTGCTGGTAACCGGCTGTTTGTACTTGTTCGGTTTTTTGTTTGGTGCACTTCAAAGGGAGCATGGCTAAACCCGTGTTGGATTTAATCCAGCTGACTTTTGAAGGGCAGTGGTTGCTGGCAGAGCTGTCCCACTGTCTAGCAAGATAGACTTCATTTCAAATAATGCCTGAGCCACAGAACACTTCGGTTTGTCTGCAAGTGTGACACTTAACCCTGGGGAAGAGGGAAATGTAGAGTGCAAGAACGTCCACCTAGGTAGCAGTACATCAGAGGATGTTCTGAGAGTTAAAAGGTTTCCATGGTAATTCAGCCAACAGCAATGAGCTGTGGTGCAAAAACAAGAGAGATGGGAGTCGTGAGATGTTCAGAAGAGTACCTAGGAAGAACATCTGTGGTGAGTACCTCACGTGGGCTTGGTGAGGCTTTTGCTGGAGTGCTTCATCTTGTTGTGCTCAGTTCATCAGGAAAGTCCTCAACAGGAGAGTGGAAGGAGTGGTGAACACCATGGGAAAAAACATGTATGAGCTTCCATAGTTTCACCTCCTTCCCCCAACCTCTTTAATCTTTTTGCCTATGCCTGTGAATTGTTGTTCTTGGCTATTGGGGGAGCGGAAGAAAGAAATCAGTTTTTCTTGCAGCAGAGTAGGTTGACTGAGATATTAGAAAACACTTTCTCACTACTATAATTGTGGAAGTGTGATCGGCATGTTGCGACCCATGCTAATGGTTAGAAGGTGGTCTGTCCGTATTTCATTCTGGAGCAGGAATACTTAGTCTTCTACAGCCATGCGATATTCCCAGGGTCTTGTAAAAGTGTGTGTGTGTGTGTATGTTCTGGTTTCTTTGAAAAATTACCTAACTTGAATTGAAAGGTCTCATCAAGGGTGATTGATGAATCTTAAACAACAAGGAGATTTTACTATTGACATTCTATTTTGAACATTTAAGCAGCTGGAAAAATAACTGTGATTAATCTCATGGTTTAATGAATAGATTAATCTCAAGTTGAAAAACAATGACTGCCAAAGTTACAAGAACCTCAGCTCCACTTGTTTCTTGGCATCTGTATTGCTCCTTAAAGTAATGGCTGTTTGGGTGTCTTTAAGCTTTTTTGGCAGTAGTCTCATTTGTCTTGTGATGCAATCTTTGTTTTTAATTGCAGGTCTGCAATTGAAGAGGGTAAAGGAATTTATAATAACATTAAAAATTTTGTTAGATTTCAACTGAGCACGTAAGTTGGAGAAGTTGACAATCTTAGAAGATTCTGAGTACATTGTGAATGAATTAGAGCATTGTGGAGCAGATGCTGCATGGTTCATGTGAATGCTGTAAACCTCGTAGGATGCTGACATTGAATTTGGAATTTTCAGTACTTCATGTTTGGGGGCTGTTTTCTTTCTTAAAGAATCAGAAAACATGGCAATAAACAGACATGCAACTTTGTCACGGTTCTTCCTGTTACGATGTGTAAAGTCAGTAACTGAGGGGATGGAGAGAAACAGCATAGCTACCTTTGGGTCCTTGTTGAAAGGAGAGGTTAGTCGCTATTCCCTCATTAACTAGGATGTGGCTGTCAAACGGAGGAGATCAGGGAAGCGGGAAGACCAGGGAAGTTTCTCTGTAGTCCCTAGGCTGGGGTGTGAAATGAGTCAGCTCTGTGAAGCTGGCTTCGTCCCCTTGTGCCAAAGGATCCTTGTGCTGACTGTGACATGTGGATGTGAGATGAGACAAGAGGTCATTAAGCCTTAGTTTCATTCAAAAAATGTTGTGAGTTTATCTCACTGAATCTGGATTCAGGAACACATTTTTCCTCTTTGCCACGTTGCTCCTGTACTTTTTTGAAGCCTTCATGGCACTTCAGAGTGGCTGAATAAAGATGCTGAAATTAAAAAAAAAAACAAACCAACACAAAAATCGCAAAAAAAAAAAAATCCTCACCAAAACCTCCCCCACACCAAAACCCAGAAAACACCAGCCTCTTAAACCTTGCAGAAAAATTCTAAGAACTGTCGTATACTTTCAGTCTTGACTGGTGTCCTGTGTTGGTAGAGGACTAGAATCTGCTGCTGAAAAAGAACCAAGCACAGGTACTCCAGGGCAGTGTGCTCACCTGGTCCCTGCGGGAATGGCAGCCTCAGGGGGGTTGATGACCGAATTACCCTCTTCCCTGTCGCTCTTTGCAGGGAGAGCACAATCGGGTTCAGTACAGTGCCAAATGTGGGACTACTACAAGCCTTGCTCTCTTCTGGGTGGCTGTGGAACCACTTACTCTTGCACTGAAAGCAGTCAGTGCACGCTTGTTCAGAGAGGTTCCTGATACCCTGCCTGCAGCCAGCTCGTCTGGTTTCAGTCTTGTGCCTGCTCTTTTCTTGCTGGTTATGGGGAGGGGTAGGTGTTTTCAGGGAGCTTGGATAATACCTTGCCTTGACGGCTGAGCCTTAGACTGATGAGGTTTTTAAGATACAAATTGGCTTTCCTTTTATTGCCCAAACAATGCTGTTTGGTATGGCCAGTGTCAGGCTGAGTGATGTGAACGGATTCATGCCCTGCCTCTGAAGTTAGGCTTACAGCAGTCGTGATTCATGCTGTCAAAATCTGCATCTGCTCTTAAACAGCTGAAGTGTGAGTTACAAAGCAGTTTTCAGTAGATTTTAAGAAGTGTTCCGTGCTGACAGCTGTAAAACTGGATTCTTTCAACAGGAGTATAGCAGCACTGACTTTAATCTCCCTGGCTACATTAATGAACTTTCCTAATCCTCTCAATGCCATGCAGATCTTATGGATCAATATTATAATGGATGGACCTCCAGCTCAAAGGTAAGTCATTACTTTAAATTCCACTAGAGGTCTAGAGTCCTTTTATGTCGGCACAGAAAGTGGTTGTTCATGAAGAAAACTTTGAGGTGTTAGATTTCAGCGAAATGTCTCTGAAACAGTGAACTTGTTAGAATGGCAATATTTGCAGTGTTGTTCTGTGTTCACTCCTTCTGGTTTGCTTTAGTATCTAACGGTAATTATGGGGGGCAGCGTGGATACCTAGAGATCTACAGATACCCTGATGAAACCTGCATGCAGGATTCTGCCTTCCCTGTGGGCTCTGCCTGTGACCCTCTTCACTGCCCATGGGTGCTGGAGGGAGAGGAGGGAAGGAGCTATCAGTGATTCCTTACCTCGGTCCCTCACGGCAGCAGAACTCAGGAACATAGCTAATACTGCAGCTTCCTTTAAAACTAACTCCTGGTGGTTTTCATAGTGTCTGATGTCATGTGTTCATGGCCTCTCGGACTGCAGCATGAGAATATTGCCTGTTGCTAACACAGGTAACTCCGTTTCTGGAAGTGCCAACACCATGTGCCTGTTTGAATGAGATGATTCTTAGGTTATAGAGAGAAGATCAAAATCTTTCTTTTGACTCAGAAAATCTAATCCTTAGGTTAGAAGCAGTGAATTATTTTTATGATGATAAAAATCTAAGATGTTCTTTTATTTCTAAGTCTTGGGGTGGAGCCTGTGGATAAAGATGTTATTCAGAAGCCTCCAAGAAATCTGAAGGACAGCATTCTGACCAAAAACCTGATTGTGAAAATACTGGTTTCATCCATAATTATCGTGTGTGGAACACTGTTTGTCTTCTGGAGAGAGGTACGACAGAAGTGCAAAACCTAAGGCAGTAACAATCTCATGTAAAAGAAGCCCTTCTTATAGCAGCGGCTGGAATTCAGAATTTCTGTCAGCTTAGTCGGGGCTTTTGTTGGTGCTTATTTAGTAATTGATTCAGCAGACAGGTTAGAGAGGAGGATTTTCAAAGTAGTTGTTGAGGTGAGGAATACATTTTTATTCCCCTATCTCTATTTTAACACAGACTTGCCCAGGTCCCAAATCTACTTGGGAGACCTTGGCCCATGAAAGTGATTGTAACGATCTTCTGGCCAGACTGTTCTGACACAGCCCTTTGAGTGTCTGTTCCCAGTAGAGGAAGATGTTTGAAATTTTGGTAGTGCGTCGTAGAACTCTTGGTATTCCACGTGCTTGTGTAAACATTTGTCAAGAGGCATAATTTCCTCACAGCCTGGAATTGCAAATCATTGCAAGTCACAGGAGCATAATTTTTGCTGTGCGGTTTATTGAATCAGCTTGGGGCAAACAAGTTGGTTGTGCTTTCGTTGACCAGCCAGTAGAACTGGAATTAGCGTAATAGCTTTGTTCAGTTGTGGAGGGTTAACACGTGCTAAAGCTAGTCCATTTTCTTCTGTCGGCAGCTGAGAGACAACGTCATAACACCTCGAGATACAACCATGACGTTCACCTGTTTTGTATTTTTTGATATGTTCAATGCTTTGAGTTCCAGATCTCAGGTGAGTGACAGGTACTGCCTGTTTACACAGAATTTACACAACAAACAGAATTTTCTTTGAGGGAGGATCTGGCTGTATTTGTTTCAAAGGTTTTGCTGCAGATGAACTTCACACCTGCTGTTAAGCCCCAGAGTGTCACTTGTTTCCTAGGCAGGATGTCTCCCATTACAGGAGGCAGTAGTTTCCCCGGCTTGTTCACAGGAGGCAGAGCTGGCAGTGCTTCTGTCCGGGCAGAGGCAAGTCACTCTTTATGGACAGCTGCAGTGCGATGCTCCTCTGTATGGCCGGGTACTCTTGGCTGGGTGTTTCTTCTGACAGTTCTGTCAGCTCAGCACTCTTGCTGCGACCTGAAACTTCTTGAGGGGCTTAACGTTTTTATTTCGTAACCCTAAACCCGTAATCCAGGGAAAATGTCTTAAACTCTTCTTTCTGCCTGTACTCCTGTTTTAAGGAGACAAGTCTGAAATGTTGGGCTGGTTAGAGAAAAGCGCATCGCTGCTGTACGACCCTGCCTTTACTGCGCGGTCTGTTCTCTGGTCAGAATCGTCAGGGTCAAGGAGAACGCTTCTGTCTGGTGTAGAGGGCACCTCCTGGTGCACCGTCCTTGCAGCAACGTGGGCTCAGTACACAAGTCGTTGACTATGGAGGCAAGGTTTGTTTCTGTTTACCAGGGAGAAAATGCAATTAGCCTGTTCAAGAACTTGTTCTCAGTTATCTAAAAGGTCAACTATAATTTTTGGCATTTTTCTGGAAGTCTGGATGAAGAGAAATCATAGTTAGGAATTACTTTCTTGTCTGGATAACTAAGATTACCTGCACAGTGTAACGTGGTTTATTTTACAGGCGAAGTCGGTGTTTGAGATCGGACTGTGCAGTAACAAGATGTTCTGCTACGCCGTCCTTGGGTCTATCATGGGGCAGTTACTGGTCATTTACTTTCCCCCGCTGCAGAAGGTTTTCCAGACAGAGAGCCTGAGTGTCTTGGGTAAGAGCGGTTTCTTTCCAAAGTGATTAATGTGTAAACCCATTAGCTGATGGTTCTGTAAGAGCACTTCCTGGCTGTCTGTGTACCACAGCCATACAGAGACTGCTGGCCTTCTATTTTGGGGGAAAAAAAATTCCTTTTAGATGTTTTCTTTAGGACCCATGATTTAAATGCATGTGGTATAGAACATTCTGAAATTCCGTAGGGACTTACGTGTATCGGGTTTTTAATATAAATTTCACTGCAGGCAAAAATGAAGGATGAGGTTTATTGAAGTTTTTTTAAGCACTATTGATCTTGCTATTTAGAAGTTTTTTCTGTAAAAACAAAGACATTGAGAAATCTGGATCCTTTATGAAATAATCAACAGCATTGCTGCAGGGTAAATAGACATGAGGATTTAAAGAAGCTCTAGATATATAAAGCTGTTGGCCTGGTTAAAACTTCACACTTATTACTCCTGCGGTTTTCTGGAGTTAAAGATAAATTATTGTCATGAAATACATGCTGTTACATAATTTTTTTTTATTGTAGCGCCATTTCTGATGATCCTAATACATTTTCAGTACGAAGTTAATTATGTTGCTTAGTGTTCTTTGTTCGTAGGTGTTAATAAAAATAGGGTTATGAAATACTTTCCAAGTTAGAAATATCATGCCCAGTCTTAGGATTTGTGCATAAACTCTGTGGTTCATCTTCTGGTCCTGCAAAAATTGGTTCTTGCTTCATTCCTCCTGAACTTACCCAAGTGATTGGGAGACGCTTTGAAAGTCTTCTAAGTCTTGTTCTTCTGTCTGCCCTCAGCCTTAAGTAGCACACTTTCAAATGGCCGATTCCCTCTTTCCAGATCTGCTGTTTCTGCTGGGACTCACCTCCTCTGTGTGCATAGTGACTGAGATCATAAAGAAGTTTGAAAGAAGCAAGGAGAAGATCCAGAAACGTGGAAGTTCTTCTTCGTCAACTTCGTCTTTTCTTGATGTATGATGCATATTGCATTCTTCTGTTTGCAGACTTGGGGATTGCTGTCTAAAGATGTGGGAGAGAGCAACACAGTACTGGGAGGATAAAGAACTCCTGAGGGCTTTGGACAAGTCCTTTGTTTCACTGGCTAATGAGGATCGTTCACGTTTCAAGACTGTTTAGAATTTAACTTCCAGCTGTGGGAGTTACAAATGAAATTATGCAACTTTGGTAACGTTTTCCCTCAAACACAGATTTACTTTTGAGATTGAATGGGATTTTGGGGGGGAGGGTGTTAAAGTCAAGAAAGATCTCAGCCCAGGTCCCATTTTCTGCACTTAAAAGATGTAACTGTGTAAAATCCTTCCCTTAGATATAAATATTTTAGTTTGTTTTTATTTAAAACATTGTACTATTTTACTTTTATGGTGGTGGGACTTTGCTACTAATACAAGGATAAAAACTATTTCAGAGGCATTCCACTGGGTTTAGTCTGTCACAAGAGTGCCATATTCTAGCTACTGTATTTATTTACTTTATCCTGCAGCGTGTAAGCAGCTTAAGTACCTTGTGCTACCGGTTTTTTTTTTTTGTATCCTGAGTTGTTTTTGCACAGGATGTGACCGCTGTCAGATCACTGTTTTTCTTTTCTTCTCCTGTGATTGAAAAGCCTATACTGCAATTTGAAGTAAATGTTTGCTTTTCTTAGAAGTGTGGTGTCCCTTTGTTTGGAAACAACCTGGTGTTTCCCCCTGATGAGCATCCTTGTTTTGATACCGATTTAGACACAATCTGTGTCTTGTTCCGTAGTTCCTTTAGCTACAACTGTTGGGTCACTTGTGTGATCATAAGACAGTTCTGTTACTGTAGTGTATTGAACTAGAAAATGAATGCACTAATCCTCACCAAGTGAGTGATTCTACAATGTTTTTAAACTTGCCAAGTTCCATTTCAGTCTTATCCATAGGACTGTAATTGCTGCATCCCTCAAACACAGTCGAAGTGAGAGGTGTTCAGGGAGAGGGAGGGATAGCCAGCGGTGAGTGTCCAGGGAAGACTTCCTCTAACAGAGTCCAGCTCTGAACTGCTGAGCAACGTGGCTCTCCTTTTCAGTTTAAAGCAAAACACAACACTACAACTTTTATACAGCACCTCTTTATTGGAGGGTTAGTTACAAAAAAAGTGAATAAAAAAATTCCCCAAAACAAGAATGGTTGGTAAAGATTGAATCAGGAGCTGGTGTGAAAACAGCTGAGCAAACTCCAGTGCACTCTTACTTTGCTGTAACTCCTTCCCTCTGCATGGCATTCCAAGTGACTCCAGGAATGCCGAGTTCAGTCCTCCACTCGCAGTAATGCAAACCTGTTCACAGCGCGTAACCGCCTGGCTCCAGCTGTGGCACGCCCAGGGCTCTTGTTCTTCTTACGAGAGGCTTTGCAAGACTTGGCCATCTTCTGGAAGAAGCCTGGAGGTACAGCCGACTCCACTGTATTTAACAGAACCTGATAAAGCTGGGTCATTTTTGGAGATGAACTAAAGAGGTTTTCTACCGAAGGTGTTGATTTAAGCTCTTGATACAGTCTGTGTGCGAGGGTCCCACTGTAGAGCCTGCTCAAAGGAAGGAGAGAATCCTCACTGGGAATAGCAGCTCAGCAGGACAGGTAGCGACACGTCCTGCCTCATGAAAACCCCCATCCTAACTGCCCACTGTACCAGCAGGCTCCTACGGCACCCTCTGTTCTGCTCCATGGTGTTCTCCCTATTAAAGAAGGGACTTCAAATGGCCAAGGAGGCTTGACATAGAATATGAACCCAGCTTCCCTCAGAGGCTTGTGCGGAAAGCAGGTCTCTGAGCCATCCTTACCTGCTGAGGTCTGGCTCGGTGAGAGGAACGCAGAGGAGCTGGTTGAGGTACAGGCCCATCTGGAGGCAGCACTGCCACTGGCAGAAGCCATGGGCGGCATCTAAGTCAAAGGCTTCGCTTGGCAATTTCTTTTCCTTCCATTTTAGGAATTTCTCATAGGCCATACTATCATCTCCAGCAGGCAGATCTGGGAGATCTAGGGTATACACAGAAAATGACATGCAAATAAATACATGCTCTGCTGCGGACAGCACAGACGGTACCCACAAGGTCCAGGGTCTTCAAACCGCTGGTTCCCTTGCAGGAAGTGTAAGTCATTTTTAAAAAATGTCTCCAACTGGACTTTCAGACATAAAACTGAGGGAAAGCTCAAAGATGAGTATCCTTGGGAATCTGGAGTTGTGAAATGGGGCACTCTGTTCCCTAGGTTGTTTCCTGTTCTGTGAGAGGGTCCATCCCAAACGCAACTTGCCACTTGCTCCCACCCACCTGGGCAGCGGGTGGCAGCCACATCTGCCCAGTTTCTGTACACTAGGACCTTGAGAAACTGTTCAGCCCTGGCCAGCATCACCTTGGCCACCAGACAAAGGGCTCCTGGAGGAACCACCACCCTAACTGAAGTGGTGGAACCGTAAGTTAAACTATTTGTGTGATGATGCCGATTCTCACCAATTAATCTTGCAGTCCTAAAGAAGGTGTTTATAAATGCAAATTAACATTTCACCTGTTGTTAAATGGACAGCTGGCACCGTTTCTCTGCTCTGCATCAATGCAAACAACACGATGCCTCAGGATACAGCCAAATCATCTGGATTTGGACAACTTGCCGTACACGAGGACAATGAATCACAGTATAGACTATCATAGCAGCTGAATGCCTCAGATTATTCCTGGGAGACATACCTGGATCAACTGTTATCCTGTGCAGCTCTCCAGACACCATCGTTAGAAGTAAGGCCTTTAACTGAGGCAGTTTAACTTTTGGTTCTGAAGAACATATCCAGTAACAGGTTACAGCGACAGGGAGCTGTAAGTGACTGGGGACAAGTTTCAGGAAACTCATTTTCACTCCTAGAGTCTCCAGCAAAAGCATCTGACGGGATGACAGGGGCACCTGAAAAGAAATCCAAAAACAGGAGTGGAAAAACAAAGGTAAGAGACTTCATTTGCTGTAAGCCATTTCGAAAAGGCAACTCAGCTTGTGTTTAGCCAGCTAGTACTTTGTGTTTTCAGTAAAACGCCCCTAAGTTTAATAGATATTCTGCACAGGAAATATTTGTTAAATACCACTTAAGCTTTAAAAGCCACAGAGTTCAATCAGAGAATGCTTTGGGTTGGAAGGGACCTTTAACGGTCGTCTAGTTACGGCTGTACTGTTGGGCAGAAGGACAAAAGTAATTTTTCACAACTGCCTGAGGCTTTAAGCGGTGTCAGTCTTCTTCGTAGCAGACTTCATGTAAACTCCTATAGAACAGTTGACTTGTTTGGAAAACCTTGTAACTATAAGGTGTTAACGTTACTTTGGTATGGCAAATGTATATAAATGTACATAGATGTAAAAAACCTCCTAGTAGATGCCCTTGCTTTGTGAGAGGTAGCGGCCGTGTCTGTCCTCAGCACCTTGAAAACATGTTCACCCGTACCCTTAGCACAGCCTGACCTGTGGCGCTGGTGTTTCCACCTCGGGTACCAGCATCTGTGCCCTCCTGGCTGCGCTACTGAACCCCGAGGAGCGGCGTTACCGACTGCCCCGACCTCCCTGCAGGCAGCCGCCTCATGGCAGGTTGCCCGGCTGTAACTCCAGTGCTTTGTGGCCCCAGTTACCATGGCTCTGCCTGTTCTCAGGCACGAGATCCCGCAGTAGCAGACAAACTGAGACCAGTTTTTTCTCTTTCAGAAATTACTGCATACAAAACCTCTGCTGTGCAGCTCTGGGAACAGGGCATCAATTCCCAGTCCTAGCACAAATTGCAGTCTTAACCACTGGGCTGTGAGTACACCAAGGGGCTGGCAGGGACTAGAACTAACCCAGCCCAGCTCCCCTTTGGCAACAGGCCACTTGGCGGGTGGGGTCTGTCCAGCCAGCAGCTGGACACACACTTGCCTGGCAGCTGCAGGATTTGTCTGTGAAATGATGGCAACTTCTAGCAAAAAGAGCATGGGTCACATTTTGTTCAGGACACGGCTCTGAAACAGCCACAGCTTGATCAGATACAAATTGAGCATCGTCGTGTTAAACGGCAGTTCTCTAAATGGAACTGGGTTCCTCCCTGAAAGTACGTTAGTGTAACAGAATACAGGATGGGATGAAATGATGGCTAAGAATGGGAAATCTGGGCAATACCACGTTACATTTATTTGTCTTGGTACCCTCGGTGGGGGCAGATGGGAAGGAGGTAGAAGCAATCTGTGTCATTTCTGGGGTATCACAGCCCAGCGGGGAGCCCTGTAGGTCCCTATATGAAGCAGCTACGTACTGAGGTGGCTTAGTTCAGGCACTGCCTTTAGCCACCAGCTGGGCAGTGTGAGTCCCAGATATTGTTTGTCACTGGTGAAACACTGTTTGCTGTGATCTGTGGTGACTATTTACCTCCGTTAACTTGTCCAAAGGAAAGTGATCATCACAAAACCTGGGAGGTAGGCTTGCTGCTGGAACAAATGTTTTTTTAAGTGTCGCCTGGAGTCTGTCAAATTCACACACAACCGGCAGCTCGCTGCTCTGCGGACCGGGAGCAGCAGCCGCAGTCCTTTGGGCTGGTCTCAGCAGCAGTCCATAGATAACCTGGCGAATGGGCAAGGCGGGGCTGTGTGCGCTGGGTCTCTGCATGTTCTCCACCTGGACGTGAAGGAAGTTACTCCTCAGTGTCAGGACATTGATGATGAATGAGGACAGCTTACCTTTCGCCAGAGCATCCAGCATCCACAGTGGAAGGTCGGCTGTCCTGGCGGCCTCACATTCGTACCTTCCGTTCTGAAAAAACTCCTCAAGGTTCACGTCGGATGGAGTATAGTCCTCCACTGCTGCGCACAGCAACTCCCGAATTTCTTCCCGCTGGTGCTCCTTCAGGTATTTCAGCACGCTGTCCACAGCCTCAGCAGGGTCGGAGAACTGCGCCAGCCAGCTCAGGAGCCGCTGAAGGCGGAGGTGCCTCCCCGCTGTGCAGCCCCGCGGCCAGCGCACCTTGCTGAAGAACACCTCCAGGGCAGCCGGCCTGCTGAAGTCGTTTCCGTTCATGACAGCAAAGAGCGGGAGCAGCCTCTTGTTGAGGGGCCCGAAGTGCCCGCAGAACCTCTCCACGGAGAAGCGGCGGGCGGGCACGTAGCAGCCCTGCGGCCTCTCCCCGGTACAGACGCTCCACCACTGAAAGTGGCTCAGCGGGCAGTACCCGCCCGCCAGGTCGAAGATGAAGAAGTCGCTGTCGAGGGAGACGACGGGGCAGCCCCAGCGGTTGGCCAGGCCGGCGATCTCCCGGTCGGCCTCGGCGAAGCAGTGCACGAAGGGCACGCCGAGCCGGCCTAGCGTCTGCACGAAGGTCTGGCGGGCCAGCAGCGGCAGCAGCCCGCCGCCGCCGCCCCGGGACAGGCCCTGGGCCGACCGCAGCCGGTCGGCGGCGCGGTCCCGCAGCGCGGGCAGCTTCCTGTCCGCAAGGCCGCGCCCGCCGTCCAGCACCACGAAGGGCGCGACGCGGCAGCGCCTCAGGTTGCTGAAGAAGTCGCTCACGGCCGCCGCGAAGGGGCCGTAGTCGCCGCCGCGGCGGAAGTCGGTGGCGGAGGCGAAGTACAGGCAGTAGCAGAGGCTGCTCCCGTCGATGACCAGCCTGGTGTCCCGCACCCGCAGCTCGGTGAAGAACGACCCGCGCTCCTCCACAAAGCTCGTCAGACCCTGCACGCCCATGGCGGCAGCACCTCCTTCCCGGAACGGCGCCGCCGGAAGTGACTGGTGAGTGAACAGCCGCCTCCTCCAATCAGGCCTCGGCTACTGCTCAGCGCGTGCGCGGCGTATCCTAGCGACGGCAAGACTCCTCCAGAAGCGGCGCTAGAGTGACATTCGCCTCCTCCAATCGGGGCTCCGCTGCCGTTTAGCGCGAGCGCGGCGTCTCCTAGCAATGGAGCGGCCGCAGTCGCTGCCGTCCGTTTCCCCAGCAGCGACGGAGCGAGGTAGGAGCTGCCGCTGCGCCCGGCCTCAGGCCGCGGTCCCCAGGTGCCCTGAGGGACAGTGATCCCCGCCGTCAGGCGGCCCTAAAGGGGCGGAGAAACCTGTGCGGAGGTCGCGCACCTGCGGGCTTGTCCAGCGGGGTCCCGGGGAGCGCGGCCTTCCCCGGCGGGTGAGGAAGACCGCCCTCGGCCCGCTGTGCGAAGGCAGCTAGCGGGGACGCTGCCTAGCTCTGTGTGCGCGCCCAGGCCCTCGGAGCGTGGGTTGTGCTCGCACGGTCTGTTAACGAGGTAATAAAATCTGGGAGGTCATCGTGGGGACCTCGGCTTCCTGAGCGGGAGATGGGGAGGTGTTAATGAGCCTCTTCCATAGTCGAGTACATTTGACCTTGTTTTCTCGTCGCCTGCGAGCTCCTTTGCTGCAGACACTACTAATAAAGTCTTCCTCAGTTACCCTTTCTCTGGGAGCAGTAAGAGCTGAGCCCGCTCAGATGGTGTTCCTTGAGACTTGGCTGGGTTTGTAAAGGTGCTGCAGAAAATAACTGCAGCCAGCATTGAGGAGTTAGTATTTTTTTAAAAAATTAAGGAAAAAACCCCAGGAATACCCCATCTTTTTAATTTCAAAAAGCTTAAAGGAGCAGACCGGTGAAGTCATCGGCAAGAAAAAAGCCAAGGTACTAAATACTGAGGATATTTGGAGTTTAAATATAAAATTTGCACCGCAAGGGGTGGGGGCTGGCAAATGATGCAGCACAGGGCTTCTTAAGGAATAAGGAGACCCAATAGAATTGAAAAATGGCCTTGATTGGCAAGGAAGGGTTTATCTTGGAGGCAGAAAGCGTCAGACTGTGTCAGCGATTGCTAAAGAAACCTGGAGGTTACATAAAGGCAGTTAAAAACACTGTCATACTCACATAAGAAGCATAAGGTTGAGGGAAGTAGTGGAGGTGCTGTGCGCTTAGCACGTGTAGGTGGAACTATGAAACCCTCAACAACAGCCTCAGCTTCCAACAGAAAAGAGGAAGGAGATTTAGCTCTAGCCAAGGAAGAGGTGAAAATAACAGGAGTGGAAAGGTTGGAGTGAGGTAGGAGGGGCTGCCAGTGTGTGTGTGTACTGCTCAGAGACTCACTCAGGTGAGAGGCAGGTCTGGCAATGCAGCACAACAGTCAGGCTACTTGACCTCAAGGGTGACGTGGTGGTGTAAAGGGTGGTGGTAAATTCATGCCTAGGGCCCAAGGAAGTTCGACAATTCAAAGGTGAGCAGTGTTAAGTGACTCTTCTTCAGAAAAAAAGGCATAGATAGCTCAGTGGGTTTGGTAAGTGCAGTTATTTCTAACGGTTTTGTTTTTCGAAACTATTCTGTTCAGCATTTATGAAGGCTCCATAAACCAGCAACTTCCTAGAATGGGGTAGTAAGTGAAAAATGTGTAAACCTGCCAGAACTGGCAATGTGGTATTTCATGGAGTTCACCTTCCTGCTCTCCCTGACACCTCTACACGATCCATTTCTGCTTCTTCAGGCAGATCGGGAGTTACAGAAGAAGTAATTTTCTCGCTGATGTTCTTTGCTTGGCATTTGCATCTCGGAATGTTTGTCAGCTGCTGTCTGAAAGAGTACAGAAACAATCCCAGGAGTGCTCTGTGTAAGGAAACTGCCGGGATTCGTGTCACCGTTAAGATGGCTCGTGGTAATTGAAGTTCGGCTGTTTCACAGCACAGAGATACCGTGGCGTCACGTTCTCTGGTACAGTGTGACCGCAGCTCAGCAGTGGGTGTTGGAACAGGGGCTTGGACACACCCTGTTGTTGTAAGACACAAACTTGTGTCTTTATTTCAGCTCTGTGTTTGTTAGGGAGTGAAGACAGTGACTTGGAGCCAGCAGTTACACAGGTTTTAAAATAAAGCAATTTGTGTTTTCTCTTCCAAAATAAACAAAAAAAGGTGCATTTTGATGTGCTGGCATTGATGCTGAGATGCTGTGGATGGTGGGAGCGCTGGCTGCGCTGACTGTAGGATCCTGCAACACCTTCGTTTGTTCCAAAGGAGCCTCCAGCATGAGCCATGCAGGGTAATGGGAGCAGCGTTGTTTTATGGTGTGCAGTAAAACACCTGCCCTTCATCACCTGGAATGGGGAAGGTTGAGCAAAGGAAGTTATTCTGGAGTCATGGTCAGTTGTGGAAAGCCACAGGAACACCCGAGGTTTGCCCGTGCAGTCCCCGTGTGTGCAGAATCAGGACCTCAGTTAGACGAGAATTCTAAACCAGAGCTCGAATGTTAGACAGGTGGGTCAAGAAAGAATTATTACAGCAGGGGAGAAATGAAGAACTTTTGGAGGAATTGGGTTTTACTGAAAGTCTTGCAGACTTGTGGGTAGCCATGAAGCTCAGATTTCCAGAGGATCTCAGTTAAGATCACAGGAGCTGTGAGATCAGTGCTGAGACAGGTGGTGGAATCTGAAGGTGAATTCAAATTACAGGTGGAGATTATGCTTCAGTATATACAGAGGTCATGAAACGTGTGTCCTGAAGCACAGGGAGTTTGGAGGTCAGCAGCCGTGGTGGTACGAAGGCAGGTGGTGAGGAAACGTGCCACGTCTAGGGGAACTACGTGTGTCATTGTCCTTGCAGAGAGCACTTGAACTTTAAAATAAACTAACGTATAAGCACGTGCATTCCATTTCCCCTGTTTTGTCCGTTCAGTGAATTCATTTAGGGCTGGTTTGGAGGAAGGCAGACTATGTCCCGTTGACATTAGCTGGAGTTTCTCTGTCAGCTCTGCTGCTCACAGCTTAGTGGGTCATGGTTCCGTTCACATTTGGCTGCAAGCTGAGCACGGCCAAAGAGTTAAATGAAGGTTTTAATAAGAATAATACACTGACAAATCACTTTTTTTTCTCTTTCAAGTGTTACCTGTGACCACCCATGGAAGAGTAGAAGGATTGGAAAGCTACGTTCTCAAGAGGTGTGCATAGTTTCTGTGGCACAGAGAAATGCTGAGATTTCAGGAGACTGCGAAGGAGGCCACTGTTACCAGACGTGATTGTGCCTGCCCGGGTGCCAAGGTGGCAGGAAGATACACTGTGCAGAGGAGACTTGGCAACGGGAGCTTTGGAAGTGTGTACCTGGTGTCTGACAGAAAAGCAAAACGAGGAGAGGAATTGTAAGTAAACCCTTCGCATACGTTAAAATAAACATGTTTGGACTGTATTTCTTGTATTGCAGATGTTTTCTTTCCCTGCCTGCAGCATTTCATACCTGTGTCTTGCTGGGGGCGAGGCCAGTGTGTCCTCTGCTACCCCCAGGACAGGGGCTGAGTATCAAGCTGCTTGTTGTTTGTTTTTACTCTCCCTTTCTGTGGCTGCACCAATACTTAACACCCAAAGTGCTGGTGTAACGCTGTAGTTCATCCTGTCGTCACCGGGGGGTACCTGTGGATCACAGTTATTCCTTCGGCGCCTCCAGTGTCGATCCAGGAGCAGATTCCCCCAAATCTCCATTACTTACTGGCTAATAGGTGACAAAAATCCTGGCCCAGGTGAACACGGAAGCTCAGGCAGCAAAATGAGATGAGTGTGGGCACATTTTTCTATTTAAATACCCTGGTTTGTTAGGGTGGTAAAATGCACTAGAAGTGTCATTCTCAACACTGCTCTCAGATGAGGAAATCGACTCTTCCGGAGGTGCACTGGCTACTGCTGTTCTCTGTTCCACTGGGAAGTGTATGCGTATACTTCTGAATGAACAATTCGGGGGTTACGTTTTGTACTCTTTAAAAAGAATAATCTTCATGCGGCTCTGAGAGCACTTTGGCAGAAAAAAAGGAATTGAGATATTCTGTGTGTGGGAAAGAGTTTCCATGAGTATTTGTAAGTGAAGTGTCAGTATAGCTTTTAATTTCCTGGTACATTCAAGACAGTGTACTTAAATTTACAAATCACCATCAAAATGCAGGACAGCTGCAGGTGGCTTTGGGTTTTTTTTCCCCAGATTCTTGACTCTCATTTGATTTTTCAAAAGTCTGTCTCAATTTTTGAGGAGTTTGCTTTTGTTTCTGGACGTCACAGACCTAGACCTACCCAAAATGATGAGATATCTTGGTTTGTATAAAGAAGGTAGCAGGACTGTACCAGTGTTTTTACAGCAGTCGTATTCCTGCTGTCACTTCTGTTAGTTAATTACAGGTAATTACAGTTAAAGGCCAAGCCTTCCATAGAGATGGGTGTTCGGCAGCAGTCTGGAAGGACAGCGCTGTCACTTATGGATGAGGACTGTCCTCATCAGCTGTGCCAGGCAAAGCTCTGGGTGAAGTTTCGCCCACTCATACCCATGCGTGGGCAAGTGGCTGCAGTGCACAGCAGGTGACAGGGTCTTCTAGTTCCTATGTACTTCTAGGTCATTCTAGCCTATATGTGCCGGTGGTGGACTGCTCCAGACCCCCTGGACTGCTCCTGCGTGTGGCAGTGGTGGGCTGTTAGTTTGACTTCTGCCTCTGACCTGCCTTATACCATTAATCCAGGCTCATGCCATGATCCCTTGGAAGCCACGCGCTTGGCTGAATTATTTATCACATGGCAATCCATTATTTATAACTTCTTACAACAAACAAAATAAAATCTAGGGGTGGAAGAGTTTTGTAACTTACGAGTATCCAAGCGACAATCAGCACCGTGCTGTGTCGCTACATCCCCGTGTTTACTGCCTGTTTGCCTCCGAAAGTAATGCAAGGGATTGACCGGATTGAGGAGAACAGGAACAAAGGACTCCCTGCCAGTTGCCATGTGTGTGCCCATCTAATCATGTTGATTTCCTTTTGCCTTCTCCCTCATTTAATAATAAAGACTAGAAATTAAGACTGGAACTCATCAGGTCACTTGAGGTAAGTGAACAGATCACAGAGTCACAGAATTCTGGATTTGTAGAGGCGTAGGATGTTCATGATCTCCCTGGAAACTGGACAAAGGTGTGTTTCCCAGTTCCCAGTAGGAACTGCCCAATCCCTGCTTATTTTTAAGCACATGCCTTCAGGTCACTTGTGGCTCCTTCACGTTGTTGAAGCGGGTGTGGAGTTTTGATGCATTTGTAAGCTGGCTGTAGTAGGAAAATGGAGAGGTTCAGTGGTGTGACTTCAGCCTGAACAGTGGCCTCAGACACCCGGGATGTTCTGCAGCATTTGGATGTGCCCGTCTGCTGGGTCTCATTGCAGTTTTTCAGCCTCGTTGGTAAAGTGTGTTCTCTTAGGTCCGCACCAAGGATGTTGTCTGTCATCCATCCTTGCAGAAGGAGCCTCCAGCCCTTTGTGTGTTCAGCACACCGTGCTGGGAAAACTGCTGCAGCGAGTGGGACGTGCTGGAGATGCTGGACAGGCGCTGTGGGTTCCTTCTCCTTTTCTGTTGTTTTTTGTGCTTCTGTGACACACAGGTAAAGGTAGTTCCCAGTGCACTGCTGCTCTTACCCACACGGTGTGCCCTTCATCGGCTCTAACACAACTTCTCAGTGCTGCTAGGTGGTTGCTCTGTCCTCCAGTTGCACATTCTGCTGATGTCTAAGATCTCAGGATCATACTTGGGATGGCTGGAAAGTATTAGAAGATTTTTATCTAACAATAGCTGTTATACACAATTAATTTCCTCAGCATAGCTCGATTCTCTTTGCCTTTATCAAAGACTATTTAGTAATAGGCTTTTGTAAAGCTATGAACTGTGCTTTTATCTCTTTCTCCCCTACCCCGCTTTTTTCTTGTCTGTACCGTAGATAATTCAAAGCCTATCAGAAATAAACACTGCAGGAGATGCCTGCTGGAAAGAGACTTGTAGGAAGAGGGAGTTTTCCCATTGAAATTGCAGTAATTAGTATTTAAATTACTTATGGGAATTAGTTCCACTGAAGGGACGACACTGTTGACATCAATATCCTTGCACCACTGAAAGGAACATACTTCCACTTACAAATACATTTACAGTCGGGGAAGAACCAATTAAATTTTACATTAGGAAGTGTTTCAGTGGAACTTCTGTGGAGTGCTTTCTCACAGCCGTTATTAGTGTGCTCGGCTTCCCTTCGCAACTGCTGCTCTTCAGAACGGTTTGTGTGCTGTAAACTGAGGGAGGTAGATCAGGTCATACGAGGGCCTGTCTTCAAAATTTCTGATTGCAACTAATTTCAGAATTCAAACTGATTCCTGTACGAGAAAGATTCTTTTTGGTGGGTGTGGTAGCTTGGTTTGGGTGGTTTGATACTCAGTGGAATTAAGTCTTCAAAGTTACAGAGAATAAGAAATTATTTAGTCCCTGTCACATTTCTCTCTAAAATTCCATGTCGGTTAGTGGCAGCATGGTCTTTAATTGCATTCTGAAACAAGCCTGGGCTGTGCGAAACAGGGTGAACGAACAGTAGATGGTGATAGTGCAACACGTAGAGGTGAAGTATTGCTTGAAACCAGGATATTCACAGGTACTTAGGCTGTGCCCCATCATTTTTAATGATTTTCCTGAGTAAACACAAATTTCTTCAGTTCATTCAGTCTGTTAGTATTTGGTTTAGAGCTGAAACATGAATAGACTATAAATGTAATTACATTTTATTTTTCCTTTTCTGTCTAGGTTTCAAAAATGTGGCTTTAGAGGAAAATTCTTCCCTTATTAATCAATGTCCACTTTTATTTTGAAATTTTTAATCAGTGTAGTTGACAATCCAAACTGTCCCAAAGAATTATACAAAATAAATACATTTTAATATCTAAATAAATCCTGTTAATGGCTGCTTTTGTGCAGTAGCGATGTGGCTCGCTCGGTTCTGTGGAGGATAACACAAGTACTCTGCTTTGCTTTGTGATTACTGATTTTTTTCCATCATTGGCACATATGGTTGACCAAAAATAATTCCAAGTATGCCCCTTTGTGTATATGAGATCTTGCTCAGCACAGAAGAAAATTATATAAGCTGTATTCATGGAAGCTAACTTCTTTCCACAGTGTTCTCTTTCATGTTCCAGAAAATATACGTTACGTTTCTTTGGGAGACTAATTGGGAACAGTTAATTTTCAAATAACCATAAACTGTTGATGTCACGAGTTGAGCTGTTTGATGCTGTTAGAGCATGTGAAAATCAGGCGTCTCAAAAATCGTGTAGTTGCAATAATTGTCACTTGCTGATGGAGACAAGAAGTGGATCATCCATCTCACTTGTACATTTCTGAAGTCTCATCACCATTCAAAGGTGTTTAAGCACGGTTAAATTCTGTAAAGCACTCATTCAGAACATGGAATTGTATTTAATCCATCTAGGGGTACCGCCGTGCTCATACAGCCACTGGGTTCTTCGTGGTTAACCCGGGGATCAGTTCTCTGTGGTTATGGATGTTCCCAACAGCCCTGATAGGCTGGTTTGGAGGACAGGAATAAACAATCATTGATGACTGTTAGAACTTCACTAATAAGTCAACAGCACTCATGGGGATGACAACAGAAGCTCAGTGTTTGATGTCAAGAGTTGAGCAGCAATGCTTAGGATTGAGATGGGTTTAAGGCCTGGCTGATAGACCTGTGATGGCCATGGGAATGATAAAAGCAACCCAGGATTTGAGTTAAGGAGCACTGTAGTAATACTCCGGTTTGGAATGGTTTGGTTAGTGGGTAAGCATGTCTGCGTAAGCAGGAAGAGCAAATGGCACTTGTCGTTTGTTTTCCATTAGGGGTGAGGAATCTTGATTTTCTCACAGATTATGGTTTTAGAACTACGCTGCCGGCTGTAACGAGCGAGTCTCATCAACTGGGTGATATCCCAGAGACCGACTGTCTGTGAGAAGCAGCGAGGATGGGTGGCTTCATCTCGTCTGTATGTGCATGGTGCCTGTGGCCAAATTTCCCACAGAGTTGTAATACGGCGGAAGCCCTTGTGCAGACAGGACTTGTGCACGAAGGTTGTCACCTCTTCTTCAGTTTGGTCCCCGTTTGTGGTATGGTATCTTCTCTGTCTGCTGTTTGATAAACAGAATTTAGGGCATCATTAATTAGCCAGGCAGTCACTGTTTCGGATCCAGTTACAGAGCCAGTCGAGGTGATAGATTTTCACAGAATTACCTGGTCCTTGTCATGAGGAGTTACCAGATGAAGAGGTCCTGCAAAGGCCACAGCTGACAGAAACAACAGACAGTTATGGGTTAGGCCACAACTCTCCATGCTGACGACTGGGAAACATAAACCAAGTGCAGTGAGAAGTTCCCCACTTCGCACACCGGGTACCTGCTAGCAGGGCTTGCTAGTCTCAGGCTGCAACTAACAGCTGCCCGTGTGAACTGAATTTTCTGTTTAATTAAAACCTCAGGTTTTGGTAGTGTGTTCCTGGAGCACACCTTCTATGTGGTATTTTAGTAGACCTATTCATTCTTGGCATTAAAAGAGTTACATTTCTTTCATTATATTTCACTATCAGCTAGCAAGTGTGGCTAGTCAGTAATTCTTGCCGCAGGTTACTCGCTGAATGGAGCGGGTCTGAGGAGGGCTGTTGTCTCCGAACAACTGCAGCTCAGCCAATACACCAGATTACATAATAATGGTAAAATATGTCACCAATGTAAACAAATACCAGATGGGTTGTGGAACGTGTAGTCTTAGATCAGTGCAAATAAGCCGAGAGAAATGCTGCTGTTGTGGCATGTTGTCAGTCGCTAGTAAAGCTCACAAAGGGATTCCCTCTGCATGTCGGTGTCCTGGAGGGTTCCACCTGTGTGCCTGCTTTCCTCTCCTTTTAAGTCTTGCTCTATCTATCCCATTTGTTCCCCGTTGCTGCACTTTCAGACATGGTGTGCTGGCCTGGCTGCGCTTCAGAGCCACGCTACACGCTGGCATGGTTTTGCTGCCGAGAGCCAGTGGCAGTCCTGGGGGAGGCGGTGAGCCTGCTGAGGTGCTGGTACTGCCAAAGAGTTGTGGGGAGTGGGCTGGGAGCTGTGACCTGTACCAGACCCAGCCTCCTCCAGGATGGCTGTGAACAGCAACAGCCAGCACGTCTCACTCTGACCACAAGGCTCCTTCAGATGTGGTCAGCTCAAGATCGAAGTGTCTTTGCGCTATTCAACTGCAGGGCTCAGGGTTTCCCACACAGTTACAATCTGGAGGCTGTTGCTGTGTGTTTAAGGGATCTGCTGGCTCTTCTGTAACAAAGTTTTCTAGTGATGTGTTCACTGACATTTTACCTTTCGGGACATGGTTTAGTGGTGACTTGGCAGTGTTAGGTTGGACTCAAAGATCTTAAAGGTCTTTTCCAACCCAACTGATTCTGCTGTTTTGTGATCTGCTTATGTGTCTGTATTCTAAATTAGGTGGAATTTATAGTAATAAATTTGAATTAGTACATCTCTTCTAGCATTATATCAAAAGGGGTAGTATTTGGAGGACATCCACATTTTAGTGGATTTATGTGTTTTTCTGTACATGCCACCTAAATCTATGATTTCTTAGTTCATGCATATAGTTCTGGCCCTTTTAAATGCTGCTTAATACTTGACCCTAAGGGGCAGAAAATACAGGAGTGGTTTTGTGAGGAAACGTGACTTTCAGATGGAGCTGTATACTCCAAGTGGGGACTTGACAAAATCTTATCAGCAGAGTCTATTATTCCCCATATCCATAATAAATGTTCATGTCACAACCTTCCTAAAGGCCTCTTTAACATACTTTGTGATACCTAACTGTTTCTGAGCTGTTCAGAGCATGCAGGTTTTCAGCAGGTGATACCCAAGTGCCATGGTTGAATTATGAGTGATGAGAATGTGCTCTGCTCTGGATCTCGAGAATTTCCATTTCCTCTGTGAGACTCCTGACACTCTGACATAATTTCTTTGTCAATACTTAATCAATATAGAGGTTTTTAAGTATGCATTTTAAATTTGTAAGTATATTTACTATGTAGATATCAAAAGTTTTGCAGGAAGTGTGAAGTCTAGTTTTATTCTTTACATTAAATGCAGTAAAATCAAACCTTATCTTCCTGCAGAAGCAGCACACACACGTACCACTGTCACACTGATGTGCTCAATTTTGATTGCATGGCAAAAGTTTTCTTTCTAGATGCAAATGCCTCCCAACTCTGGTATGAATTAACATTGTGTCGCAGAAACCCAACACCTTATTTACAAAGAGCCCATGTTCCTGACTACTTCTTCTGGGAATTAATTTAAATAAGAAAACCACTTGTCATCTTGTCTGACAGCTGATGGCAGCATCTAGATCACTGAGTGACTAAGATGACAAGCTATTCCTACACATCAACACACCAGGCTTTTATTGCTGTCTGGGGTATACAAGACTAGTATTAAGTGGTGTTGAGAAGGACTCGTTCTGTTTGTCAGTTCTGTGACAGGATCTGCATGAAGGAAGGAGCAGTGTCCCCCTGTCAGCCGGAGACGAGAAGATTGCAGCAGGTACTGCCTGTCTGCGCAGCGTGAGGCTCGTCTAGAGAGATGCAGACAGCCCAAGGGGCACGGTGTTTCGTCACGCTGCCAAGCTGATGTAAAGACATCCCTGCAGCATGGAACTTACCTTCTGCATGTTCAAAAGTTACTGGAAATTCACCGCTTTGCTTCAGTAAAATACCATGGTGTTCTCTAGTAGTCTCAAACAGCTCCTCCAGCCCTGGACCTGCAATCCCTCCCTCAGCCCTGGTGAAGTGGATGATGATGATGTGCCATTGTGTGGCATGTGCCTTTCTGAAATGTTTCCTCAGGAGGAGCCCAGCAGAACATGTTCCCCTTGCACTATGGGGTGTTTTTTCAGGACAATTTGACAGTAACTCCCCAACTTCAGGCTCTGTGTAGAGCTACAAGTTCTCCTAAGGCATGTTCACGTGTTAGAGTGGAAGAATATGAAAAATCCCTTTCTCAGCCTTTTTTCAGGGGATTTAGGGCCTCCCTAAACCGCTGTTAATCACTGAACATTTAGGGTTCATTGGAACAGTAGAATTGGGTGTCAGCCACAAATCCAGGTTCGTGCTTTTCGCTGAGGTGTTCAGATGAAGGGCAGGCTGATCTTTAGAAAAAAATCGACATCCCGGGTTTATCACCAGAAAAACAGTGACAGAACTGCTGCCCTCTGTGATTTTTTTTCATGCCTCCTTGGAGAGACTTTGGCAGAAGCAGCAAACCCAAACAGTTTCTCGTTATTTCATGTCTGAATCTTCAGCATATGCTCTGAGGGGGTTTGAATTCGCTTAGATTTTATTTTTATTTATGTTTACTATTATGCACTAATCCATAGCACTGAAAACATGTCATAAAGAAAACAGTGCAGTAGGGAATTAGTGGGAAAAAGACTTCAAAATAGTGTTTTAAAATATTATTTAATCTCTATGGTGACAAGCACGTTTATTTGCATTTTAATGCATTCTCTTTGTTTACCCATATTTGCCTCATGGTTTCATGTTGCCACATACTTGGTTAAAGTTATTATTTTGCATTTTAAGAAATGATGATGGGTTTTTAAGTGTTACAGGATTTTATATTTTTCTGTTTTTATTAATAAAAAGATTTCTTCTTCTTTTTTTTCTCTAGAAAGGTTCTAAAGGAAATCTCTGTTGGAGACCTAAAGCCTAATGAAACAGTTGAAGCAAACCTGGAAGCTCAACTGCTCTCCAAATTAGACCACCGAGCCATTGTCAAATTTTATGCAAGCTTTGTGGAGCGAGAGAGTTTCTGCATTATCACCGAATACTGTGAGGTGAGGCCTGTAGATTACTTTGAAGAAATATGACAGAACGTGTGCATTAAAATAGGGTCTTAAAAGAAGCCTAGCCCAGGTTTTTTAATGTTTTAGTTTGAATTTTACTCTTTATTTGTCACTCGTGGCATCACCTGCTGCTTGTTAGGTGTGTTTCCAGTGACCAGTGTTATGTGCCAGGTGAGACTCAGAGCTCCCAGACAAACCAACCAGAGAAGAGGAAAGCAGCAATTTTAACCACAGCTTCCTTTCGTTCACTATAATCGGTATTGCAAGAAAGGCATAAAGGCAGACCTGTTACCAGAGTGGTGGGCGAGCTCAGAAAGGTGGTACCATGTCTGTGCTACTGGTGGGTAGAAGAGGATGAGACTGGGTGTACGGGGGCCTGGAGTGGTGTCGGATATGAATGAGGAGGGGAAAACTCACTTGTCAGCCAGAGGGGTATTCCATGCCGTATGACATCATGCCCAGTATATAATGAGGGAGTTGGCCGGGGGCCACCGCAGCTGGGCATCAGTCAGTGGGTGGTGAGCAATTGTATTGCACATTGCTTGTTTTTATATAGTCTATTATTTGTTTTCCCTTCCTTTTCTGTTCTATTAAACTGTCTTTATCTCAACCCACAAGTTTTCCTTTTTTTTCCAATTCTCTCCCCCATCCCACTGCAGTGAGGGGGAGTGAGTGAGCAGCTGTGTGGTGCTTGGTTGCTGCCTGGGGTTAAACCACAACGGTACCCAGAACACTTTTTCATTCCTTCCTCTGCTCTGCTGCAAGCAGCCGGGGCCAAGCTGCTGAACATTTGGAGTTGCAAAGGGAAGCAGCTGCCAAGAGCTCCAGGTTCCCAGAAGAGCTCTGGGCTGCAGCAGGGAGGCAGATAGAGAGCTGAAGCCATGTTCCCTTCCCTCATGAATGAGAAGATTCAGACATTTCAATTAAAAAATTGCAGGACATTGTCAGGGAACGCACTTTTGATATATGACAAAACATGTTTTGTTTTTTTTTTTTTAACACACTCACTCTTGAATCTTGTAACTTAGAGCCTCAGAGACCACAGAAATTGCTGTATGTTCATGTCAAAGTTCAGGTCAGAAATGTCTGGATCTGGAAGGACAGAACCTGCTTATGTTGTAGCAGCCGTGTGGAGCACGGTGGTGGTGGGAACACAAAAACAAATGCTGAAGAGATCCTCAAATGTTGAGAGTCAACAGAGCAGAGGAGGGAAGGGTTGGTGATGGGAAATGGCATTACAGGGACAGCTGTACAGGTTAAAACTATTTTCTTGTTTACAGCACGTAAAACATCTGATTTTATGCAGAATGTGTAATGTGAAAATAACTTACGGAGAAGAAGTTGTCCTGCTGTAAGGTGATTAGTCAGTAGAGTACGATGAGACTCACGTCCCTTTGCTCTGGGGTTAGGTACCTCAACACAGTGCTTGCCACTAATGTGCAATCTTGAGGACAAAATCCATGTATTTTATAAACTGCATAAAGAACCAGCTTCTTTCATGGGCACCCCCTTGCCGTGGGGAAAGAGCTTGCGTGCCCTTGCGAAGTTGAGAGCTATGCTGGTGGTGGCATATGCCTCCGGTAGGGTCTCCCAAGCCTGACAGGTCTCAACTGAAGGGTCAGACAAAGTGTGTCCACGGGCAGGATGGGCTCACTAGCCTTCGGGCAACCATCCTAGGAGAAGGACAACTCTAACTCCAAACCCGGGCAGATGGAGCTCGTTTAGCCCTGTAAGGCCATCCATCTAAGAGAAGGATACTCTAACCAAACCTACGACCTGAGGACTTCGCTGTCACCGTCCAAGCTCGCTAGGCCCTGGCAGATGAACCTCAGGTGTAAAGGGTGGGGCCAGTCTCGCGCACGCTGCGCCTCACCTAAAAAATCCACCGCGCAGGCTTGAAGGGTGTACTCACGTTTGCAAAGCCCTGTAGCGACAGGCAAGGGACGAAACGGCAGGTGGAAAGATGTCACTGGAAGCCGCAGACCCAACCCTGCATGCAGGCGGTTCAGGACATTGGTCGCTTGAGACTGACCCGGGAGATGACAGTCTCGTTCGGCAGCATCCTGAATGACCAAGCAGCCTTTTTCAAGGAGAGCACTGCTTGCTCCACATGGAGAGGGGCCTAGAAAAGGTGGCCTAACCAAAGCTCATCTCCCTTCCAATCCGGTTGGCTAGCCGCGGCCAACGGACATCTTCTTCTGCGGTCAACCAAAGGCAAAGAGACAAAGGCATACACCTGCCTCCAAAGGTGTGTCCAGATTGACACTCGCATGTTGGAACATCAGAACCATGCTCGATACAGCAGACAGTGGGCGTCCTGAACGCCGTTCTGCTATAATTGCTCACGAACTGTCACGACTCAACATCGACATTGCTGCTCTCAGTGAAGTTCGCCTTCATGAGGAAGGCAGCCTTAAAGAACATGGTGCCGGCTACACACTGTATTGGTCAGGCAAACCCAAAACCGAAAGTCATCATTCCGGAGTTGGCTTCATGATTAAAAACTCCATCGCCTCTAAACTTGAAAATTTGCCAACAGGTCATTCTGATCGCATTATCTCCTTACGCCTCCCGCTACACAACAAGCAACATGTTGTTCTCTTCAGCGTATATGCCCCAACTCTCCAAGCTGACCCTACAGAAAAAGACAAATTCTACACCGATCTGCGCCGCCTTACTCAAAAGGTTCCTGCAGATGATAAGATCATAATCCTTGGTGACTTCAACGCCCGAGTAGGTAAGAACTCTGAAGCCTGGAAAGGAGTACTAGGCAAGCATGGAGTTGGAAACTGCAATGACAACGGTCGCCTCTTGCTAGAGTTTTGTGCTGAGCAGCAGCTTACCATCACCAACACTATCTTCCAGCAGAAAGACAGCCTGAAGACAACCTGGATGCATCCTCGATCTAAACACTGGCACCTCATTGACTATATCTTAGTGCGCCAGAGAAATGTTCGCGATGTCTGTCACACCCGAGTGATGCCTAGTGCAGAATGTCAAACAGACCACCGCCTTGTGCGCTGCAAACTTAACCTCCATTTTAAGCCCAAACCTAAGAGGGGCAGCATTCTGAGGAGGAGGCTCCAAGTTAACAATCTTCAAACAGCTGCACTGAGAGACAGCTTCCAGGCAAACCTTCAAACTAGGCTTGAAGACTGTCCCTTAGACTCTTCTCCTGAAGCGCTTTGGCAACATATTAAAAATAGCATCCTGCAGTCCTCTGAAGAATTTTTAGGGTTCTCCACAAAGAAGAACAAAGACTGGTTTGATGAAAACAATCCAGAGATCCAGGAATTGCTGGCAAAGAAGAGATCTGCTCACCAAGCACACCTCGCTCAACCATCTTGCCATGTAAGAAAAGCAGCCTTTCGTCTTGCATGCAGTAAACTCCAACAGAAACTTCGAGACATCCAGAACAAGTGGTGGCTCAACCTAGCAAAAAAGACTCAACTATGCGCAGATTTGGGTGACCACAGAGGATTCTATGAGGCTCTGAAAGCAGCGTACGGACCCACACACCAAGTTCAAAGCCCCCTACTCAGCGCAGATGGCCAAACGCTTCTCACAGATAAAACCTCCATCCTGAATCGATGGTCTGAACACTTTCAAACTCTCTTCAGTGCCAACCGTGTAGTCCAAGACTCAGGAATCCAGCTCATCCCAAAACAAACGGTGAAAAATGAATTGGATATAGCCCCTACTATGGGAGAGACCCTTAAGGCCATACAACAGATGAAAACCGGCAAGGCAGCTGGGGTCGACGGAATCCCGCCTGAAATCTGGAAACATGGAGGCCAAACGCTCCATGCTAAATTTCACGAGCTAGTTGTGCGCTGTTGGGAACAAAGCGAACTACCACCAGATCTCCGTGATGCAATCATCATCACCCTGTACAAGAAAAAAGGAGTAAAGTCAGACTGCTCAAACTACCGAGGCATAACTCTGCTCTCCATTGCTGGAAAAATTCTCGCAAGAATATTATTGAACAGATTGGTACCCGCTATCGCAGAAGAACTTCTACCTGAAAGTCAGTGTGGTTTCAGAGCCAACAGAAGTACCACAGACATGGTATTCGTTCTTAGACAACTGCAAGAGAAGTGTAGGGAACAGAACAAGGGTCTCTATGTAACTTTCGTTGATCTCACCAAAGCCTTTGACACTGTGAGCAGAAAAGGTCTGTGGCAGATCTTGGAACGATTAGGATGTCCCCCCAAGTTCCTCAAAATGATTATCCTGTTACATGAGGGGCAGCGCGGCCAAGTCAGATATGGCGATGCACTCTCTGAGCCCTTCCCAATAGCCAATGGTGTGAAACAAGGTTGCGTTCTCGCACCAACTTTATTCACAATTTTCTTCAGCATGATGCTCCAAAGGGCCACGGCAGACCTCGACGAACAAGACGGCATTTATATCCGATATCGTACCGATGGGAGCCTTTTCAACCTAAGGCGACTGAAGGCCCACACCAAGACCCTGAATCACCTTGTCCGCGAGCTGCTTTTTGCTGACGATGCCGCCCTTGTTGCCCACACAGAAGCAGCTCTGCAGCGCTTAACATCCTGCTTTGCAGAGGCGGCTGAGCTTTTTGGGCTGGAAGTCAGCTTGAAGAAGACAGTAGTTCTCTACCAACCAGCACCACAAGATGATTACCATCATCCCCACATCACCATTGGCGAGTCAGAGCTTCAGCCAGTCCAGCAGTTCAGCTATCTGGGTAGCATCATCTCCTCAGATGCCACGATCGACAAAGAGATCGACAACAGAATAGCAAAGGCAAACAGAGCTTTCGGAAAACTCCATAAAAGAGTCTGGTGCAATAAACACCTGAAGAAAAGTACAAAGATCAGTGTCTACAGAGCCGTGGTACTGACTACTCTTCTGTACGGGTCTGAATCATGGGTCATCTACCGCCACCATCTGCGACTCCTCGAACGCTTCCATCAGCGCTGCCTCCGCACAATCCTAAACATCCACTGGACTGACTACGTGACTAACGTTGCTGTCCTTGACCAGGCAGACGTCACCAGTATTGAGGCCATGTTGCTGAAAACGCAGCTGCGTTGGGCAGGGCACGTCTCCAGGATGGCGGATCACCGCCTCCCTAAGATCGTGTTCTATGGTGAACTTGCCACCGGCTGCCGCAAGAGAAGAGCTCCAAAGAGGAGATATAAGGACTCCCTGAAACAACACCTCAGCCTAGGCCATATTGACCACCATCAGTGGTCCACCCTGGCCTCCAATCGGGAGATTTGGAGACACACCATACATAACGCTGCTGTCTCCTTTGAGAGCACGCGTAGAATCAAGCTCGAGGAGAAAAGACAGTGCAGAAAGAACCGTGCCTCGACTATACCACCCAAGGAGACCCTCCGGTGTGCTCTTTGCAACCGGTCTTGCCTATCCCGCATTGGCCTTTTCAGCCATCAACGCGCTTGCAATAAGCGTGGGCAAAGCCCTTCCCAAATCTTCGTCCGCGAAGCCAAGCCATGATGATGAAAGAACCAGCTGACAACCATCTCTCTGTTTTTCAGCAAAATGAGCAGTTATCGTCTAAGACTCCTTAAAACCCTCTTCCGTCATGCTGCTGTTCAACTGATTTTTCCAGATGCGTGACTTACAGTCATGCAGTCTCAAGCAGTCTTTTTCTCTAGATACATATTTTCTGGTTTATTTTATGTGTTAACTGTCATGGGAGTTTGAGGTGACCGGCTCAGTCACGCGTTAAAGCAGGGTGACATGGAGTGAGAACAGTAGAAAACTTTGATAATTTTGTGTAACACTAAGAGAAAACTGACCTGCTTTGCCTTCATCCCCTTTTGATCCTCAGTGGTGTGTGCTTTTGGTGCTGGGAGAGTTCAGAATTCATGAGCAAGCGTTAATTTTACAGACTAAGTGGCCTGAAGGTCTAAGAAAGGGGAATCCTGTACTTTGGTGGACGAGGACATTCAAAAATCTTACTTTAATTGTGTGGATATGTTGTGATCTTTTTCAGGGTGGAGATCTGGACTTTAAAATTCGGGAGTACAAAGAATCTGGGAAGATATTCGCTCAAAGCCAAATAATAGACTGGTTTATACAGTTGTTACTCGGAGTCAACTATATGCATGAAAGGTACAGTCATTCACTGGGAGAGCGTTTGTCTCGGAAGAGGAGCACTCAAACAGAAACGAAACCGTATGGGTTGTCTTGTATGGGTACAAAGTGGTGTACGTCATGTGCCGACAGTGTCATTAATTATCTATCCTGCAAGAACATTGTGTATTATAACTTCTAGCAGCACGGTGGTAGATGTCTTTCAGCATTAGACACATTTTTTTCTAAGAGCCAAGTGAAAAATTTAGATTTCAAGAAATGGAGAAGATGCTGTTTGTCCCCACATGGTGTGTAGCTTTTGACATTGTTTCAATTGTGGTTGGAAAAAAAGTCTGTAAAAGCTAGTTGTTCTTTTCCTTTTGATCTCTGTCTTGGTAAAGTTCTTTTATCTTCCACACCGTTACTGTAAAAATTAGAACTACTAGCCTAGTCTATATTTCAAGTAACACATTTTCTCTGAAGGGGAGTTCCCTGAGCTTGAGGATCTCTTACTGCTGCTTTTCTCATCCCTTATTCTGTGGTGTGACATCTCATTCTCCTGGCGGAAAACACCATGTAATGCATTTAGGAAGAGTCACATGGGAGGACTTGCCTTCCTCCCTCCCTCCACAGCTCATATGGAGCCGGTATCTGTATTCTCGAGCGGGGGTGTGTTTTTATCACGCTGGCTGCTGAGGCTCTCCTCGGCACGTGGGTGTCTGTGAATGCACCTCTGTTTCTGTGACGCTCCATAAGGCTGTAGGCTGTGCCTTGCTGCTCACAGCGTTTAGACCGTGGTGCTGCTGGGCTGGCCCTCCTAGCAAGGACTGAAGTTAAATGCTTGAGATACTTGATGCGTGACTGTGAACACTTCCAGTTGGATGAGGTTGGATTTCCTTTTGTGTTCCAGGCGGATACTTCACAGAGATTTGAAAGCCAAGAATATATTTTTGAAAAATAACCTTCTTAAAATTGGTGAGATTTCCATCCTTTCTAAAGAGACATTTTAGTATGATAGAACAGTCCAGCAGGCATTTTGTCAATAAGGAGATTTAAATAAGGCCCTGTCTGAGGTAGCGTTTTGATTTGTGGTCAAACATTGATTTGTCAGTCAGATGCAGGAACAGGGGCCTGGAGAGGCAGCAAAACCTCCAGCCTTGAGGCTGCTCCAGGCTTGGCTGGACCTGGACCTGAGGAGCCTCGTGTAACTTTGCAGTTGGCCTTGCTTCGAGACAGGGGTTTCAATCAGATGACCTTGTGAGGTCTCTTCAAACCTACACTGTTCTATAGTTCTATGATTTTTGTGGTGGTTTTATTTTGAAGAATTACAGAAAAATGCTTTTTCCATGTTGTAAAATACTGGCAGTTTTTTTGGATGTACAGACATTGCATCATGTCTATCAATAAACACAAAGAGTTTATATGAACAGATATAGATTCATATGAACAGATTATTGTTTCTGCTGTTTCTTTTAGGGGACTTTGGAGTTTCTCGTCTTTTGATGGGTTCGTGTGATCTGGCAACCACATTTACTGGGACACCATACTACATGAGTCCAGAAGCACTGAAGCACCAGGGATATAACACAAAATCTGACATTTGGTGAGTGCTCAGCATGCTCTTTCAGTTGCATTAGGCTTTTTTTTCTAGGTCAGCATTTATTTGATGTTATTTAGGAACTACTTTTTTCTCTTTTAAATGGCTTTCTCAGTAGGGCGCTCAAAGGTACTCCAGAGTAGAAGGAAAAGTGTCAGTTCTGCACTTAGATGCACAAATTCCTGAGATCAGGGCTTCTGAGGTGATTAGGGAATCATGTTGAGAAGCTGAGATCTGTGGAAAGACTTGAGGAAACCTTTAGGTGTGCAGGTAGTCTTGCAAGCCAAGGTGAAGAATGATTTTTTGGAATTCAGACAATATGTGGCTTGTTTATATGTGTCCTGAAACATCTTGTGTTTTAAGGTGATAGTTAGAACTGTTGTGTTTTTAAATTCTAACATAGTGGTTTTATATAAAATGGGCTTTGTTTCTTCTCATAAAAGGTGGGTTTTTCTGTAGGTATCCATATCTGCAGGTTCCTTTTTTATGAATGTTTCAAATCAGGAAATTTCCTTCATAAAACATTTGGCCACTGGAATACAGTTTGTTTGCTTGATAATTTACTGAAGCTTCTACCTAGTTCTGCCTTTTCAAATTATACCTGTGACTGCAGGATATAACTCTAGAAGTTGAGAACAGTCATCTGTACTTTCAACTGTTTGCAACCATTTCTCATGGTTAACATGTCGAATCCAGTCGACAGATGTGTCAGGAATCTCATCTCACGGTCTGTGTAGCTGAACTGAGATGGATTTGATGTCAGATTCTCTTCTGGTCATCTGTGTCAAAACAAGCATCAGTTAATACATGTAGTCAATCAAAATATCTTGAGAGAAGATTTCAAAAGGCATCAAAACAAGTTAATAGGGAAACCTGCCTTTGGTGCTTTTTTACTGTAAAGAATAATTTCTTGCATTGCAGTTGAAATGGAATGTAAAATCTGTGTTTAAGTGCTGTTTGTGGTTACAGATGTCAATCCACATATGTCACTGAAGTTGTACAGAGGTTTTTTACTCCAGATTTTATGTAGAATAGTTACCAAAATAGTTACCAATAGTGGGAACAGCAGAGAAGACCTGAGAAGCAGTGGCTGAGAGGCGTGATGTGTGCACATGTACATATTCCTCATAGACTCTGGAGTCAGCAAATTCTTCAGGCCTCAGGTATGATCAAACTAAGAGATTTAGGACACAGGGATCATGCATTTACATTATCCGGCTTTTGGAGTTTAATTTAAAAGCTAACTTGGGTCTTACAGCCTTTGAAGAACTGTAACATGGTTTGGAAAGATCTAGTAAAGATCAGAAGATGTCAAAAGGATGGTGATGCTTATGTGAACAATTAGCACCAAGACCCTCAGGGTGGTTTCTGCTGAAGAGGAGAATGTAGAGGTCTGTCAGTCAGTTCTGTAGCGAATACACTGAAGCCTTCCAGATGCTACTTCTTGTGATGTAATTGAGCACGAGTAGCTCCAATGTGAAATGGTCGTACATCGGTTTTGCTGAAAGGAAGGGCTGTTTGGGACCTCTGTCAAACCTGCTCAAGAATATGGGGAGCCATCAAACCAGAGCGCTGGCTGGGGACTTTAATGACTGTTCCAGAATTCTGTTACACTGGCCATTATACAAGCTGCAGTTATAAAAGTAATGAAATGGTATGTTTGGATCACGTGTGGATTGCTCATGGGCATCAGGAGGCAATTTTCTCTCGGACCGGGACTGTGAAACAGATCTGAGCAGCACGGTCTGGAGGCAGAGGCTCGGCGGTGACTCCTGCGGACAGCTGCAGCTTGGCAGCTATCCTGGGAAGAGCAAGTCCTGCTCTGGGACCGGGGCAGCTTTCTCAGCTTAGGAAGTATTTATTTCATTTCAAAGAATTGCATCCTGCAGTAAAAATGTTATCCTTTTCCCTTCACTTTTATTTTTTTCCCTTCATTTTTCTTTCACAGGACAGATGGGGTTTCCCTGGGCAGCCTGTTCCCGGCCCTGGCTGCAACAGAATGCCCTGGGTGTTCTTGTCGTGTTTCTCCAAAGCCTCAGGTGTAGTCAGAGTTACTCAACTGGATGAATAAATGGGCTTCTCCGATGTGGCAAAGCCTCGGCTCCTAGTGGCTCATTAAGCAATTTCGAGCTGCCAGAATCAAGCAGCCTCCAAAACAGATTGATTCTGCAGAAAGCAGTTACAGTGCAGTCTGTTGGGTTGGGATTTCCCTTCCTTTTTTCTTCCCTCTGGCTGTTTTCCATTTTTGTTTGATGCTTTCAGGTGCCATGTGTACAGGGTCTTTTGTTGTTCTGTTTGGTTTTAGGTATTTTCTCATGTAGTAATTCTCTTGTTTCAGAGTTTGAACACACATCATAAATACAGATCATCTTCAGTGTTCACTGTTTTGGAATTCTGAAAGCCGTTTGACAGTTAAATCTTTAAAAAATGAGGCAGTTATTTGTATGTCAGTAGTTGGTCTTTATGCAGTTGTTAGCAAAAATGTTCTCGAATCGTTTTCACATTCCTCCTGACAAGTGCCAGCAAGCGAGCCCCCCTGTTCCCTCTCCTCTGCCTCAGCTGCCCTGGATGGAGAGCCCGGGTTTCACCTTTAAAGTGATCTGCTCTTATTCTTTTATCGCCAGAAGGACCAAATCAATTCCTCTTCTTTAACCAAAATGAGTAATTGAAACTCTATTTGTTGTTTGCTTTCAAAGATGATGTTTATACCCTTCTCATCAAAGCCATTTGCCTAAACGTGCTTCTACTTACTATCACTGGGCTTTATTTTCATACTGCTTCTGTAAGTAGAAGTAGCCCAATCAAATATGACATCAAGAGGAGTATCAAGCTCTGGTATTTCAGCTGGTTGCTTGGGTGAGTCTGGTCCCGTGGCTGGCTCTCAGTGGCACTGTCTATGACCTGACTGAGTCACTCGTTAGTGCCTTGGTTCTCCTGAAGCAACGTGGAGGTAGCGCTGAGCATCCTTCAGAGCTGGGACAGGCCAGCTCCCCTGGTTTTTAAAAAACTTTTGTCAGCCAGAACCCAGTTGAAGTGCAAACTGTTATAAACAGTCATTATATTGAGATGTGTTTATGTGAAAACGTTCAACCTAGTGGTCTTTTATGACCTCCGTTAGAACGGGTGAGTAAGAGCCTGGTAAATCAGGTGAGGGTAAACCAGAGGCCCGTTTAAAATTGTGTGTAGTCGTTCCTCCTGGGTTTCAGTGATTTAAACCCCACGCTTTTTCTTAGCTGGGTCTCCAGACCTACCTGTTCAGACCTCTTTTCTTCTCCACATAAAATTTCAGGGTAATTTAGTTTTAGATGTTGCAATATGACACTCTGATCTGAAAAATGATATTCCTTTGAATACAAACTGATTTCATAATCAGTTCTGAGTGTGTGGCCAAAAGAGTGAAATCACACCAGAAAACACCTCTGTTGTTTGAAACTGGCGTTGTTTGTTTGAATTTTAGCCTCTGTTTGTTGTCAGAAATTAATTTACAAATGAATTTAAATAAACTTATACCCAAACACTACTGAACTATTTTTTCAGTCACTAACTGAAAAGCTTCATTCTTAATTTAATGAGTAACCACTTAATGTTTTACTGTATGTTTACACACACACATATATAGATATGAATAAGTGTATTTATATACAGAGTTTAAGTTCGTGCCTGCTCTTATGGAAATAGAATAATGATTTCTCCTGTTTATAAAGTTACTGATTTGTGATCTGAATAAAAATATTTCTGATGCAAAAGATAGCATGGTAATGAAATATGCTGTTCCCAGGAGAAAAAGGCACACAGTTGTGGTCTGTCTTACTGTCATGTCCCTATGCGTGCTACTGTCAAAAACACTATTTAGACTGTTTCTGTTATTTTATTCTTCCAGGTCTCTGGGATGTGTTTTATATGAGATGTGCTGCATGGACCACGCATTTACTGGACACAATTTTTTGTCTGTTGTCTTAAAGATTGTGGAGGGTGATACACCTTCCCTTCCTGACAGATACCCAAGCAAACTGAACGCTGTGCTGTGCAGGTATGTTATTTTCTTGTTCAGCAGGTTTTTAAGATAATTTGGAAAATTGCTTAATGTTGGCTTTTGTTTTTTCATGTTTCAGCATGTTAAATAAGAACCCTTCATTGAGACCAGCAGCAGCAGAGATCCTAAAAACCCCTTATATTGATGAACAACTGAAGGTATGTAAGAAAAAGCGATAGCTGTGCACTTGCCTTTTGAGTATGCAAAAGCATAATGGAGGTAGAGAAAAAGTGTTGAGGAGAAATAATTAGGCAGCAGTCCCTGGGATTAATGTTCCCATGGACTTCCAGAGCTAAATTACCAACCTGACTGAGGCAGCGAGGCAGTGAGACATGAAGCCCACGTCACTTTACGCGGGGAACGTATTCCTTTTTAAATGTTACAAGCAATAGGGAGAACGGGTGTTTAGGTGTAACAAGCACAGATCATTGGGGCCTGGGTATGTATAAGCTCTAAACTGTTCCATTCAGTCATGGCTTTAATGAAAAACAGTGCATCACACTCTTTTTGTCCCTGCTTCAGTGTGTCCGTTATTTGGCTTTCTAAGAAGGTGGGGGAGGAAGCTGCTCTGTCAGTTTTTACATGAGGGTAGTGGGTCACAGCTGGAGACTGCATCACTTCAGCCTCAGGTGATGATACCTCTTCTATTTTATTTCCTTGCAGAATATACAGTACAAGTTCACAAACATGACTGTGAAAGACAGGGCTCTTAACTGGCAGAAAGAAGCTGTCCCCATTCTTGAAGCTGTGTAAGTACTTGTAAGTGTTTTATGGGCAGCAGTGTATTAAATGACTGTGTTGCCAGGTAATATCATGTTGGAAACACTTGTGTTAATCTCATAATGCTTTATACTTAGGGGGACCCAACTCCCCAGAGATACAGAAGAGCACCCACATTAGTGAGATGCATAATTAAGACTTAGGGCAGAAAAAAAAGATTAGCAGCTCAAATATTTTTATTGTATAACTGTAAATTGCACACACACGTGTGGTATAGGTACATGTTCGTTTAGTACCAGGTGGTATGTACACTACGACCTTTGTCTTTACATTATGAAGGTTTAGACCATCATTTTAGTTATGTCATGATCACTTGTAGTGCTGCTGTTTGTGTACCTACTAGTTATTGAATGGGAAAGCTATGTCTCCTAAATGACACCAAATTAAACCAAAAATGCTTAAACTAAAATTCAGCTACTATGCCCGTAGGATACTGTTTGTCTCATAACTGTAGTGAGAAATTAAGTCTAGTGATGTTTCTCAGCTCTTACATCAGTAGTGCCTTCGCCCATGATCTCTCTTTTAGGCACTGAATATATATTAAATTAATTAATTGCATTAAATTACAATGCTGCCATGATTAAAGCAAATGTCAGCACAGGCAATTTCATTTTGCCTCTGTAAATTAGCTCTGCAGTGCCGATGGCAGCTGGCCCTCGCCCTTGCTTCTCCTCCCTGGGTTTTCTGTGTGTGGTTTTGCTCTCTCAGGAGCTAGCGTGCTCAAAAGCAGAGGTCTGTGATCCCTGCGGACGCAGTGGACATCCCTGCCTCTTGATTCCTCTAAATAACTGTCAAGACTCGAACAGCCATCTGAACGTTCTTTGGAATTGTTCTGGAACAGCAGTGAAGAAGCCCATGCTCCAGTCCAGAGCCAGCAGTGCCTCTGAGGCAATAGGCCTTTCCCCTTTGTTTCTGAGCCCTCTGCTCTCGGAGAGGACCCCCCCCGCTTGCAGCTCTGGTCTCTTTGCAGATGCTCCCAGTTCTGCAGCTTGCAGGTGTCCCTCAGGAGAGGTGACAAGCATCAGCTTCTCCAAAGAAAGTGTATTTAGCATCAGCGGCAGGAAGAAAGCAAAGCAATGACAGTGCAATTCAGCACAGCAAAACCTTCCGTGCATCTCTTACCCAGTGCAACAGCTGGGAGCATGTGTGTAAAACTCCCATCTCTACAAATTGTGGGTTGGATTTCCAGCCTGTCACTTCTGTTCTTGCTCCCTCTCGTTGACAGATGATTCTCTGTCTTTTTATGTTCTCTGGTTTGGGATAAATAGGTGCCTTTAGTGTAAATTGGTTGTTGAACTGTGCAAGTGTAGATGTAAAATGTATTGGCTAGTAACAACTCTCTAATAAATAACTGCAAATGGAGCCGGCAGAGGCTGCTGTCAGGTTTTTGGCCTGACTGTTCTGCATGATTTCTTCTGCTGGAAATAACCCTTCTCTAGCACACTGGAAACACCAGGTCAGACAGGTAGATACGCAGGAGCTGGGGAATATTAGATGTATCTTTTGTCTGTGGCTGCTGTTGAACTGAATCAACTTGATTCGATTAACTTGGAGTGGATTCCTGCCTCTTCCAATTAAATAGCCTTAAGTGCAGAGATACTCCTTAGAGAGATGGATACCTTAAACAGTTTTAGGGCACTGAAATCTTGCCCATACTTTATGCTGACTCTATCTGTATTGAGTATTTAATGCTTATTGAAACATAAGGTTTCATCAAATATGAAACATGAGGTTCTTCATCTTTTAATCTTTACTTTTAAACTTTATTTGGTGGGTACAAGATTTCAAATGGATATCGTATGTTGTCAGAACTGGCCTACAGGGAGGACGTTCACATATGTCCCAGAATCTGGAGCTGTTCAGGTTACAAAGCAAGTCTGTAGTCTCCAAGATGCAGAGCAAGTTCTAACTACAAACATCATGTTCTTATACTTTTGTTAAAGGAAATAGAAAGTCAGCTGCTTCTGTGGAGAGGTCCAGAGTTTCTCAATATGTTAAAGCGATGGATGGCAACTGTTTTTGTCTGAGTATGGAAACTTACCTTGAGGTTTTCAAATTCAGGGCATCAGTTTGAGAAAAAATCCCAGGAGAAGCTTCACTGTAAATTACGTTCACCTGTACTGCAGTCCGATTGTTTTTGGATAAATGTTTGGACTATGCATGAAGTCATAATCTTATCATGATTTTCATTGCATTTCTGAGAACGTTAGCTGTCTGTGTTGCTACTGGTGAGCAAAATGCCAGATCTAAAGAGGTAGGTAAAAATACCCCAAAATGGTAGAGAACGTGGTAGAAAAGTGGGGGAGAAATAATTTGAAGGTAGTGAATTTCCCACATCTCTTGTAATGAAGCAGTACTCTGATCTGAGTTATGGTATCCTCCTCAATCATCGCTACTTTATGATTTTTTTTTCTCATCATGAATTATTTTTATCATGTATAGTTGAGTCTGGTTTCTTCTAGTAAAAGACCTCTAATGGCTTACTTTATTCCAGTCCCATGCAAGCCATAAATGTTAAATATTTAAGTACACATAAAGCTGTACAAGTTCAGTTTTGACTTGGATGAAAAATGGCATTTTTACCCAAGAGATTCTTATAATTTAAATTAGAGTTTTTTACAGGGGACAAGAAATACGCCTGCATTATTCATACTCGAAGAGTTAGTTCCACTCCTATGAATAATTGAACCCTCCGTGCCTTTGTCCTTAGTCTTTCATATTTCACACTAATATTCATATCTTTACACTCTTTTCCTCTATAGTCAACATTTGAAAAGCATAATGAAAACTTCTCATTTATTAAAATCCTGATTTCAAAGTGATAGTCCAGAGGGAGTGTCACAACTTGTACAGTTACAAAACTGGGCTCTCAGATGATCAGAAGTGAATTTATCTCATACGAGCAAAAGCAGTCATTTGAAATGAATACTTGGTATCACAAATATACAGTATGGTAAATGTATGTTGGTGTGAGACATGACTGCCGAGGCATTTCAAACTGAGCTTTAGCTCTTGTAATGACTGTGAGATGAAAATCTGGGATTAGTGTCCTTTTTCCTATGCAGGACTGTATTGCTTTCCTGTATGGCTGAGATACCTCTGTCAATAATTCATGCTCAGCTTTCAGGGATGGTCTACGGAGACCATTTTACCTGTGAGTCATTGTTATTGATTAGGACCAGGAATTCAAGAGGACAACTTGATAATTACATCTGTCATTAAAGACACATTAATGTTCTCTTTTATTCTAGACAGCTTGTAGCAGTCAATGTAAAATGTATGGTAATAATGCTTTTTTCTGCGGCTCTCATTTAAAGACTGCCTTTATTCTTGGAATATGCCCAATAGTGAAACCTGACAGGGTAAATATTTCACTGTGCTTCAACATTTATTCTTTTAAGGAGCTGAGTTTACCTTCTTCTATTCTGACCTGAAATGCCCAAAATGATTCACATTCTTAATGGATCTAAGTTTAAATATTTCCATTTAAGAGGCATTTGCTTTCCAGGCTAAAGTCTATTTAGTCTGTTGCAGTACCTGTGACTTTCTAATTATTCCATTGGAAATGTCACTATGTTTCAATATCAAATCAAAATGATATTTACATTTTTATATGAAGATGGGTTTGCACGCGTTCTGTTTCAGGCAGAGGAAGGTTCATCTGCAAACTCTGCAGGAACTGTCCGAAGTACAGAAAATGACACCGCGGGAACGAATGAGGCTGAGGAAGTTAAATGCTGCAGATGAGAAAGCAAAGAAGTTGAAGTAAGTGGAACGTACAGTTAGCATCGTGCCCTGACCATGCTGATTTCCTCATCCAACAGGGTGTTAGAGCTGTCAAGGTAAAAGTAGAAACAGAAAGGGTCTTCAGCTCCTCAGAGACAGCAGGGATTTTGGATGAGTTCAATCATGGTAATTATTTATGTAGAACGAAAAGCCTGAATATTTACCCAAAACTGGTGCTTTGAACACCGTGGTTAATTGTGGTTCAATAAGTACATGAGAGATTTTCAGATGTGTTACAATAGGTGATTTTTTTCCATGACTTGCCATTTGAAGGATTGCACAGTCTGAGGAGCTGGGCGATTAGTTACAGTCCAGCTTTTGTCCGTTGTTTTGGCCTCAGAGATTTGCCAATAGAAGTTAATAGCTCAGAGGACGTTCGTACCAAATGATCCACTGGGGGGAATCCACTGGGAGGCTTTATGACTCATGGGTTTTTATTAAGTGAGAGAGACATAGTAAAAGGGGGAATTTGAAGGAGAGTAAGTACCATTTCTGAGTGGAGTATGAAACAGCTGGAAGGCTACATGTCTGTGTATAGGTTCCTTTTTTAAATAAGTAGAAGAATATATTATTGTGATGGCACACTTGACTTTTTCCCAGTTAAAAACATTCAGTGTTTATTTGGTAGGAAAGAAAATGGGAAAAGCACCACATTCATTTTTAATTCGCTTTCAGTGTTTTCTTCAAAAGCATTTTGCAAAGTGCAATGTAAACTAACCAATGTTTACTCAGTTAATTATAGAGCATAATAGGGGGAATAATAATTTTTGATCGTGAGTATCAGCATCTTAACCCTGTTCTGCTAAAGCAAGTTAGCAGTTCAGTAAGGCAGAACAACACTGTGCAGTACAGAAAAACACTGTGAGGTTACATGAAGTCCAAATTTCTGGCCTCAAAACTCTGCAGCTCCATGTACCTGCAAATCAATAGCAGTTGCAGCTGAGCGAAAATGCTGTGTAAAATCATATCCTAGTGCCACTTGCAATGCCCATCCTCACAGCTACAAACAAAAAAATGAAAGGTCTTCATTTCCTTTTGGAAAATAGTCTGATGAGCCTTTACACCTGTTTGACACTTACCATTGCATTTGGTACTGGAGATGATTTGTAAATTTATTCTCATTTTTGTAAAAATCTCCTTGAACTGAAACCTCTGCACTACATGGGGGAGTAGAGTCCAAAGTGTTTAAGACCTTTGGAAGAAACAAAAAAGACTGGGACCAATAAATTACTATTTCTCAGTTATATTATGCAAGTTGTGAAGGAAAATTGTCATAGCGTTTGGAAATAAGGCCTGACATCTTTGTGAGCTCACTAAACCTGGCCTTGCCTTGAGTAGGTGCCACGAACGTTTGGCACCATGGGAGTCTACATATGGACTTTGGTTTTCCACATTACTTTCAGAAGATCCCTTTGTGCACTCCCTGATATCACATCCTAAGCACAGTTGTTGTGTATTTACAGACAGCTGGCAGAAGAAAAATATCAAGAAAATATCAAAAGAATGCAAGAATTCAGGTCCCGTAATTTTCAGCAGCTGAATGTCAACGTCCTACATGTAAGTGCGGGCTGTCGGTTTGGAGTCCTCATTCATGCACATGTGCAACACTCTTCTGTGTCCCACAGGCTTTCCTTAGCATTAGGGGCACAGACCTGTTCGGGGACTAATAATCTGGAAGTGCCCCCGAGCCTGGACCGCTTAGCTGAGCCTGCCGATCTGAGGAGGAAAACTACATTCAGTTATTCAGATACAGCTCGACAAACTCTGTTCATTGCACAATTCTCTTTTGTTAAGTCTCCCTTAACTCTGAGTGTGCTCCCTGCAATGTACTTACTGACAGCCTGTGTGACGTCAGAGTTCCGAACACATTTTCAAGAGAAGTTTAGAATTGTAATCCTTTAAGTGCTCTAATTTGGCATGGTTGTAGGGTCTTTTGTTTGGTTAGTTAAGAATATTAACATTTCAGCTGGCTTTTTAGTGAGAATGAAGCCTGGGAGTGACTCCCAGTGTAAGCTGTCCTTGGCTTTTAAGCTGTCTTAGGGCCTGTCCAATTCTAGCTCTACCTCTTACCATGGAGAGCACAGCGTCAGTTTGGAAACAGTCAGTGAAAGCATCACGGAAATCATGAGCTTTTGTTACGGGCTTTGTCTTCCACCTTTTCTTTTGCATGCACTAAGGAACCTGATGAGCAGACTTTGAAACCCCGGAGCCATTGTCAGCCAGTCCTTACATGTGCCTATGTGTCTGTAGGACACGATGAACCTAGTGGAAACGAGACAAGTCAACTCTGCATGGCTGAACTTGCAGACCACGGTAAGAATTCAAAATTGGATGCTGAAACTTCTTATCAAGAAAGCAAGACTTGATTTTGTCCTTGTAGTTAATTGGTCGTGGGGAAATCGCAGTACAGGAAGTGGTCAGAATTGGGAAGTTGTCAAAGGAATTAGCAAGAGAGGAGGATGTTAATCTCGGTGGACGTTATGTACAGCAGATGCAGAGGTTACATGCGAGGAGGTTGGCGTTCCCAAAGCTTGAGTGGACCGTGAGCTGAACTTGCTTTCTCCAGATGAGGTGCTGAGGTAGAAGGAAATGGCTTTAACTTTGTACATGTGAAATCACTGGTGTTGGAAAAGCATTTCCTAAATTATCTTTCCAGTGCAAAAGCGAGTGCACGAATTCAGAGCATTTGCTCCTTCGATACACTTTGACACTGTTTTCTGTAGCTATAACGATGAGAGAAGCAGAAGGGAACTCTTTGAACTGTGCTTCTCTGTACTGTCCTCAGATGCTTAGCTACTGCCTAAAGAGTACGGAGTGCCATGTAACATGTACTTCTCTGTAGACAGATGAACGAATAGCCCAGCCTTTCCAAAAGGGTCAGGCTGCGGAAATGTTGTGCTTAATGAGGTAAAGGTTTTTAAGAGCACATTTATGTGTTTTGTTCCTGCAGTGTTCTGGAACGGTGTCATACTCTTCCATATTTAAAAATCATTAAGTGAGCACAAATATGGTGAAAGATTTTTTAAATCAGATTAGAATCTTGTGAGTATGCATTAGTATACTTTGAAGCGTGAAAACTACTTTTCTCTAAAAGCTCTGCCTTTTAGTGCTGGGTTATGTACATCTGTGTAGGTACACGCCAGTAAATTAAAGGCATCAAAATCCGTTTGTTTGTGGTGGAGGTGGGTTTTTTAATAACAAATGGCTTTTTTCTGTCAGTGCATCCTCATTTCTGTCCCCATGCTTGGCGTGCTATTTCATAATGTAAGGAGGGATGACCTGTGTGGGAGAGAACCCAGCTGCTAGAAAGACACCCTGGGGGAAGGGAAGGAAGCTGGCAAAGAGAGAATGGAGAGAAAGCAGTGAATGTGGGTGGGTGATGTACCAGGGAAGTGTACAAAGATACCTAATTAGAGACAGAACAACATGCGTGAAAGGAAAGAAACTGATGTTTCTGCCTTTGGAGGTCATTAAGCTGTTAAACTATAACAAAGAAATAAGATGCATTTATATCTGTGATGCATAAGCTGGGTCAATCCATTGTATAAAAGTGAATGGGTGTTTAATGCCTTTGCCAGAGTCTCTGACATTGATGTGGTGGGTTCATGAGAAAGGAATAATGGATAGGCAAGAGAAATTATGTCGTTTCTCTGCTTTGTGAATACCTTGTTATTCCTGAAGCTGTTGTCAAAGCTGTTACTTACTCTATTCAGTATTCATACTGTTCTTTAAACATTTCAGTGCAACCATGCATGTCCTACATCTCTAATTATTACGTTATTAGTGGCACCATGGTATTTGAAAATGTAGAAACAGTTCCACCAATTGATTTTTCAATAGAATTTGGTTCTTGATCAATGAAAACCTAGAAGCAAGGCTATGATTTTATACAGTTGACTTACATGTTAGTAAATCTTGCTAACCCGTACTAGGTTAGCAGAAGTAGTTAGACTACAAAAAACAGACTAACGAGCTCCCTAATTATAACTAATAACTGTTGAGGAAGAGGAGAAGGCAGAAGAGTGTTCCTGAATGCCAAGGAGGCTCAGCAGCAGCCTTCACATTACTTCAGGGCAGACCTGCAAAGTCTCCTCAGGAATGGGAAAAGCTGGTGGGGAACTGCTGGGGATGGTACCCCTGTCCCCACAGGGAAGGAGGAAAGTTCAGACTGACTATGGCTCATATCCTGCAGTCCTTAAAAAAGACCGCTGGAACCATTGTGTAAGTAATGCATTACTTTCTAATACAGCAATGTAGTTCATCTTCATCTACTAGTGAACTTCACTGAACTTGTAGTCTAGTAACCAGAAGAGCAGAAGCCCATTTTTCCAGAGAACTGGATATTGAGAGTCATTTAGGATGCTGAGGGTCATCTTTTCCATGGATTTTGTAGTACTGGTAGACCACCATGGCTTTTCTGTGTGGGCTACCACACACTGAGCAAGGCAAAACGGGAAATGGCAGCTCTGCCCCTGCATCACATTAATTATTTGAGTGCAGGTCCTTTTGCTTTGGTTACCATGTCCTCTATGAGGCCAGATTTTACAGCATAATTCCTCTCAACTCTCTGCATACGATTTGATTGCTATTGACTGGCTTTAAGTTTGCAGAGGTATTTAAAAATAGGAAGCACTAGTTACAGGGACTTACTTGTACTGACTCCAGAGAAATCTTTAACAGAGCATGCATTGTACTTATCCACATGGGAAATTGGAATATCTGAAGTTTCCCAGTTTGCTACATAGAAAATCCTCTAGGTAGAGAAGCTCAGTCTTTAAGTTGAAAAAAGCATGAAGAGCAAGGCAGAATCCTGTTACACAACTGTAATAGCTAAACGTTCAAGGTGTCTGATTCAATTTCTGCAGTAGAACTTGCCTTGAAATCAGCTGCAAAATCATAAGCTGTATCTAGAAGTGCTTCCAGACAGCTCAGAGCAATTACAAGTGCAACAAAACCTACCATTTCCTTGCCATCGTCTTTGATCCTTCTGATTTGGGTCAGTTTTTCGAGTCGAAGGACACTGGGCTGAAAGCTATCTCCATTCCCAAAACCCCACAGTTTGACAGGAGCCAGAAGGATTCAACACACTGCAATCCAACAGGTATGAAAACTGAAAGCCACGCACTGACATTCGTGGCTAGAAATGCCACTCTATTCACATCTATTTCACAGCTGATGAGATGTGGTAAACAACAGTGGGAAGATTTGGGTTTTCAAAGTATTCAAGAAATCATTTATGCAAATGCATCCACATTTCTAAGGGCTTGTCCTCACTGCAGACCTCAAGTGCTTGGAATGAAAAACACAATGCAGCAGAGCAACGCTGGGTGTAAGGGTTGCCAGTGAAATGATGTATCTTGGATCTCTGCATTGCCAGGACGATGGGGCTTCACCTGCGCTCGCACCCCTCTGTAAGAGCCCCAGGTCTGCATAAGCTGCTACTCTGCTCCTAACAGACGTGCTTGTGTGTGGGAAGGGCGAAGGAGTTAAGCTAGCTGCTCGTGGTGTTTAGATTCTTTGTACAGAAAAACAGTGTAAAAGATTGAAGGAATATCAATTAAAGGGACATATTATAAGATCTCTCTGATCTGTATTATATGCCTTTTTATTTCGGTATACTGCAGATTAGGATATGTTGAATTCCTCAGCTTCATACGTTGCAGTACATTACTCCTGGCAACCCCCCGATTTCATTACAATTCCAGCAGAGCTGAGCACGTTACAGTAATTGCAGACGTTATTTCTGGATTTCCATTGCTAATTGTGACTTAGGGGTAGATCGCTCTGCATTTCAAGCGGGCAGAGGTCAGTTGACTCTCAAATAGAAACTGTTCACTCATTATAAAATATCGTGGGGTTCTCTACTCTGTTATTTTTATAAGCTTTGTTGAAGAATTTTCAAGGTATTTTTTCAAATCAAGGTTAAAAGCCTGTCATATTTTTGAGCACATCTTCAGGCATCTCTGCACATGCCCGTTTTGTTTAGTGCCTGTGGAACAGAACTCATACGGACTGAGTGACCCTCCAAAATACACCATACAAGCAGTCACACTGCTCAAAGGCTTTTAGGAAAATCACGTCTTGTCTTGTTTTTCAGTCTGGCAAGTCAGCACAGAACAGAACAGTATTTACAATGAGTGGCATTAGCACCTTTCTGCATTATTCCTGTTATAGTATCCTTTGTAACCAGAAAGTCTGGTTACCCGCTGGTCTCCTCTTCCAGGCACATTCCCTGACTTGCTGCTGGCTGAAATGACGCCATGGGGAGCTTGCAGAGGGAAGCTCGCCTGTTTAGTTCTGGTGTTTACAGTTACCTGCCTTAAGATGGGAAGGGGACAGCAGAGAAAACCTGCCTTTTTCCAGAAACACGATGAAGCCTTGGGATTTAAAAAGTCCTTAAGAGCCGAGTGTGACTTTGTTACTGTGAACACAAGAGGTGAAAATGAACATATGTCAGACATCCTGTTCTCCTTCTTCTCCTTTTTTAAATAAAAGGGGCCGCCTTGTCTTCCGCACGCACTGGAATGTGAGAGTGCTACGTCAATGCACCAATTATAAGTATGACTTCAAGGCAAGAGAAAATTAAAGATATTTATCAAGGTATTTTCATCTCTTTGGAGAAAACTGTTGTTGTTGCCAAGTTACAGTGCCTCCTGAAACAAGCTCTGGGTGGATTTAAGGAAAATATTACAAGTATCGCATTCCTTTGTTTTCTGCATAGCTTGTCTTTGTGGGCAATAACATGCTTTTATGGTTTCCTTAGATAATGGGCTTTTATCCTTCCTTCCGCTATTAGTGTCATGTTAATAGAAAGAAATCTAAAGAGGGGTATTATTCAGAGCTGGTTTTCTTTTGAGTATCTGACAGCAAATACCAAGTGTCTCACTGCTATACCCGAGCTGCCTTGGAAGCACCAGCCAGGTTTTTTGGGAGTGAAGTTCTCTGTCAGCACATGGATGGTCCCGGTGGATAAAACAGTGCATTTCCAGAGATCGGGGGCAGATTGGGGGCATAGGGGGGCAGAGCAGCTGTGGGGACCTTCCTGTGTGCTCTGTATGCTCTGTATGCATGTAAATACGCAGTGCTGGGGGAGGACAGGCACCTGAGGGACAAGTGTTCTGCAGTGGTGCTGGGGCCGTCAGTAGCTGGCACAGCCTTAGAGAACTTGATACTGGAGGTTACCATCGCCTTTCTTCTGCGAGGCTCTGCGAGGCAAGCCGAGTCCCTGCCAGCTGCGTGAACGCCACACAGGGTGACGGTTGCCTGCAGGGAACGGGGCGGTGCGGGCTCACTGTGCTGGCGCAGGTCAGGAGTGCTGCGGGCAAGGGGGTCCAACAGGCACAGATGGTGTCAGGACCTTCTCAGACATGATGCTGCTCTTCTCCCCTCCAGCTGTCCACACCAAGAGGCAGGGCAGGGCACCCTGGCATCTGCAGCAGCGGTTCCTCTCTCTTGACGTTCACCTCACTATCACCACCCTGTTACCCGAGTACCTTCTGGGCACAACGGGGCTTCATTTCTGCTTTGTGTCAGAACAATGGACAGGGACAGGGGCCTGGCCCTGGGGTCCATGCTGGGCTTTGCAAAGGTGGGCAAACAAAAGGCAAACAGACCTAGCCCAAAGAGCAGCATTTTTATTTAAACTGCGTTTAAAGTTATATTTATGAGTAAAAAGACTGATTTTGATACCTTTTTTTTTTGGCTGGGTAGGAGAGAATTGTGGTTTTTAGTACAACAGTAAACAAATTAAGAGTGTGGGAGGAGAAAACAGCTCAGAAAATGCCAGTGTAGTCCAATGTTTGCGTTTTAACATAACAAAGAGGCTGATTGGTATGTGTTTGAAAGCGCATGTAGAGACAGACAGACTGCAGAGGAACCCGAGAGAAGTACAGTGATCACAGGAATGGCAGCCTCTCCGCAAGAAAGAAAAGTTAACGTCCACTCCATCTGGAAGAGGAGATATATCTTCACTCAGTGGTGTTCTTCCCGTGCTAAAAAGGAATGATACGTAGGATTTTGGTTTTTTTTAAAGATCAAGATTTGAGTTTTTCTGGCAAATGGCATTTTGTAGAACTCAAGCAAATAAACACCATAATAAATGTCTTTTCCTGTAAATTTCTTTTGTGGGAAAAAGTTTTTGGGTTGGGAGGGTTCTTCTCCTGGAAGCCCATGTATTGATCATCTTTTTTTTATTTTCTTTTTTGTTGTTGTTGTTTTAAACTAAGAAAGGTGAAAAATAGAAACAGGAAGGATGTGGAGCATGGTGCTATTACGCAGACTCCATAAATATCTTAAAACAGAGAAACCTGAGTGAAAATGTGTCAGCATTTTGGAGGTACATCAAGTTTATAGAAAAAGGAAGTACTTTTTAAATACTGTGGATGCAGTAGATAGTAGAGATCATATCTCAACAGAGAGCTTCAGTGCCTAGTGCTGCAGATAAATATGTTTTCACTTTTTTCCTGAGTTCTCTTTCTTATACCTTAAAGATTAGATTTATTCCTTCTGCCAAAACTCCAATGTTTTTTAATGGGTTTTAATTGTATTCTCTTGTTTGAATCCTTTTGTTTTTCAATCCATGTGAAATAAGTAAAAAAAAAAAATCTATTAAGCATTTTCAATGTCATATTGTTTGAATTTAATTTATCTTAGTGCAGTAATGTTTAAGATAAGTTGGTCTATATTTCTTTAAAGCGATAGACTTAACCGGGAAGAATGGCAGAAATGGGCATCAGCTAAAGTTAGGGTTGTGGTGATTTATAACAGCTGAATGTTAAACTGGGGCATAATTTCAGCTCACGAAAGCTGGACTCAATTCAGTGCTGGCCCTGCTTTGACAAGATGGTCCCATGAGGTTCCTTCCAGCCGGAGTTATTCTATAGTTCAGTGGCTTCAGCCCCAAATTAATACAGATCCTTTATGGTCATTAATTTACACGTGATGAGGATCTGCCCTTTTGCCTAAGACAGCTTTAACACTGCCCATCACACCATCAGAGATGAACATTTTAATCTGAGAACCGGTCCCTTAACGTCAGTTACAGAGCGCACTGCTAGTGACATAACACAGGTGCTGTAAAATCCACTTTATCTTTCTAAGATCCTGCTTTTTTTTTGTTTCTGTGCTATAAACTCCTGATTGCCTTTAGAGATCCCTGAAGACCCAGAAATTGCAGAAGAATATTACAATGATGAGTTTGAATCCTGTTCGGAAGGCAGCGAAGAGGAGGAGGATGCGGAAGCGTCACAGACTGTCTCTAAGGCAAACCACCAGGTATTTGTGACCTTTGAGAAAACAGTGTGCATCCAATGCTCATGTTCCATGAGAATATTAAGCTCCTTCCGAGATTTTGACCCTTTGACGTTACTGAAATTTGTTTTTGTTAGGAATGGGTGTGTATGTCACTACCAGGAGTTAATGAAGTGTGTATGCATATGGAGTTCTGAGACATTGGTGAGAAAGATCATGGCATTCCTGCAGGATTGAGGGTAACGCTGCCATGAATGCCTCAAGGGGGATCGTTGTCAGCAAACTTCCTTGTGGCTGTTACACACTCAGAGCGGGGTTCTCTCACATGTCAGCTACGAGTAAATTGACTTAGAGCTGCAAGTATTCTTCAAGCTAAGAGCCAAGTTCCAGCTCTAACTCCCAGGCAGAGGTAGGCACCTCTAGTTGCCACTTCTTGCTGCCCGTAATAGACATATTTTGTAGGACAGTGCGATGAACTGAGCCCAAACAACTGCAAGACTTGACCAGCAAATCTGTGGACTTTCCCAAGGATCTCAGAAACTGTCAGTGAAAACTTATTATTGAAAAGCTTAAAGCAGCTTTATCCGGTGAGGCTGCCACAAGAAAGTATTAGGGATTGAAGTGTGGGAAGGTTGAAGATTATTGGAAAAGGCACCTAATTTAGATCTGATCAGAACGAGCCGAGATGAATCTTGTCTCCAGTGATCAAGACTCAGTGAAATCAATGAACTTAAACGCCCAGGTCAGTTCTGAAAATGGATCTTCTGAAGGCATTCAGGAACAATTCATTTCTCCCCTGGGCCACCAGCTTAAAGCACTGCGTACAGTGCCTCTGGACCATGCTGTCTGGTCTGCTGGGGATCGTAGGTGTTACTCTGAGGTCATGTGCAAATTTTGCAGAGCAGAGCGTGATGTGTTCTACATTTCAGGGCACCAACTAGGCATACTAATACTCTTCACTAAATTATAAATAATTTGTACTAATTTTTGAAAATTTTTAATTAGGAGCTTCTTTAAGGTGTGGGTTTTAAGGCAAAAATAAAATGTTTGTGTGAGAAATCAGAACTCTACTTCTACCATGGAAGCAGGGAGTCCTGAAATGGTCTCACCAGTTAAAGTTTACTCAGGAACAGCTTCATTCAATTGAGAAATGTCCTCCTAGCTTCACACAGGATGCTTTGAAGACCAGGATCAGCTTATACAGAGATGGTCTAAAGAAATTGTTGGTCGGTTGTGGAATAGCTAAGAAAATGCTTTTTTTCAGTTTGCTGGGTCTGTGTTTACCTACAGCACAGAGACAGGCAAACACTCTGCTACCCAAAGTCTACCACAAGATACTCTTGGAGGTACATGATTGCTCACTTTCATTAGACTCTGAGATTTTTTTTTTTTCTTTTTGGAACACCTTTTAAAATTTTCATTCAGCTTTCATTGACAGAATCATTAAGTGTCAATCAATAGTGTTTTTGAACAGGCAGACTGCTGCTTACAATTAACAAAGGGCAGGAGATAAAAATAGATTTCTCACTAATGCAGAATAAATGAGGAGCTGGCAGTCAGACCCGAGCAGCCCTGTGCCCTCGCGCTGCCATGACTCAGCACCGGCACAGAGGGCTGAATTGCTGCCTATTGGCATCTCCTGCCTGTAGCCAGCCCGACAGCCTGAGCTTTGCTTTGCCAGCGGCCTGTGTGCACACAGAGTATTGGCCCTCTGCAAGCTGGGCTGCGCAGCCTGGCTGGGAAACACCCTCTTTGCCGTTTAGGACTTCCTCTGTCAAAGACACTAATTGTCTGTCTTTATTTTTCCTCATGTTGACCCCAGCACCTTAAGTAAAGCAGCAGCAGCATGTTTCTGGGTGTTGACACAATCACCTTTTCTTTTTCTTGGGAAGCAAGCATGGTTTTCAATTTTTCCTTTCTCAAGTGAAAAATTCTGCCCTAGTCTGAGGTCAAAGCAAGCTGAACTTGGCAGATCTGGACTCCTGTCTGAACTAACCAAGTGGAAAGCCTGTACAGGAAGGGGAAGTAAGGAAGCATTTCAGGGACTGATGTTACCCTGGTGTCAACATCTAACGTAGAGCAGATGGAATATGCTGAGTGGTCTCCCTCTCTCTGGTGGTTATCCGCAGTTATTAGCATGCATGGGACATCTTCATTCTGGATGTCAACACTTATGTGAGATGAATCCCACTCAAAGGTAGGTGGGCTCATGCTCAGTATTAATAATAAGCTTCAAATCCTACCAGAATAGATTTGATCTTGCTAGTATATGGCAGGGGTTTGCTTCTGCACTCGTTTCCTTAATACCAAAACTCCTACTCCTGTTTCCATGATGGGATTCATACTCTTAAACACTTTCTTTAAAAATACCTTAATCAATTAACCTTTTGGAGGTGTGTGCTAATAAATAAGTCATTCCACTGCAACACAGGATAGCAACTTGTAAAATAGTTACCTTCCTGTTCTGTGCAAACCTCTCAATTTTCCCGTGC